>OU342741.1:79235228-79595803 GCA_910589775.1 Avena eriantha | reverse complement strand
AACACACTCCGCTCGTGTACCTGGAGGTACATCTATTTCTACATGTTTCATATTTCTCTGCTCGAGCTTAATCTATCCTGGCGTCATAAAAAAATCTATTCCTAATGATTAGATGCAACGTACGAAACCGGTACATGGAGAGATCTAGTCTGTTCTGAATGAATCCAACATTATTTATTAATAAGTTTACCAAGAACACAAACCACATTAATTTAGGAGCGAGCTGGGGAGACGGCCGTAATGACTTCTGAACCTGTATAGACATGTATTGCATCGCAAGTAACTTGGAATGGTGGAAACGAATATATTTTATTATTTTGCTCATTCGGTTTGTATTCCATACATTACAGGTGTATTTCAAGTGAGATGGACTCTGACAAGGAGACAAGGGACAACAAGAGCCGCCATGTCATGAAGAAGCTCAAGAGCGGGATACTCCCTTTCCGCACTTGACTTGGGGAGCTCAAGTGCCCTTTCTGTAAGAAATGAGTCAACCCGAGGATTGCCAGCTTGATTCTGCATGCGGTTGGCATCGGTAAAAGCCCGGCTAGTAAACACAAGTCGGCGACCAAGGCTAAGCACGCTGCTTATGGCAAATTCCTGAGGGAGTATGTCAAGACCGTCCTAGTGTCCCCTTACTTAGGAATCAGCAACTTCTATCCAACCAACCCCGTCACTGTGCTGGCCCGACCACTAATAATATTTAGTTCTCTTACCATATCTAGACCCTTAAACTATGGGGATTTCTATTTTTGTACCCTTCAAATATATTCAAGTTCATCTTTTTATGGAGTTAAAGTTCCGGTGGCATACTCGTTATTTTGCATGGATAGAGGGCTGCCCCTGATAGATATAAGGGTTATCATATCCGCTAGATCACAGAGGATCAACGGTTGGTGGGCAAAACTGAGTACAACTGAATCACCAGGGTTAGACACGAGGGAAAAAACGCGACTCACGGTACGCTTGTGCGTGCACGGAGCGGTAGCGGACACGTGTGGTCGTGCACAGTGCATTAGCGTACGCGCTGCATGATAGTGCAACGAAACGTCGCTTCCGTTCTCCTTTAATAGAGGCTTCCCCACTCCCACTCATCATGCACTCGCTCACTCAACCATCTCCACTGTCCCATCACCTTCTGCAAATGCCCAACAAAACTCCAACCACGCCGGCGATGGAGAAGAACTGCACGGTGGCCATTGGCGCCTCCAAGGCCGCTGGCGAGGAGCCCCCTGTCCCCGTCCCCGCATCCGCCATAGCCACCAGGGAGGAGGCCCCTGCTGGTCTCGGACAGATCTCGCTCGGATGGGACCCCTACGAGGAGGTTGTCTACATAAGGCCGGAGAACCCCTACGACACCATCATCGCCGACCCATGGTCTGAGGTAACCAGGGTTTGCTCCCCTTCCCTTGTTCTTCCCCCATTCCCATCATTGGATGCTAGATCGTATGTTATTAGGGCTCAGCTGTTCGTATTTTTTACAGTAGCTAATACGCTTGTGTTAGTTCTCGTTTTTTGATGAATCCCCCTGTTCGTAGTTGGGATCAGTATTCGATTGGTTTGAGATTTGGGGAATAATTGGTAGATCTCATTCAGTTAATTTATGCAAAAAATCAATCCTGATAATCAAAGTATCGCAATCATGTCCTTATTTCACTCTACTATTTTTTTCCAACGGGAGGATAGCAGGGACCTCCGCATCGACGACGAGTCCAAGGACACCAAGACTCGTCATGTGCTAAGGAGGCTAAAGTCCGGTCAGTACAAACAACTTCTTTGCCAGCGACGTGTATAGGTGCCCCTTCTGCCCCACCAGGAGGCTTCGCGCCACAGACTTCAACTCCCTCGTGAAGCATGCGGAGGACGTGAGGACCTACGGCGAGTCCATGAACATCCACGGCTTCAGGGCCAGCACCAGGCGCTCGGTCTTCACCTCCGCAGCCTCTAGAACATGGCTATCGAGGAGGGTCACATGCCCCCGATCAGACCCAAGGCACCCAAGGTCAAGGGGCTGGGCAGCAAGAAGTGGAGGAGGCGCCAGAAGGAGGGGGCGGATGCCTTCCTGGCAGAGTCCACGAGGGGCCACTGATCAGCTGATGCTGCTACTGCTGTAAAGCAGCTTATTTTGTCTTGTCTGTATTAAACTTGTCAGCTGCTGCTACTGCTGAGCAGCCAAATTGTCGAACCTCGTTTAGTACCGTACAATATAACCTATATTAGCTGCTTTATCTACATATGCTCTGTTTACTGAATTTATTTATGGTGCTGGTTTGTTTTGCTGCTCTAGATTGCTACCAGATTGGGGAAAATGATCGCAAAAGGAGCAATGAATGAAGAGAGAAGCTGCTCTAGATTCCCTACCTTTTTGGGCAAAAAAAACACAACTGTTAGAGAGAGAGAGGGGAAAGGCGCTCTTAAAAAGGCCAAATAACAAAAAAAAACTTCACTTTAGGCGTCATGGTGCACGTAACGGCCAAGCCTTTGACCAGACAGCACCCTCCTCCGAGCGCATGTGAGGGCTTTGGAATATCGGGAGGGCAAAAGTGAGGACAAACGAGACACAATGTTGCTATAGCTAAATCGGACAAAAAGCTGAATTTGGTTTTACCATGCAATTTGGCTAGAGCTCCACAATGTAGCTATTCTAAATCCCTAAACTATGTGGTGCGTTGAAACCTAATGCTTTTCCACCGACACGTGTGTTGCAAAGTTGCTTGATCGTGTATGCTTACACAAGTGGCCTACAGAGAAACTTATAGAAGCATGGGCAAACGAGCTTCATTTTGGAAAATTCTGGACAAGCTTTGCGCAATCGGCAGGCCTGATCGGCTAGGCGGCTGCCCCGGGGTGCAGGGATGCTAGGTCCATGTCTATGCTTACACTTCTTAAACTTGTTAGGAATTAATAATAACTGTACACTTCCTTCTGTCTTGTCACGTTACTTCGTGTCAGCACTGTGCACCCGCTGCGGATCGGCAACGGGACGATGGTCTACGTGACCAGTCTCTGCCACGCCAAAGCCACGTCGCACACCCATCCCATCGCCTACCGGGACAGACGCCGAATTTAATCGCTAGGATTGAAAACCAACGGTGCTCGCCCGGTGAAACTTGCTTCCGCATGGGTATGACCAGAATATTGGTAAACGGAATTTAAGCATCGCCTTCCATCTCCTCAGCACATCACTGTGTAAAATCCCCAACTCATTCCTTTCGCCGCCACCGCCGCCACCGCAAGAACCATCGACGCTGCCGCAAGCACCGCCTCCGCCTGGCCATACCACCGCAACAGATCACTCCACCGCCATGCCCAGTCCCAGCCACCGCTACCGACCCTAGGCCACCGCCGCTGCATTAGCTCCTGCCATGGACGCAAAGTACAGCGTGTTCAGCGATGGGAGCGACTACACCGACGAGTACACCCGTCACCGCCCATGGCACCACCAAGCTGACGGTCGTCCACACAAATGTGTCAGCGAAGGTCGCCAAGGTCATCGCAATGTACGAGCGGTGGCTATAGGAGCTGATGGATAGGTACAAGATTGTCGGCCTTGACCTCGAGTATACCGGAGATAGGAAGAGGACGGCGCTTTTGCAGATGTCCATGTGCACCACTACCTCCTATATCACGTATGTAGGGCCAAATCTGTATGCCCGGAGCTCCGCGAGTTCCTACACAGGACAAAGATCTACTTCGCCAGCGTCGACATCGAGAACGACACTCCGAAGCTAGAACGGGATCTCCTCGTTCATGTCATCAATCACGTCGATCTCCAACGTTTGTGGAGGTACTCGGGTGGCAGTACGGGGAAAGCCGGCATGGCTAGACTCGCTTCCGACATCATAAACCGCGAGTACGTCGACATGAAAGTCGAGTTCTCGAAGCACCTGCACGAGCGATGGGAGAGGAGGCACCTGGATCACGATGCGATCAAGTACGCAGCCAGGGACGCGTATGTCTGCTACGATATGCTCAACAGGATCTGGAGGGTGGGTGAGTGTGTTGTTTACCACTACTAGTTTCGCATTTCGTTCCTAGTTTTATCTTGCCTGTATTTTATCTCGCGTGTATTTTCTAAGAGTTCTGTGTGTAAGAACCAAGCTCGTATGATCCCTGTACTATTAGCTACTTAACCTGTATGAATTACATTCCCCCTTTTGTATGCTCAACATTCATTGTTACAAATTCTGTATGTGCCATTTGCAAGCGGCAGAATCCAGGACGACATGCATAAGGTGTGATACAGTCATAAGTCATAACCAAACCTAGATTATAGCAAAGGATACACTCATAACCAAACCCAGATTATAGTTTGACAAAGGTAATACATAACAGTTCGTAATTGCTCACATAGTGTACTTCTGAAATAACATGTTTTCATAAACACAACAATCATGCACTAATAGTCTACATCCTATCCTGTTGGAGAAGGCAACCGATCCCAGGATGTCTTCGGTCGCTTGCCCCGGCTTGTAGATTCATCTACACTCCGGCATCTGGGGCAAACAACCTGCCTTGGTGGTGGTTCAATGATGCGATGCCTAGAACGAGATTTTACAATCTGGCGGTACAGCTCGTGGCTAACATACCCGTCAATTGTAGCGTACTTCAGATTAGGTTCAGAAAGTGGCTTATCCTCCTAGTAATCGTGCCCTAAATGCCTCCACGAACATCTCGGCAATCTGTCCTTCATGTCAGCGTACCACGGGTCGATGAGTTTGGAGGCAAGAGTGGCCATCCCGGTCTTGCCGCCCTTCGTCCCTGGGATCCAGTAAATTTCCTAGATGTCCACTTTGAACTCCTTTGGGATTCTAATGTTGACAGTCGGGCTTTCAAGTAGTTTAGTGTCATTCGTGATGTCAACACTAGTAAATGTTTTGTGCTGGTTCACGAGAAAGTCATGAAACAGATCCCTAATGCTTTCGCCCCATCTGCATGAAAATAAATTCAGACAAATAATATAGCAATAACTTTTGCAAACAGACGGTTCAGGAACAAAAAGACAGCAAAGTCTACCAGATCCCGTCAGCCCCCTTCTCGCAAAAAGGCTGGTATACAAGGACGTGCCCTTCATGGAGAGTTGCACCACGGCGATCCTACGGTGATCGCGGCTGTACTCGAGGTCGAGACCTACGAACCTGTTTTCTTCGAACTAAAGCCAACTCGTGTAATTATTCAGAGTGTTCCTGACCGTCCGAGGGTCGGTGGTGTAAACGACATCGATCTTCTTCCCGCCATGTACTTCAATGTCAAAGTGCGCAGTTTCTTGCCTGCCGTCGTTTCGGACGTCTAGAGCGTCCATGACTACAGGAAACAGGGAAAGGATACGGAGGAAGAGGGTGATGCGGTGGTGGAGGAAATGGATGAGGCCGTGGAGGAGAAAGACGATGAGGCCGTGGAGGAGTAAATGAGACGGAGAAGTGAAAGATTGAAACCTCCCTTACCAATATCTGGAATGGTGCACGACCGTTCGTAGTAGGGTGAAGGTGGAGAAAAAACGGCGGTTTTACACGTCGACGCTAGTGCTTCCTAAAATTTGTTCTGCGCCACTTGCATGCGGTGGAATCAAGGTCTGCCATGCACGATCCAAGTCAAACGTAGGCACGTTTGCGCGTGCCGACCTTCACTCACTGGCAGGCGGGCCGCACATTTCTCTCTTGTGATTTAATTTTTCACTTCCTCTAGACGGTTCCGGTGCCCGCCCTCAATAATTACACCCCCCCTTCTTGTCTTCCACGCGGACGAGAACCGGCGGAGGCGGCAGTTCCTTGCAGATTCACTCCCCACTCGAACAACTGCCCCCATCCCTGATTCCATCCCCTCTCGAATCCATCCGCCTCCTTATCACAATGCCTCCATTAATCTACCGGATTCCAGACTCCATTTTCCGCTATGGGTAGAGCTTGGGGGTAGCAGCAGACTGAAGCGAAAGGCATGCGATGACGACGCGGATGGCCAGGGCGACCGCTACCGCGAGGATTCGGGATGGCCGAACCTCAGCGCCGCGAACGTGCACAGGATCGCCTAGGGGTTGGACATCATCTCAATCGGCCGCCTCGCTCGCTGCATCCATGGCTACCGCTTCACGATGCGGAACATGGACGAACAACCGTTCGGCATGCCAGGCCTTCTTTACCCCAATACCAGCAAATGGCCAAACGACCACGATGGCCACGTAAGTTCTAGTATCTAGCTTATTCGTTCAGTCATATCGTTGATTCATATGTGCTGAACTCTCATCAGAATCCTATGTTCCTTTCGTCGAATGTGTTGTGTGCACGCGCGGTTTTAACAAATCGAACCATTTAAGACTATTCTGTACATCGGAAGCTCTGCTCGTACCTGATATTCTGGTATTTTCGTAGTGACACAGTCTTACTTTAGGTGATAGACGAGTTGTCAATTTCGAATTTGCAATGGAATGCCTGCTAGGTGATATTCTATTTCCTAAAATAAAAACAAACAGATTAGATGATTTAAGGTTGTTATGCCCCGAGCTGTTTATGATCATCGTCAGGAGTTTGTTCTGGGGGCTCTACTACTACTCCATATATTGAGTATCTTCGTAGTGACACAGGCACAATTTAGGCGATATCTGAGGAGACACTCGTATTTAGGCGATATTTTGTGTACTTTAATCCGAAGGTCCAGTTGTCAAATTGTATTTGCAATGGAATCCATGCTAGGTGATTGTACCAACTGACAACAAACTCTACAGAATATTCATGCAAAACGGATGCTGCTGGATAAGTGGTCCGAATCATTAGTGGTGAATATCAAGGAAGAAGAAGAGACAGAAATGGAAGATGACCAGAACTGGGTGGGTGGCAACAACGAGTGGCTGGTCCTTTTAACATAGGATGGCAGTACTTGGACTCTAAAAAATGGCTACAGATCGGTGAGACTTGCATTGCCATCTTTGGAGGGTGTCGGCATTACTATATTCCACAACGGGTGGCCGCCGCCCATTTCTGAATTCGCTTACAGGTTCAACATGGCAGAACTTGACCTCGTGAAGGTACAGCTCCCAAATAGACCGCGTGAGGGGGCGTGGAAGAACTGGGAGTACGAACTCTTAGCGGTGTTCAACAAGGCAATCACATTCATTAGATGCCCAGAAGACAATGAATGGACTGTCTTGCACGACGACTTCCTGCGGCCGGAGAAGTATGTCGACGCCGTCTTCACCTACAGCTACTCTTCATACAGACTGCAACGCATTTATGTGGTCACTGAACCTAGCGGCGACGTGCGTGTTTGGGAGCCATCCATTTGGGCTGAGTCATGGTGTCATATAGCATGTAAAATCCCATTCAAAATTCTGCTTACTAACTGTAAGTAACACGCAGGTACCCACGCAGCCCCGCGCATCATTCCAACTCCGGTCATCGAAGATGCAGTAGCAGATGCTGAACTTGGGACACGGCGCTGGTTCCTGGCACCTCTCGGAGACAACACAGAACATGATGATGAACTCATGTGGATTCATATCAGGGGAGCACTAAACAACATTGGTGATACAATAGAACATATGGGGACACAACTTTCTTCATACCCATCGCTGCGGTGTCACGTTTTCTCGAGGTCCGCATGCACATCCAAAGACCCAGTAGAGCAAGTCTGGAGCAGAGTCAACAATCTGAAGGGACAATCTGTGTTTCTTGGGATCAACTACCCTTTCTTTGTCGGAGCCCCTGGAGCTGTTGAACCTGTAATTGCTCAGGCAGCCCTGGCCCCTGATGATGATGATGTTGGTGGTGGTGTTGGTGGTGGTGGAGCTGACGAAGAACTAGCTGATGCTGCTCCTGGTGAAGCTGACGAAATACTTGGTGATGCTGCTGCTGGTGAAGCTGACGAAATACTTGCTAATGTTGCTGCTAGTGAAGTTGATGAAATACCTGCTGAGGCTGCTGCTGGTGAAGCTGACGAAATACCTGCTGAGGTTGCTACCAGAGTCTAGGAAGAACATGCTGGTGTTGTTGCTAAGTTGCCAGCACTTCCAGTGTTGATAGCAGACTGTGTGTTTGTTGCACACTCACGCGCCTATCATGTTGACACTCTAGATCCGACCTGGAGCCGAATCCACGTCGGGGGGAGGGGGCCTACAATTGGCTCATCAGTGGGGTCATACGATTTGAAGGAGAATGACAAACGGCCAAACACAGCATTCTGGTTCGTTCCAACGATACCACCAGCTCCAGGGACCTAGTGCTCATACTAGCAGATCAGATGAACCATTTGTCTTTATCTTTAGCATTAGTTACGCTTATGTGTGTAAAGACTAAGTTGTGCTTATTTGCGTAAGACTAAGTTAGGCCTAACTGCGTAATATTCAGTGAACCCAGCTTTTCTTTCCACGCCCTATTGATGATTGATGACATGGATATAGCTTTTCTGCGCGTATTTGCATTGAATCGCTCATTGATTTTTTCACATATTTTTTGGCAATGGCTGATGAACTCCACTCTCTTGGTAACTTGCTTCGTTAGTGAGCACTTGTTGATGCAATGCAAAGTACAGAACATGGTCATCATCGTCATTCCATTTAGGTTCTCTATGTTTCGTCGTCACGGAGCTACTAATTTCAAATGAAAATCTAGTAAACAATATATGTGTACATTGTTAGAGTATGCTACAGCCACGGTACATACATGTTTTTCTACAATCACAAGAAGAAAACTTGATGCATTTTCACCTTGTTGGCGTTGTGCCGAACTAGGTGGATGTGGCTTTGGGGTTCAAAGAGGAAGGCGTTGTGGCTGGTGCGTGTGCGACCACGGCAACGGCGAGCTCGGATTCTGGAGGAGGCCAACAGGACCAAGCATGGTCGGCATGGTGACAGATCTCACCCGGGAATGAATTCCCTTCCCTGCGCCATGCCAATGGTGCAGTCATGGTGAGGGCGAGCTCCGATTCAGGATGGGGAGGAGAACGGGCCGAGAAGGTTCGTCCAAGTCCTAGCTCCACGCCATGGCCGTGACCATAGGTTGCCGCCCCGGAGGAAGAAGAAGACGCGTAAAGGATGCATGCGTCAACGCTGCAAGCCTACATGGCAGCGACGACGGCAGCGACATAACGGCGAAAGCTGACAGGGGGGCCCAACTTGACGGCCGTTAGCCTGATTTTTTGTATTGAAACATAAAGTTGAATTCGTGCCAAAAAAGACCCTCTGAGTATTTGACACGCCAACTGTAGTCATCGCGGCTGATTTCAGGGAACTCGGGTACCGCGTTGCCTGGCCACCCCAACTTTCGGGCCGCAAAATGATACTCTCCAACAAAGTGGCTTCCTATGAGCCTTGTAGTGGACATCTAATTTTGGATCTCTCCCCACACATATCATGACATAAGAAATAGGTTATTCTAATTATTCATAATTATTCCTTGCTAGTGGTGAATCCTACACTCCTTGAGAACCCCTTAACCACATCACACAACACTTCATAGACACTTTCTTGTTTTAGTTTACTTTTGTTATGTTCTTGTTTACTTTAGCACTTATTCAAATACACTCTTTATACACCATTACTTGGAATTAGAGATAACTTACAAGTACTCTATAGTGAATAGTAACGAGGGGCATAAAGACCTTTACCAATAGCTCTCTGTGCGTTCAATATCATTACTTCGAAACTAGCTACAATTGATCTGTGCACTTGCAGTAATCACCGTCGTCCGGACATCGAGTTTGACTCGCCACGCAAGCTCCTCTACAACGAGAAAGACAACCAAGAGGCACAGGACGACAGCGTGGACCTCCTCGAGGAGGCCCGCGAGCTGGCGCTGTCAAGATCGACACTGTACCATTCGAGCCGCATCCAGCCAGATGCATTTCGGGAGGGTAATCTGGTCCTCCGGCTGGTACAAGACACAAAGGGCATGCACAAGTTGTCGCCGCCTTGGTAGGGCCCCTTCATCATCAGCCGGGCACTACGCAACAACTCCTACTACCTCATTGACACGAAGTAGTCACGAAAGAACAGGAAGGACAAGTCGGATGATGAGACCAAATGTCCCTCGAGCGCGGCCCCGCTCCGTCCGTTTTACACCAAGTCGTATGACAGTGTATGTATCTCACGAACAGGAAGGACAAGTCGGAACCTCGAGAGACACTCGGGGGCTCCTTGCCAGAAATTTGTAAATCGTTCTTCTTCGAATCATCCCGCTTGTCAAATCTGATAACCGGCTGAGTAATGTGTGATGGTGCCGGAGGCCCACTCTTCGTGTCAACTACAGACCACAACTCGGTTGTCCGGCTAGCAAGAGCAAAAGCCTGAGGCATCCCACAGGAAAAACAGCAAAGGACACGATGGACTGGACGTTTCGGCCAAAGTTCCTAGGTTTCCGGCTACTCATCCCTTAGTGCCGTGCGTAATGTATTATCAGCTCCCCCTTTGCTTCCGGCTCCAGACCGCAACCCAGCTGCCCAGCAAGGACACAACGTAAACAGCATAGCGCACGAGAAAGGGACTAAGTATTCAGAGAAGCGCAAAATAGTTTTTGAAAAACTGAAACCATTACCCGGCTGATAATGCGCGTATTCGCCGACTAATATATTAATAGCAAATCCATTTCTGTGTGTTTGTTTTGCACGACTACACCGAGTCGGATATCAAGTGCAGAGAAGATTCGAAGTACTTGCCTTCATTAAGCACTCCGAATCTTGGGGGCTACACCCACTGCGTGCGCTCGCGCGCCCCCAGTGGAATCATGTAATTTCGACTGGCTAAAGGAGTTTAGCCGGATAATCAGGCCCGAGTGCAGGTAAGAGCTAGAAAAGAGAAGATTCGAAGCACTTGGCTTCGCCAACTACACCGAATCTCGGGGGCTACACCTAGTGGGTGGCTGACGGGCTGCTTGCCTAGTTTTTACATGTCTCATTTTATTTTATATGATTGTTATTTCATATTACTAATACAAAGCCTTGTCCTTGACAACCACACGGTGGATTTGGGGACACAAGACAAAAACTTTGCCTTGTAGGTTGCTTGAAGAGGAAAAGAAGAATAACCTCTGAGCCAATTCCCTAAGAGTTCGATATAAACCCTCGAGTCATCCTTGTGGGAAAAGACGCTTGCTACAATACTCTACACTTAGAGTACCAATGATTTGATACACATGGAGTTGTTGATATCAGTGAAGAAATTATATATAACACGAGCTATTTCACAAAAATTCCAACACATTATGCTTTTTCTAAAGAACACTCTTTCGTGGTAATTACTTTGTCAAAAATAATAAAGCATGAACCCACTTGCAGGTAGCCACCATGGTTGCTAGAGATCAATATATGGGCCCTTTGTGAAATTCATCCCATATGACTGGTCGCACTGGTTCTATAGCCCAGAGGTAACAAACCCTAGATATTACCAACTGCCCAGCCCTGTTTCCTATAAAATTCAAGGAACCCTTTCACCCCACTCCCCACTCCTATATCTCTGTATGGCGCATCGCTCCCACTCTCGACTACCCATAGCTAATTCTCCTAGATCCGAACATAGTCATTTCCAAAATTATCATAAGATCTCACCACATGCTTTGATGCCTAGGAAGCTGAAGACTTGTAAGTTGGGTACTTACTACCAATCTGAAGCAGCCTCCGTGCCAAAATCCTCCTAGCATAAGGTATCTTCTTATCATCTACAGATTGATCTGATGTCTAATCGATCTTGTTATTGTTCTTGTTCTTTCTCACCATGTTGCATCTGGTGATTACTCTAATTGATATGTTATCTCTTGTAGATCCACAGCGACGTTGTAAGTTTAGGCGCATGGAGGATAGCGGCCATGCCACTGCAACCATCAGAGTGAGGCGTCAGAGGATGATGGGGCCATCATAGTACTAGCCTCGTGGGATAGCAGGAGTGTAGCTTCATCCATAACAATACCCAACGTGGAGGATGGCGGGTGATTGGCCACTAGCAGTGTAGTGGCACGAGCGGATGACATGTCACTGCGGCCATCACCATAGTGGGAGTAGAATAGGGGAATATGATTAAGGATAAGTGGAGAAACATTATTCTTAATTATTTTTAATTTTTTTCATTTTGAATGAGTTCTCCCAAATAATGTAATGAAAAGAGAGGGGCTCAAATATTATAATGGAAATGTAATTATATCTTAATTTCATGGTAATTTTTTATTTCGATGGAATTAGCAGACCTAATTTTGTTGATGATACTGTAATTAATTATCGATATTGCTGATGGTGTACAAATCACGACACACGCAACAAGTGACATAGCATCCTCTGTCGTGCCGCAGAAGCACTAGGTAAATGGATAACACTGTGTCGAGCGAAGAAAAAGCACCACCGATGCAACTTTCTTGACGTGGATATCCCTAGCAGCTTTTTTGCCATGCCAGCACGAGCGCGATGACTAGGAGTGTGCTTTATTGTCTATAGGTGCTAGGGCCCAACATCCATGTTGTAGTGTTTAATCTCCCCTAAGCTTGAGTAATACTTTCTCCAACATGAGGCTAAAAATTATTAATATGACAACGATCATTATAAGCCTCCATAGGAGTATAATATTAGGACTAATAATAGCGCTAGATTGTTTTGGCTCAAATTTCTATTCATATCGTCCCAACTCTTTTCGGTCATGGGAAGGATGCTAGAAAGGACATGCAGCGATGTCGCAACGGAGCCCTGCTATCCCATGTGGCGGGCCCCGGTGCGGGCTAGGGCAAAAGATTCCAAAGCACGAACGAGTATCGCACACGCATCGTACCCCTCGTTGCTAGAAGGTGGCCGGCAAGCGCGACATGGTCCCGTTGTTAGCGTACGTGGGCAGTATCGTGCTCTATAAGAGGTGTTCCCGGCGCGACACGCCTTCGCACCCACCAGGCGGTGGGCCCTCCTGAAAGCCGATAGGGCGTCGTGAGCTTGTGCCAGCCGCGGACTCTCGCGGTCATGGGGCCCTTCGAGAGCCAACGTGGCGTCATGAGCCCATGCTTGCCACGGACTCTCGTGGCCAGGGGGCCCTCCGAGAACCAACCTGGTGCTATGATCCCATGACGGCCACGGTTTCTTGTGGACGTGGGGCCTACGAGAACCTACGTGGCATCATAAGCCCATGTCGGATGCGATTCTTGCGGCATTGGGGCCCGATCAGAGCCGATGCGGCATCCTACACTTTAGCCACACGCGGGTTCTCATGGCAGGGAGCCGAGCTAGTAGAGGAGATGGCATCAAAAAGCATGGGAGGACACATATTCTCGCGGTGGAGGGACGAGCTAGAAACATAGACTCTAGGCATCGGTGAATTGTCGCGGCTGATAGCACTACTAGTAGCGTATACTCTAGTTGGACGTAGGTTTGGGTGGCGAGTCCATTTCGTGGGTCCTAGGTGCGTGGATCCTCGGCTCCAGAACTAGCAACTATCCTATAAAAGCCCACTTTGTCTTCGTGGTTTCTCACATCATATCAGATGGTTTGGCTTATCTACTCTGCATGTTTTGCTAGAAGAGACACGTCATCCACCCCGAATGACGGCTTTTCCGTATCCGACGTGTTCAGGGTGATGGCTTGGTGCTCTATAGTATGACGGGCAGCGCAATTGTAGGTTCATTCTTTTCTACGTACCCCCTAGTGATATCCAACACACTACACCTTGGCTACGTGTGATCCTACGATGTCTCCGGCATTAGGCTGAACGCGCTTCTATAGGTTTACGTCGGCGGCATGTCCTCTCGGCGATTCTTTGTCGTGGCATCATTCGTACACCATTTCTTTGTGACGACAGAAGACGACGCCCTCTTGAAGACAGAAGACGATACCCTGGGCGGCATGGTTGAATCTGTCTTAC
This sequence comes from Avena eriantha, assembly GCA_910589775.1. Taxonomy (NCBI): domain Eukaryota; kingdom Viridiplantae; phylum Streptophyta; class Magnoliopsida; order Poales; family Poaceae; genus Avena; species Avena eriantha. The sequence continues at coordinate 79,581,993 of OU342741.1, read as the reverse complement.
TCTCTTTGTCACATACTTGCCGCGATAAAGAGAGTGATGAACAATCGTCTATGACGTCTGAGGCTTTGTCGTTGCAGCGGTGACGATGTTGGAGCTTTTGCTACGATGATGTCGAGAGCTTTTTTAGATGTAGGCTTTTGTAGATGTATCTTAGAGCCCTCTCTAGGAGGCGCATATTTAGAATGTAGACTTTATATGTAGGTGTTTTTATGCATATTCAGAACATAGACCTTAGATGTAGTTTTTTATTTCTTTGTAGATGTAGATGTCTTTTGTTTCTTTGTTTCAATCCACAACTGTAACTTTCTGTTTGTTATCGAGAAGAAATACATTTTTCTTCTAACATGTGTTTGTGTTCTCATCTACATATGAGTTTCTCTCTCTTTGTTTCCACATAGTGTTGTAACTTTTTTGTTCGCTATCGAGGGTAAACACAAGTTTATCATCTAACACGTCTTTGTGTTCTCATCCATATATGATAAAGAATGTATTTTCTTCACGTGTTTGTTTTTTTTATGTTTTTGTCTTTACTCATCTTGCGTATGATCTTCGCATCATCTTGGTTCTTTGCATTGTCTTGGTGTGACCGCCATCGGCCACTTACTCTTTTGTGTGCGAGTTAATCGCATGTTTTGTGTACGACTATTATCTTTATAGCATCATTTGTCGGTTTTTCTGGAGTAATGTCCCATCTACTTTATTTTACTTACGAATGTCATGACTAGGTCGCCAGATGTTCATCGGATGACTGTTTTCCAACTTTGTCATAGACAACCTACTTAGCTCCTCCGGTAATCAACGTTCTCTCTTACCATCGTGCCTTGGGGGCGTAGAGAGGAGTCTAGTTTAAGATAGAAAGCCTTCTTCAGATATTCCCAGTCAATACAGTATTCTTCATCTAGAAATTTAAACCATCTGCAAGCATCAGCGGAAAGAGATAAATATAATAGCTTCATTTTCACTTCATCTTTGGAGATACCAAAAAAATTAAATAAAGAACATATATCCTCAATCATCTGCAAATGATCCTGGGTAGTTTTACTTCCATCCACTGAAAAAGCTTGTTTCATAACTTTTTTAACATGGCTAATGGGAATTTGATAATCCCTTTGTCTTACGAGGTTTATCAACCTTTTCCTTAATAGTTAACACAGTTAAACAAAGAAAGCTTTATGACTTCAAAAGTCATGGTGGTAACAATAAAGTAAAATATTAAATACAAATAGCTTTCAAGTTTCCATTACCAAACAAAACTACCAATAGCATAATGCTCCCGGGCAAAGCGCTAGAAAAGAATCTAGATGTCTCCCAAGTGTAGGAGATTTATTGTAGTACCTTTCAATAAATAAATGTTTGTCAAACACACAAGGAGCTGAAGGTATTGGTTAGCAAGTTTGACAAGTAAAATAATAAATGTTCAAAGGTTTGGTGTTTTTGGGTTTATAGTTTGTAGAAAAGTAAATTGTTATAAAATAAATTGCAATAAAGTAAATGATCTTTTTAGAGAAAGCTCAATCCTCTATGAAGCGAGAGGACAAGCTCAAGTGTGTGTTCTTATATGTGACAAACATTCTTGAGGATGGCATGAATTTACTTAGCATAAAGATTTTTAAACAACATGGTCAGTATCTTGTAAAGTTTTATTCTTTCTGAACGGAGCCTAAAATAAGTGCAGCCATGTACATGTGCAAGTGCACCCCTAATGATTGGTCCTAAGGCCATTTTCATGTGCAAACAAAGGATTCATTAAGACATAAAGTCCAACCACGGCATAAAGTTCGAAGGTCCTTGATCTAGAACCCCCTTCTGCAACTCAAATTTTCAGGACACGGTTTCTATCATTTCGTCCCTTCCTACTCTCTTCATTACACTGAGGTGCAGACCTATGAGCCCATATAGGTGAAGTAATATGCAGTCGATGTTCGCATATTACCATCATAGGACCACATAATATATTAAAACTTAACCAAATATTCATTGCATACTATATAGAAATCATAGTCAATTCATCATATGCCCTTAGGAACATGGGTAACTACTCACAACGGTGAAACATGATAGATCAGTGGATGGAATACAACACAATCTAAAAATATAAGTTCACAATCAAATAATGAGAAGTCACCAAGCACAATCATGCACAAGGCTCTAAAACAATATCTATGGTTCAATCTTATCATGAACTAACTATGAGGGGGATGATGTGGATCATCAAGATGGAGATGGTGCTGATGTTGGGCATGATGGATATGGTGATGGATAAACCTCCCCCAATGCCAAGGAGGCGTGGTGGTGAAAATGGCTTCGATTTCCCCCTCTCTGGAGGCCTCAAAGTAGATATGATCCACTCTCTCCCGGAGTATAATAGGACTTTCGCCTTTGTTGCCGCCTCTGTAAATTGTGGGGGGGGGGGAATATGGCGTAGGTTTTCTAGCGAAACGGAGGCATCTGTAAAAAGTGAGAACCGAGGAGAAGCTTGAGGCCCGAACAAGCCTGGGTGGCGCAACCCAGTAAGGTGGCCACGCCACTTGGACTCTTTAAGCCCTCCTGGCTCTCCTCACGCGGTTTCAGTTGTTGGGTTTGCAGCATAGAAAACAAAAAAATCCTACAATGAGAACTACTGAACACCAAGATCTATCTACTAGATACAAGCAACAGGTGGATATACATCTATATATAACATACCCTTGTAGACCAACAAAGTGTAACGAGGTTGAACTCATGGATGATGTAGTCGAACGCTTACCGATCTCAGGATCGAGAAGAAGTCCAGTACCGCAACTCAGCAGCGCATCCATGATCACACACACGTTCAGGCCACCGAACAACCTCCACCTCCTCGCTCCAGTGATGTAGCGGAAGCATCAACTCCTTCCAGACGAAATGCCACCGGGAACATGTATCTCGCTAATCCGAGACCATGGGGGAATAAATCTAGAGGGGGAGAGAGATCCTTCACGAGGAGGTGTGAGTGAGATGGAGTGAGAGGGGGGGCCTTTTATAGGGGAGGGGGCATCCCCTCCCATGGCCGGCGGCCATGGACGAGCCCCTTCACCTCCTCTCATTCATGTGGTGAAGCTCCACTCACATAAATATGGCCCTCCATTTTCTCCACTCAAAATCCCACTCAAAATGCATTAAATTTCCACCAAATTTAATGCAACTCTCATTTAATAAAACTATTTTATTTATTTTATTCATATTTTTTTAATTACTTTAATTAACAAATATTCACATAAAACCCCCTGCAATATTTCAATATCAAATGCAGAACAAATTTTAGCAATTTCACCCAAAACAATTTCGGTGTCCATTGAAATAATTACAGCGCTTTGCAATTCTTTCGTCTAGAACATATTTGATCCAAATGGTGTTGGTATCCCTTAAGTGTGTCACCCTATGGTTTGCGAATAATGCATACATGACCGAGACCATTCTCGGTTCAATAATCAAAAACGGGACCTGGAGATCCATACTGACTCCCACACATTCAACGATGACTTCAGTGATCATGATAACCTTTAATGCTAGTAACTAAATCCCTTTGTCTCGCGATATATTACATGTCCAAGATTCGATCATCGGTATCTCCATACCTAGTTTGATCTTGTTTCTGACATGCACTCTTTTCTTGTTCCCGCGATATAATATTCTAGTGATCATGTCACTTGCTTGCAAGCTATCTCAATGTGGTATCACCGAGAGGGCCCAGAGTATATCTATCCATCATCGTGATGGACAAATCACACTCTTGATCCATGAGCCTCTACATAACACTTTTGTAGCACTGAACCCACCTTTATAGTCACCCTGTCACGGCGTGATGTTTGATGTTATCAAGATACTCTTCCCGTGTTAGTGATTGACATGATCTCATGGTCTAAGGACTAGGATTACTTAGTATGATGTTATAGCAATATAAACATAATGACTTTGATCGTAATGTTATACTTCGGATGAATGTTCATCACATCATTCAACTAATGTTTTGACCTCGTTATTAACAACATCCAATGTCCATTATCAAGAAATCTTCATCATCTTGATAATCAATGAGCTAGTTTATAGAGAGGCATAACTAGGAACTTTCTATTTGTTTATTGAACACACATGTATTAAGGTTTCCGTATTAATACAATTATAGCATGCAAAATAAACAAATATCACATACTTGGAATACATATAATGACAACTTTATTATTGCCTCTCAGGGAATATTCCCTTAAGTCTCCCACTTGCACTAGAGACAATAATCTAGTTACATAGTGATAAATCTAACACCCATGGAGTTCTGGTGTTGATCATGTTTTGCCCTAGGGAGAACTTTATTCAACGGATCTACTACATTGAGATCCATGTGTACTTTACAAATCTTTATATCTCCATCCTTGACATGCTCGTGGATGGAGTGAAATCGGCGCTTAATATGCTTGGAATTCTTGTTAGACCTTGGTTCCTTGGAGTTGGTTATGGCTCCATTGTTGTCACAATAGATCACCATTGGGTCCAACGCACTAGGAACCACACCTAATTCGGTTATGAACTCCTTCATACAAACCGCTTCATGCGCTGCTTCTGAAGCAGCAATATATTCTGCCTCCATTGTCGATCTTGTCACCATAGGTTGTTTGGAGCTCCTCTAACTAACTGCTGCTCTGTTCATGAGAAATACGTATCCAGATTGAGACTTAGAGTCATCTGGGTCGGTGTCAAAGCTAGCATCAACATAACAATTAGCGACCAGCTCTTCTTCACCCCTGTATACAAGAAACATTTCCTTAGTTCTTCTTAAGTACTTAAGGATATTCTTGACCGCTATCTAGTGTTCCGAACCTACATCAGATTGGTTCCTACTAGACAAACTAATAGCATGTGCCACATCCTGTCTTGTACATAGCATGGCGTACATTATAGAGCCTATGGCTGAAGAAAAGGGATCTTATCCATTATCTCTCTTTCTTCCGTCGTAGCCAGACTTTGAGTCTTACTCAAGGTCTTGCCTTGCAACATAGGTAAGTACCCCTTCTTACTTTCGTCCATTTTAAACTTCTTTAAAATCTTATCAAGGTATGTGCTCTGTGATAGCGCTATTAGGCACCTTGATCTATCTCTATTGATCTTAATGCCTAATATATATGATGCTTCACCAAGGTCCTTCATCGAAAATTTGTTGTTTAGATAACTTTTAACACTATTTAAAAGATCTATATAATTTCCAATCAGTAATATGCCATCCACATATAATATCTGAAATCCACATTGGTCCCACTCACTTTCATGTAAATATAAGCCTCTCCATAAGTTTGGTCAAATCCAAACTCTTTGATCACCTCATCAAAGCGGAGATTCCAACTCCGGGATGCTTGCTTTAGTCCATAGATGGATCGGTGAAGCTTGCATACCTTGTCAACATCCTTAGGATCGACAAAATCCTTAGGTTGTATCAGGAGTGCATGTCTCATCATAGTCAAATCCTTGAATTTTTCGAAACCCCTTTATGACAAGTCAAGCTTTATAGATGGTCACATTACCATCAACATCAGTTTTCTTTTGAAAATCCATTTATTCTCAATAGCCTTTTGGTCGTGAGGTAAGTCCACCAAGGTCCAAACCTAGTTTTCGTACATGGATTCCGTCTCGGATTTCATGGCTTCTAGCCATTTGTTGGAATCCAAGCTCATCATCGCTTCTTTATACGTCGCAGGGTCATCTATTTCATCAACCATGAAATTCATAACATGATTTCCATACATTTTAGGAGCTCCACGTGTCCTGCTTGACCTGCGAGGTTTGGTAGTGTCCTCTTTCGGAGTTACATGATCATTATCATTAGTTCCCTCTTTATTCGGTGAAGTCAACTCCGAAACAATTTCCGGCGCTGCGCCACTCGTCGATTCATGAAGAGAAGGTTCAATAACCTCTTCGAGTTCTACCTTCTGACTACACACGCCTTTCGCGAGAAACTCTTTCTCTGGAAAGGATCCATTCTTGGCAACGAAAACCTTGCCCTCGGATCTATGATAGAAGAAATACCCAATTGTTTCTTTAGGGTATCCTATGAAGATGCATTCTCCGCTTTGGGTTCGAGTTTATCAGGCTAAAGTTTCTTCACATAAACATCGCATCCCCAAACTTTAAGAAATGACACCTTAGGTTTGTTTCAGCGGATTTAGACGGTGCCCGATTTAAAGTGAATGCAGTTGTTTCCAGTGCATAACCCCAAAATGATAGTGGCAAGTCAGTCAGATACAACATAGATTGAACCATATCCAATAAAGTATGAATACGATGTTCCAACACACCATTATGTTCTGGTGTTCCGGTAGGCGTGAGTTGTGAAACTATTCCACAATCTCACATATGTGCACTAAACTCGTAACTAAGATACTCTCCTCCATGGTCGGACCGCAGAAATTTGATATTTCTATTATGATGATTTTCCACTTCACTCTGAAATTCCTTGAACTTGTGTTTCATCAAATAGATATACCCGTATCTACTCAAATCATCTGTAAAAGTAACAAAATAACGATATCCACCTCACACCGACACACTCAGTGGACCACATACATCAGTATGTATGATTTCCAATAAATATGTCACGCGTTCCATTGAATCGGAAAACAGCATTCTAGTCATCTTGCCCATAAGGCATGGCTCACATGTATCAAATGATTCAAAATCAAGTGATTCTAAAAGTCCATCAGAATTGAGTTTCTTCATGCGTTTAACGACAATATGGAGATATATCATCATCAAGTTTAATCCTTTTAGCATCAACATTATGAATATGCGTAACACTATTATCGAGATCCAACAGAAATAAACCATTCATCACAGGTGCATGACCATAAAAGATACCATTCGTATAAATCAAACAACCATTGTTTTTGGACTTAAATGAATAACCACTTCGCATCAAGCACGATCCGGATACAATGTTCATGGTTAGTGCAGGCACCAAATAACAATTATTTAGATTTATCACTAATCCCGACGGTAGATGGAGAGGTAGTGTTCCGACGGTGATCACATCAACTATTGATCCATTGCTGACACGCATCTTGACCTCACCCCCTGCTAGCGGTCGCTTGTTCCGAAGCCCCTGATTTGAGTTACATATATTAGCAACCAATCCAGTATCAAATACCCACGTGCTACTGCGAGTACTATTCAAGTACACATCAATAACATGTATATCACATATACCTTTGTTTGCCTTGCTGGCCTTCTTGTTCGCCAAATACTTGGGGCAGTTGCACTTCCAATGGCCAGTCCCCTTGCAATAGTAGCACTCGGTATCAAACTTAGGACCAGCTCGGGATTTCTTTTCAGGCACGGCAATATATTTGCTGCCCTTCTTTCCCTTTTGTTTATCTTTCTGGTCTTTCTTGAAACCGGTGGTCTTATTGATCATCAACACTTGATACTCTTTCCTAATCTCCATTTCTGCAGTTTTAAACATTGGCAGAAGCTCTGGGATAGACTTCTTCATGCCCTGCATGTTATAGTTCATCACAAAGCTCTTGTAGCTAGGTGGCCGAGATTGGAGAACATGATGTATGCCTAAGTCAATGGGAATCTTTATTCCCAAGGACACAAGCTTAAAGGCGTACCCAAACAATTTGATTACGTGATCACTAATGGAGTTATTCTCTTCCATCATGCAGCTAAAGAACTTTTCATAAGCATTATAACTCTCTACAATAGCATGGGTATCGAAAATCATTTTCAATTCACCCATGGTATCAAATGCATTGCCATTCTTGAAACGCTTTTGGAGTTCTGGCTCTAGCCCATACAGTATGCCGCAATGAACTAAGTTGTGGTCCTCCTGACGAGTCAAATAGACATTCTTATCCTCATCAGGGGCATCAGGAGCTGGTGGGGGGCCTAGCGGCGCTTCTATCACATATTGCTTTTGTGCAGCAGTGAGGAGAATCCTCAAATTCATGGCCCAGTTAGTAAAGTTGCTACCATTTGCCGCAAGTTTCTCTTTCTCCATGAACACATTGAAATTAAAAGCAGGTGGTGCCATCTACAATAGAATTTGTAAAGTTTATACTAAGTTTATGATAGATAGAGTTTAACTAATCAAATTATGAATGAACTCCCACTCAAAAACAACATCCCTCGTGTCTTTTTGGTGATTACATGAACCAAATCCACTACACCAAGTCTGATCATCACGTGAGTCGGTGTAGCTTCAAAGGCGAGCATCTATATAGGCATCATATCAACTATATGACTCATGCTTAACCTTTCGGTCCGTGTTCCGACGCCATGTCTATACGTGCTAGGCTCACCAAGTAAGAACCTTAGTACTCGCTGATGGCCCAAAATATATCGAGCTCGTTGGGGAACCCCAAGAGGAAGGTATGATGAGCACAACAGCAAGTTTTCCCTCAGTACGAAATCAAGGTTATCAATTCAGTAGGAGCAAGGAAACACCCCAAAGGTGTAGCTAGCTGAACGATGGCAGGGTGCACTACCGGTGCCAGCAGCAACATGGAGACCTACACAACACAACCACAGAATTCTGTCCCCAACTTGCGATGAGGTTGTCAATCTCACCGGTTTTGCTGAAAACAAAGTATTAAACGTATCGAATGGAAGGAAGTAATAGTTTGCAGAAAGTAAACACAAAGCAGTAAATAGTTTATAGATTGTATGTAAAAGAGAGGACCGAGATCCATAGTTCACTAGAGGTGGCTCTCCTTAAGATAGATAACATGCTGGGTGAACAAATTACAGCGGGGCAATTGACAAACATCGAGAAAGCAATACATGCATATACTAATCATCTTGACTCCTTTGAGATTCGATTGGGCATTACAACATTATACATAGATCGCCATCCAACTGTATCTATGACTAATAATCCACCTGCAAGTTATCATCCGAACCCCCTCCAGTATTAAGTTGCAAGCAACAGATTATTGCTTTATGAATTGCGTGTAATGTAAATAATATGATTGTTCTATGAACAAAGGATTGTTGTTTTCTCCCTAGTAGCAACAACACATCTAGTACCTTAGAGATTTCTGTCACTTCCCCAGATTACCAGAGGCATGAACCCACTATCGAGCATAAATACTAACTCTTGGAGTTGCTAGCATCTACTTGCCCAAGATAGCTACTAACAATGGAAAGCATGCAAGATCACAAATAACAAAGACATGATAGAATCAATAATCAATCTGAAATAGCATCTCAATATCCATCGGATCCCCGCAAACACAACATGCAAAATTACAAATAGATGATCTTGATCATGAACGGAGCTCACAAGATCTAGACATGAAAGCACAAAGGAGGAGAAATAGCCATCTAGCTACTACATGGATCCGTAGCCCAAGGATGAACTACTCACGCATCACACCGGAGGCTTGCATGGTGATGAAGAAGGCCTCCAGGTGAAATCCCCTCTCTGGAAGGGTGTCGGGAAGAGCTTCAGATCCCTCCCGGTCTAGGGATGGAGATGACGGAGGCTATAGACTCTTTCGTGGATTTTTGATCGTGTCCTTAGGGTTTTTGTCCCGAGGGCATCTTATAGGTGGAAGGAGAGGCCGAGGGGGTGCTGGGGTCAGCCAGACCACCCCCTGGCGCGAGCCAGGCCTGGACGCACGGCCAGGTGGTGTGGCTGGCCCCCAGCCCTTCTCCGTCTCGTATTCTGGCATCTGATGAATTCCAGAAAAATAGGCTCTTTGGCTTTTGTCTCGTCCAATTCCGAGAATATTCATTTTCTGACTTTCCTAGAATCAAAAACAGCAGAAAACAGGCAACTGGCACGATGGCTCTTGTTAATAGGTTAGTCCAAGAAATAATATGAAAAGTACTCCAAAGTGTGGACAAAACACAAGAAAGTGGATAAAACCAAACATGGAACATCAAAAAATTTAGATACATTTGCAATGTATCAACATCCCCAAGCTTAACTCCTGCTCGTCCTCGAGTAGGTAAGTGATAAAAAGAAAGAATAATTTTTGAGGTGACATGCACCATCAAATACTTGACCAAAGTATTTGTAAAACATTCAAAGCTGGGATCGTAGTACTTCAATCATAACATGAAAGACAAAGTTCTAACAATAAGACAAAGAAACTATGATGCAACATGAAAAGGCACAAACAAAAGATTCATGAAAACAATGCTTTGCAAGACGTTTGTTTGTTTCACATAAAGAAAACATAGCATAATAGTATTCAGCTTGTCCCTCATAGAGTAGCAAATATAAATGCATATGACACCTTCAAAGTTCATAAGAGTGACTAGATACAAATAGTTTAAAACAAGCAATATCAAGGTATGCATCAATCAACTAGTCTTGGGACAATGCACATAGAACTAAGAATGGCCACTATGCTCTCAAAGTAGGTGCATAAAGGTAGAAGGTGGATACTCAATATAATGGTGGAAGAAAGGCCTTCATAAAAGGAAGTAGGGATTCAAGTCACATAAAGAGCTTTCAAAAATTATGGTACTTATAGCTTTCAGCTCTCATTGCCCCTATCATAAGCATCTTGAAGTGATTAAGGTTAAAGTGAACAAACTATGGTGTACATGCTTGACGAAATATAAGTTAGAACTCTCATGTCCCTTGTATACGAGGGCCGTTCCTCATGCTACTCAAGTTTAGTCACCGGTAAGTTCTTGTCATCGTAAGTACATGTGTATCATAGAGAACCGCCAACGGGGTACCCCTTGCCCGATGATACGGAAGAATCCCCATATCAAAATGACAAGGCAAGCAGACAACGAGCATCTCAGCAATCTTCTTATTTACCATGGGAATATGGTGCTTTTTTCTCTCTTTACTCTTTTCATAATCTCTTTTTTTTCTTTTTCTCTTTTTTTCTCAATATAGGACTCTTTTTTTATAAGAAGAATGCTTCATAGACAACTCATTATGGTTACGCTGCAGGTTTCCACCATGTCAGCGTGGATTAGACCAGCGGCCCAGGCGTTTCTCTAACACATATACATAACTCCATGGACTTACAAGCTCCCCTTTCATTTCACACCGACGACATCCATATACAAAAGAGCATGATATCAACTACGTACAAGTACCAAGTGCAATGTTGTAAGCGTTCCCCATGACAGCATGGTTCTGTTAATTACCAACAAATAAGTGCAAGCATATACAACATAGACGACACAATGGTTCAAGTTTATTAAGGGCAAGAAAAGTAAAGTGTGCCATCAAGTTCGTGAGAGCTTTAATCACTAGTTTTCTCATAACAAGTTTAATTTGGAAGGTAAACAAAAGCATGAATATACTTGGAATAGCATAAGCTAGTAGGTAGGTATGGTGAACTCTTTGGAATAACTTGGTTTAGTAAGTTGGATGCATGAGTGGAACTCATACTTGGTTGTGGAGGCTAGCAAAAAACTGGGAGCGACAAACTAAGAGAGCAATAATGGCCATAATCATGTAGAGCGACAAAACATCATTGATCAAAGCATAAAGTGATACTACAAGTTGAAAACTAAAGGATCATAAAGGCTACGGTGACTTGAGATAGGCATAACATGGTGTGAGCATGTGCCAACTCAACCCAAATAAAGCATCAAAGGAGAATACCACTATACTATGCTTTAATATGCTAAAACAACGCATGATTCATCCAAGGCACATTAAGCAATCTCAATTGTTTATAATAAGTCATGCTACAGCAAAGAATACTAAGCATAAAGACAAAACAATATCAAGCATGGCATGACAGAGCATAGGCCACCGTCAAAAACAAGCTCTTTTTACCACATAAGCATAAACTTTCCTACTCTTTTCCAATCCAAACCAAACTATTTGCAAACCAATGTATGAAAGAGGGGGTCCAACCAAATTATTCAGAAAACTAAGCAAACTAAGCAAACAAAAAACCAAAACAAAAACAAAAAAGAAGACGCTCCAAGAACAACACAACCGTGCATGAAACAATAAAAATGAAGCGTTTGGAAGAAACCTGGGATTTTTATCGATGAAGAAGGGGATGCCTTGGGCATCCCCAAGCTTTGACGATTGTAATTCTTGGATATTTCTTGGGGTGACATGCGTGTCATCCCCAAGCTTGAGCTTTAGTCCATCCTTCATCTCATTACTCATTCCTTCCATACACCTGAAATTGTTCTTCATACAAAACTTCACAAAATCTTTATTAGCAACATTAGTGCACTCAAGATAATAGGTCTTAAGGTTCAGTTCCAACATCAAATAAACTTCCATTAGAATACTAGATACTGTAGCACTTACCTCAAAAAGCTAAATTCTCCAAAAGAACTCAAAAAGGAACCAACAAGAAGCAAATGCAGAAAATGGCAGAAATCTGTCAAAACAGACCAGCAGGTAAAGACGAATTTTTTCGAAGACCTTCTGTTAATCAAATCAAAAAGTGTTGAACTAACGAAAGTTAGATAACAACCTGGGGCAGAAGCAAAAAAATTCATGCCTCCAAAATATGTTCAGATATTTTACACAAATTTTTACGGTGAAGCACAGAAATCTGTTTTGAGACAGCAACTTTCCCAATCATTACTTCTCTCTCATTAGAGGTTACTCTTGGCACAAAAAGAAAATAAAAAGGATAAGGAGCAGTTATTACTGAAGTAATAACTTCCAATACTCATCTAAAACTTTAGGGTTATCTCCCAATAAGTACTTTTCTTTAACGCCTTTAAGTTAGGCATAAGAAGCAAAAAGAAGAATCAAGTGTTCTCAAATGAAGAAGCATTAAGACCAAATTTTGTTTTCATAGGAGGAGCAAAAGAAATCTTCTCTCTCTTCTTATAGAAGTGTTTTATACCTTTCTTGAGTGGGAGTTGATATTTAATGGTGCCTTCTTTCATGTCAATAATGGCACCAATAGTTCTAAGAAAAAGGTCTTCCCAAAGTAATAGGACAAGAAGCATTGCATTCAACATCCAAAACATAGAAATCAACGGGGACATAGGCATTGTTAACCATAATAAGAACATCATTAAGACTCCCCATGAGTTTCTTTTTAGCATTATCATCAAGTGGGACATTCAAATAACAATCTTCAAGAGGAGGCAGATCAAGCATATCATAAATCCTCCTAGGCATAATAGAAACACTACTATCAAGATCACATAAAGCTTTGAAATAAAAGTCATTCACTTCCATATTAATGATGGGTTCCCAACCATCTTCTTATTTTAAAGGAATAGAAGCTTTATGTTTCACCTTTTCTTCTTTAATCTTTATGAGAGCATCAGTAATGTGTTTTGTAAAGGCCATGTTCATAGCACTAGCATTAGGACTTTTAGCAAGCTTTTGTAGGAACTTAATAACTTCAGAGATATTGCAACCATCAAGATCAAAATCAAATTTATCATCTAGAGTAGTAGAACTATTACTAGCCTCAACACTAGTGGTGGTGATAGTAGAAACACTAATGTTTCTAGCAATTTCATCTTATCTTTCCCACTTAGCATGTAATTCAGCTAATAGTCTAACATTTTCATCAATTCTTACTTGTATAGCATTAGTAGTGTCGTTGTATTGGGAACGATAGTACCTAAGAAGGTTAGATACAGGTGTGGGGACTAACAGGGAAGCTATCGACGGCGTCCACATAGCGTAGCTGGGCACAGGAAGTACCCAGGTTTGGAGCCCTCGTGGTGAGGTAAAACTCCTACTCCTGCCGGATCTGACTATGAGGGATATACAAACTACAAGTACTCCTCGAGCTGTATTCTCTAGCTACTACCTTAAATGCACTGATACCAACCCTTGCTACTGAGGCCTTGCCTCTCCTTATATAGGCAGAGAGGCAACGGTCTCACTGGCCAGTCCGACTGGTGGGCCCCACATGAAGGTCCCAGCCGACTGGTCATCTAAAGTATCCGGTACGATATCCCATCGGAGTATGAGCGGTATGGCTGTCGTAGGCACAGTGGACGCCGTGCGAGCCTGTCGTCAACATCGGGCCACTATTCCTGCGTCATCCCCACAAAGTCTTCGGTATGGCCGAGTAGTGGATGGTCTTGTCATCGTACAGGGCGTATCGTGCATTGATACGCACGTCCTCCTGTCTCCTTGATTGGTTCCGGCTACGTCGCCGTAGCCAGCTACTTCTTGCCGATCCGGCTATCATGCGATAGTCGGCCTGTCTTGCTTTGTCTGGCTGCATTGGGTCAGCCGGACATGATCCGACTGCCTTGTTTCTTATCCGGTTGGGGTATCTGGGGATCATCCCCCTGACACTAGCCCCCGAGCGCGTGTGGATTCCGCCCTTAGGTGAAATGTGCGTGCGCTCCCTCCTGGTTTTGAATTTGTGGCCGGCTACACCTAGCAGTTGCGCTACTCGTGACGTCAGTGCTGACGCCGGCCACGCGCGCACGCGCCATCATTGCTCTGTGGCGGGCAGCGTAACATCCCGTCGCACGTCGCCTCGGGGAACTGATGTCCGGCGCTTTGGTTCCCGCTCCAGGATCTTCTACGCACTCCGCGTCGGCACACGGGATCTAGGTGGCGGTTGGGGTGAGTGTTGTCTAGATGAATGCCACGTGGCATCATGGACAGTTCCTCTTCCGTCCCTTTAAAGGGACGCCGTGGGGGAGGCAGTTCCCTTCCTTCGCCCCCCGCTTCCAGTTGCCCTCTTCCCTTCTGCGTGTCTGTCCTCTGCGCTCTTCCTCTTTGTCACCGCTGTAGCCCGCTGCGCCGCCTGTTCATCGTCATCGACGGTATGGGCCACCACTACTCCTCCGCCGCCACGCATCCGTGCTAGCCGGAGATGGCAGCCGACCGCGGAGCCTGGTGCGGCTCCTCCGTCACGGAGGACCAAATCCAGGAATACCATGCTACCCACGTCCTTCCACCGGAGGAGGAAGTAGCGGTGCGGCTAGCGCCGGCGGGAGAGGTGTCACGCACCCCGTGGAGGGAGAGCGGGTCATCTTCCTCTCGCATCTAGCGCGCAGGTTCGCGTTGCCGGTGCACCCCTTCTTCCTCACGTTCTTGGCCTTCTTCAACCTCCGCCTCCACCACCTCGGCGCCAACGCAATCGGGACGCTGGCGCACTTCGTGGCGTTCTGCGAGAGCTATCTCGGGATCCAGCCGGATCTCGGGCTCTCTTGCCGGCTCTTCCGAGTCCGTCCACAGGTGCAGTTTACGCAGGGGCCGCTAGTAGCCTGCAGCGGCGCCTCCATCTACTCCCGCGCGCAGACCGGCTACCCGAAGTTCCGGCTGCATGACACGGTACGAATGTGGCAGCAGTTGTACTTCTACATCAAGAACGTCACCAACATGGACCGGATCAATCTTCCGGCCTTCCAGGATGTCGAGTCCAGCCGGCAGCACTAGGACTTGAAGGTTTATGGCGATAAGGCGGAGTCGGACGTGATGCTGAAATGCATGCGCTCCCTCGTCCACTGCCGGCTGACCGGCCTGGACGTCACTCTCAGCTGGATGTCCCGGCTGATGATGCCGTTGCAGCAGCGAGCGCACAAGATGTGCTTCTACTCCAGCCGGCTGGACCCGACCCGGCTGTCGCGTCGTGATCCCCGCTACCATAACCTGAAGGAGTGGGTGTGGACGATCACCAAGGAGCGGCTGTCGGAGGGCTGGACCTTCAGCCTGGTGCCCTACAGCCGGGACAACCGCACGCCCCGGGTAGGTTCTTTGAGCCAGAATTTTCTTTCGTATTTCTTGCCCTTCTTTCTTGTTTTATCTGACTAATCTCTTGTATTCGGCAGATGTTCCCTTGCATCCTTCGCGAGGAAGGTGAGGCCCCCCTCGAGGCGGTCTAGCGAGGAGTCGGACGGGGACGGGGATGCCTTCCCTAGCCGGAACGACAAACCGGCCGCCGACCCCCACGTGGAGTTTGAGGAGAAGGAGGAGGCCGCGCCGGCCTCTGATCCGGCACAGCGCCCTGCGACGGATGGCGAAGCTGGCTGGAGCAGCTCCAGCCGTTCCAGCTCCAGCTGGCTTGCCGCGGAGGAGCCGGCCCCCAAGAGGAGCCAGACCAGCACCCTTCCGCTGAGCCGCCTTGGTCGGAAGAAGGGGCCGCCTCTAGTTGTGTCGGGGTACGTCCTTCCTCCTTTTTCTCTCACCATCTTTTGCTTGTTTCTTTTTCTCCCTTTCTGCCTTTGGCTTATTTGCTTTTCTTTCTTTCCTCTCCTCTTTTGTCTTCTTAGCACACTGGTCTCCTTTGGAGCCGCGAGCCCGGCCCAAGCGCCGACCGGGTCGCCACCCCGTGCTCCGACCACGTCTGCCAGCGCCCCTCCTTCTTCCGAGGCACCGCCTTCGCCTCCACCTCGAGCTGAACCGGTTGCCTCAGCCGGATCGGAGGGTCCTCAGCTGGATGTTGTGGCCCAGCCGGAAGCAGAGGGTTCTCAGCCGGGTGGCTCTTCCGCACGCGTGCGGGGGGCTGCGACCGGCAAGGAACTCATGGTTGTCGGCGACGACAACTCCGACGACGAGCCTGGGGAGGAGTGAAGGACAGCGGTGGTTGCCGCGAAGGAGTCACCAACGCCGTGGATGATGACGCCTCCGCCGCTGCATTGCTGACGGACCTTGCCGCCACCCTCGAACTGGTGGTGAAGGAGATCCGACTGCTGGAGGCCACAGCCGGCGGGAACCGGTCCTTGGAGCAGAAGCTTGCTGATGCCAACGGAACCTCCCAGAGTAAGTTGCTTCATCCGGCTTGCTTTTTTTTGCTGATACCCAGCTTTGTCGTAGCTATCCTCGTGTGTGCTCAGCGCGAGATCGATCTCTTGAAGAAAGCGAACGACCGGCTGAGCAAGTCCAACTCCACTCTGTGGCTACAGAATAAGGATTGGCACGCGAAGGTAGACGGTCTAGAGGCCACCATCAAGGAGCGCGACGCCTCGCTCGCCAGCCGGATTGAAGCCTTCAACCTTCTCGAGGCTAGAACAAGGACCAAGAGAAGGAGATCAAACGGCTGGCGACGAAGGAGAAGGCTCTGGTGGAGGAGCTGATGTAGATTGGCCACACGACTAAGGGTAAGTTCCTCTTTTACGTCTCCCTTTCTTTCCGGATCCGGTAGCCGGATCTGAATCTCTTTTTTGAGAGCGTTTTATCTCGGCATAGACCTGCTGGCATACAACCGGTTGCAGGAGAACTGGCCGGGAGCGCAACCGACGGCCCAGGAGCTCGTCGTCCTTCTTGGCGAAGAAGCTGCCAAGCTTCGTCAAGCGGCGCGGTATATCTTCTCATTCCTGTGGCCGGATGCTCCAGTTCCGGAGACGATGGCACAGCTGGCTGCGAAGGTGGGGGAGGTGCCGGTTGCGGTGGACCGGCTGCGGGACTTGGCGGCGCGAGCCGGAGTGGAGATGGCTATAGCCCTCATGTTCTCCTGGTACAAGGACGCCCGCGTCGAGAAGATCGACGGAGGCTTCCGCGCCGGCGCCGATCTTGCCACCATCCGCCAGGCCCATCCGGAGCTCCGAGGCTCTACCATCAAGATTGCCGACTACGTGGACCCCGACGAGGTGCTCACCGACTCGGAGTCTGTCGGTACTCCTGACGTGGAAGCCCCGATGCAGCTGGCTGCGGGTGTCGGAACAGGATCGAGTGCCGCGCCTCCTCCTCTGCCTGAAGCTTCCTCCAGCCAAGACGCTCCTCATGGCAAGGGTTTTGCCGTCTAGCCACTGCCCCGGGATGTCGGGTGTATTTGTCTTGCTCAATCTTGTTTTAAAACTTTTCTGTCTGTACCGGCTGTCTCTGGCGCCGGGTAAACTTATGGGAGCTTCGCCTCCTTTTTCTTTTGCTTGTTAATTTTAAACTAGCTTGAGTTCCCTTTAGCTTGTGCACTTTGCATTTTCTTTCAACATTTCGCCGATTAGCTTTATCCGTCTTACTTCGCCCGACTACATGCCTTTAGCCGGGGGAACTGCACCTCCAGTGGGGGCGCGCGAGCGCACCCACTGGGTGTAGCCCCCGAGATTTGTAGTAGCTGGCGTAGCCAGGTGCTTCGAATCTTCCTTCTTCCTTATTTTCCCAAATCTTCTAACTTTATCCAACTAGACTCGTCTTAGTCGGTTGCTTTCGCTGGCTGAACACCTTCAGCCGGGGGAACTAACATTCCAGTGGGGGCGCGCGAGCGCACCCACTAGGTGTAGCCCCCGAGATTCGGAGTAGCTGGCGTAGCCAGGTGCTTTGAATCTTCCTTGTCTTCTCTTGCTCCTGCCCTTGCCCTCACATGGGCTCCGAACAGCCGGCTAAATGCCTTTAGCCGGTCGAGAACTACAAGATTCCACTGGGGGCGCGCGAGCGCACCTAGTGGGTGTAGCCCCCGAGATTCGGAGCGCTTGATGAAGGCAAGGACTTCGAATCTTCCTCTCTTTTCTTCCTCAATTCTGACTCAAGGTAGTTGTACAAGAATATACATACCGATACATCCTCACATGTTAATAGGTTAGTCTGCCAAATTGTAGCCAGAAAACGGATTTGTTTTTTCGAAAACTAGCTTGCGCCTTTCTGGACACTTGGTCGCTTTCCTGTGTGCTCTGTTGTTTTCGCTGTGTCCTTGCCGGGCAGCTGGGTTGTGGTCTGCATCCGGAATCGAAGGGAGCTGACATACATCACGCACGGTACTAACGGCTTAGTAGCCGGATTGCCTTAAGCTAGTTGCAAGGCCGGGACGGCCGGTTTGTCGCGTCTCCTCCCCGTTTTTCGTGTGGGATGCCTCGGGCTTTTGCTCTTGCTAGCCGGACAGCCGAGTTGTGGTCTGTAGCTGAGACGAAGAGTGGGCCTCTAACATCGTTGTACACTACTCAGTCGGTTTGTTGACTTAGCAGGCCTAGCCAGCCGGCAAGCCCCCGGGTAGGGGTTGCCGGAGCCGGAAAACCATAACCAGAAAATAGATGCAAACACATTTCTAGCAAGGAGCCCCCGAGCATCTCATAGGGGTCCGCATTTTCATTCATAGGGTTTGCAGGATACATACACTGTCTGGCGACTAGGTGTAAAACGGGCGCAGCAAGGCCACGTTCCAGGGACGCTCGGTCTCCTTGTCTGATTTGTCCATCTTGTTCTTGCGCGGCTGCTACGCGTCGATGAGGTATTAGGAGTCGTTGGGTAGTGCCCGGCTGATGATGAAGGGGCCCTCCCAAGGTGGCGATAGCTTGTGCATGCCCTTCGTGTCTTGCACCAGCCGGAGAACCAGGTCGCCCTCGCGGAACGCGACTGGGCGGATCCGGCCTGAATGGTAGCAACGTAGTCATTGCTGGTATAGGGTCGACCTAGATAATGCTAGCTCGCAGGCCTCCTCCAGGAGGTCCACTCTGTCCTTCCGCGCCTCCTGGTTGGCCTTTTCGTCGTATAGGAGCTTGCGCGGGGAGTCGAACTCGATGTCCGCGGAGCGGACGGCTTCCGATCTGTAGACCAGGAAGAACGGGGTGTAGCCGGTTGATCTATTCAGCATGGTGCGGAGGCTCCATAGCACAGCTGGAAGCTCTTCGATCTAGCATCCGGGTGACTACTCCAACGGCTCGATGAGGCATGGCTTGATGCTGGTTAGCACCAAACCGTTTGCTCTTTCGACTTGCCTGTTGGACTGCGGGTGCGCGACGGAGGCAAGGTCCAGCTGGATGCCCTTGTTGCTGCTGAACCGGGCGAAGGCCCCCTTGGGGAAGTTCGTGCCATTGTTGGTGATGATGTTGTTGGGGTAGCCAAACCGGTTGATGATGTCGGTGAAGATGGTGACGGCTGTCGCCCCGTCCAGCTTCCGGATGGGCTTGGCCTCGATCCACTTCGTGAATTTGTCCACCACCACTATAAGATGGGTCATGCCCGTGCGTGCTCGCTTGAAGGGACCGACCATGTCGAGGCCCCAAACCGCGAAGGGCTAGGTGACGGTATGGTCTTGAGTACCGAAGTCGGCATGCGCCTGAGTTGCCCGAAGCGCTGGCACCCATTGCACGCGCGGACCAGCTGTTCAGCGTCCTCGAGGGCGGTGGGCCAATAGAAGCCATGGCGAAATGCCTTGGCGACAATCGCCTTGACAAAGCGTGGTGCCCGAACTCGCCCTGGTGGATGTCCTTGAGTAGACGGTTGCCCATGTCCGCATCAACACACCTTTGGAAGACGCCGGATACGCTACGCTTGTATAGTTCGTCGTTGATGATGGTGTACGTGTGCGCGCGGCGCCAGATTTGCCTGGCTTCCACCTCGTCATCCGGAAGTTCCCCATTGGCGATGTAGTTCATGAAGGGTTGTGCCTAGGATGGCACTTCCCGAATGACGAGGATGCTCCCGCTCTCCGGTTGATGGTTGTCGGGGGGTCGTCCGGGTGACGTACCCGGAACGGCAGCCCCCGAGCCGCCTGACAAGCCGGTAGCCCCCGGGTCTTGCGAACAGGAGGGTACTGCCTTGCTGGAGTTGGTGCGAGTCTTCTTCTTTGGAGGTTCTGCTGGCTCCGCTTCTGACGCTCCATCAGCCGGAGCACTTCCTGCCCAGATGATGGAGTCTGATTCCGGCGACGGATTGATGGAGGGCTTGCGCAGGTGCTCCAAGGAGACCCCAGGTGGGATCGCCTTCCTGGTGGATCCGATTCGGGCGAGCGAGTCGGCTGCCTCGTTGTTGACGCGGGGGACGTGGTGGAATTCGCATCCGTCGAAGGAGGCGCTGAGCTTCTAGATGTGCAACCGGTAGAGGGCCATGTTTGCATCTCTGGCGTCCCATTCTCCGGATACTTGCTGCACCACCAGATCCGAATCGCCGAAGCAAAGGATCCGGTTGACACCAATCTCCCTGGCTAGCTGGAGTCCGTGCGCCAGTGCCTCGTATTCGGCTACGTTGTTGTAGGCCTTAAAGTGGATCTGCAGTACGTATTCCAGCCGGTCTCCCTTGGGCGAGGTGAGCACGATGCCGGCTCCCAGCCCCCGAGCATCTTCGACCCGTCCAAGTGCATCTTCCAGTGGTCCGAATCCGAAACCGGTGGGAGGTACTGGGTCTCGGCTCAGTCGACGAGGAAGTCCGCCAGCACCTGCGACTTGATCGTGAGCCGAGGCTCGTACTGGATGGAGTAGGCGGCAAGCTCGATGGCCCACTTGGCGACTCGGCCGGTGGCGTCTTTGTTGCCGATGATTTCCAAAAGGGGTGCGGTGCACACGACCTTAATCGGATGTTCCTGGAAGTAGTGCTTGAGCTTCTTGCTTGCCAGGTACACGCCGTAGCACATCTTCTGGTAGTGGGGGTAGTTCTGCTTGGAGAGGGAGAGAACCTTGCTGAGGTAGTAGACGGCCCTCTGAACCGGCTGAGCCTTGCCCTCCTCGGGGCACTCCACCAGCAAGACGACGCAGACGACCCGGCTGATGGCTGCTATATAGAGCAACATCGGCTCCTTGCTAGCCGGCGTGGCTAGAACCGGCACTATGGATAGCATGCGCTTGAGGTCATGAAATGCGGTGTCGGCTTGTGAAGTCCAGGAGAACTTGTCCGTCTTCTTCATCAGTTGGTACAATGGGAGTGCCTTCTCCCCCAGCCGGCTGACAAAACGGCTGAGGGAGGCCAGGCATCCGGTGAACTTTTGGACTCCAAGCAGGCTCCTGGGCGGATGCATCCTCTCGATGGCCGCGATCTTCTCCGAATTTTCCTGAATGCCTCGTTGTGATACGAGGAAACCGAGGAGCTGACCGGATGGCACCCCGAAGACGCACTTCTCCGGGTTCAGCTTCATCTGGTACTGGCGGAGGTTGCCAAATGTCTCTCCTAGATCTTCGAGGAGGGTGCGCTTGTCCTTGGTCTTGATGACCACATCGTCCACATAAGCATGCACGTTTCGGCCTATCTGCGAGTCCAAGCACTTCTGCATGCAGCGCTGATAGGTAGCACCTGCATTCTTTAGACCGAAAGGCATGGTTACGTAGCAGAAAGCCCCGTAGGGGGTGATAAATGATGTCTTAATCTGGTTAGCCGGATTTAACCGGATCTGATTGTAACCGGAATAGCAATCTAGAAAAGACAACAAATCGCAGCCGGTCGTGGAATCGATGACCTGATCGATACGGGGCAAGGCGAAGGGGTCTTTCGGGCACGCCTTGTTCAGGCTGGTGTAGTCGATACACATGCGCCAGGTCTTGTTCTTCTTCATTACCAGGACTGGGTTCGCCAGCCAATCCGGATGG
Source organism: Avena eriantha (assembly GCA_910589775.1). Taxonomy (NCBI): domain Eukaryota; kingdom Viridiplantae; phylum Streptophyta; class Magnoliopsida; order Poales; family Poaceae; genus Avena; species Avena eriantha. The sequence continues at coordinate 79,559,880 of OU342741.1, read as the reverse complement.
TATACTTCCATGATGAACCCGGCTACAAGGAGCTGGGTGATCTCATCACCGATTATCTTCCTCTTCTCCTCCGCGAACCGGCGCAGAGGTTGCTTGACCGGCTTGGCATCTGGCCGCACATGAAGTGAGTGCTCGGCGAACTCCCTCGGCACACCCGGCATGTCCTTGGGGGACCATGCAAAGATGTCCCGATTCTCACGGAGGAAATCGACGAGCGCGCCTTCCTATTTTCTGTCCAAGCCGATACCAATGGTGACGAACTTGGTCGGGTCAGAGGGGTCGAGCAGGATCCTCTTTGTCTCCTTTGCCGGCTGGAAAGCTCCTTCTCCAGCCGGTTTGCTGCTAGCCGGCATGTCCTGCTGGGCCATGGTCACATTGCACATGATCACGCGCTTCTCCTCGGCTATGATGAGGGCCTCTGCCAGTTTGGAACCAGCTGAGGCGCACTCCATCGACCGCTTGAAGCAGCCGGCGATGGTGATCACGCCGTTGGGTCCCAGCATCTTCGTCTTGAGATATGTGTAGTGGGGGGCGGCCATGAACTTGGCGAGGGCGGGGCGCCCGAGGAGAGCATGATAGGAGCTCGTCAGGTTTACCACCTCGAACCAGATCGGTTCGTGGTGGAAGTTCTCCTCGGTCCCGAAGATGACGTCCAACTGGATTTTACCCAGCGGAGCGTAGGCTGGTCCCGGCAGTACGCCATGGAACGTTGTGGTAGTCGGGCGCAGGTCGCATTCGCGAATGCCCAGCTTTTCCAGCGAGGACTAGTAAAGGAGGTTGAGGCTGCTGCCTCCGTCGATGAGACGATGAGGGGGTCGAGCACCATGGCGTAGCCCTTGGGAATCGGCAACTGCTCCGGCTGGTCTGCACGGCTCCAAGTGATGGGGGGTTCCGACCAGTTCAGGTACTGGGGGACCAGAGAGATGATGGTGTTGATCTCCTTGGAGCGTCGCCTGCGGCTATGCTTGTCGTCCAGCTTCGTCTAGAAGATGTGGTAGGCAGCGTGCGGCTGGGGGTAGCCGTTGTTGTTGTTGCTGTCGTTACCATCGTTGCCGGCTCCCCTAGCCGGTGGTGGTGGTCCACCAGGAGGGGGCGGGGGGAGACGAGGCTGGTTACCCTAGTCTTTTAGCTGGCGGGTCTAGCTGCAATTCCGGGTGGTATGCGTAGCCGGTTTGAAGGGACCGCTGTGCCACTTGCATGGGCCGTCAAATATCTGGTCGAAGGTGAGTCGTGGCTTCTTCCTCCTTGCATCGTTAGCCGGTGCGTCGGGCGCGCCCTCCACAGCATTGACCTGCCGCGTGTGGTAGCGGGCCTCTGTTGTCCGGCTTGGTGGTCCCCATGGAACCGGTTGTCGTTGCCGTGGCGCCTGGAGGATCCGGCTTCTCCAGCCGGATTGCTCGGACGGTCGCGAGCCGGCTCCATGGGAGTCGGATGACCGTCCGCATTTACTCGGAGGGGCTTCTTCATGGGGGCATCCTCCGTGGCATACTGGTCCGCAACCTTCATGAGCTTCGCCATGGTTTTCGGCTCGTCACACAGTAGCCGGTGGCGAAGCATGGTGCCCTCTCGGCAACCCTCGATGAAGAAGCTGATGGCCTGGCTCTCCAAGATGCCCTCGCAGGTGTTGCACAACTCCGTCCATTGGCGAGGTACTCGCGGTCAGTCTCGCGGTCACCCTGGACGCACAAGGCCAGGTCGCGTGGGCGTCTCGAACGCTTGTACGTGCCATTGAAGTTGTGGACGAACACCTTCTCGAAGTCTGGCCAGGCGTTGATGCTCTTGAGCGCAAAGCTGTTGAGCCACGTCCTTGCCGACCTGGTTAGCATAAGAGGGGCGTAGCGCACGGCTATGTGCTTGTTCCCATGGGCAATGCCGACTGCCATAGCATAGTCGGTCAGCCAATCTTCCGACTTCATGATGCTGTCGTACTTAGGGGTGTCCCTAGGCAGGGAGAAATTATCCGGAAACGGCTCGTTCCGGATGCGGGGTCCAAAACACACAGGGGCTGGTAGAATCATCTTCCTCCATGATGCGTGCTTGAGCAAGGAGCTCGATGCGGTCACGGGCATCCAGACAATCCGGGTTGGGCGCTCCCACCCGGCCCGAGAGATGGGAACCGGCGGGTCTAGGTGCTCCGGTTGGTGGAGGGGGAGGTGGTGGGTTGATGTTCACTGTTTGCTCCTGGCGCGGCTGGCCCTTGTTTCCAGAGCCGCGACGCCTACTGCGGGCCTTAGCCGGCTGAGGGGAGGACGCCTGTTGGGTGTCCCGCAGCGCGCCCCTGCTGTTGACAGGCAGCTTGCTCCCCCTAGAGTAGCTGGTGTCCTCCTGCATCTGCCGGCTGGCATCAGCCTGCTCGTCCGCAATGTGGAGGAGCTCCTACACGCGAGCGTGCTGGCGGGCTCGCTCCCCTCCCTCCAGGTTGGGCGGCCCTTCTGCCACGGCTCGCGCCGCGTGCAGGTTCTTGATGGGCGTGTTGTAGGTGGGCCGGATGAGGGCGGGCGTGGGATCCGGCTCCCTATCCTTTTCCATCCTACCGCCTAGCCCGCCGCCTCGGCTCCGCGGTAGCCGGAGTGAAGCCGTGCGTGCGGTCGTACTCGCGCCGGGTAATCTCAAGTTGCTTGCGGGTTGCCGCCAGCTCCATGGCCTCCTGGAGGAGGATCTGCCTCTCCATGGCGAAGTTGGCTTCCGCCTCCTCCGGGTTATCCCCGAGGTTAACCAGCGTCAGGAGTCAATCGATGGCATCCTCCACCAGGTTCCGAGGCTACGGAGGCACGGAAGTTCCAACCTCGTCCGCGCCTCGCTCCCGCGGCTGGCGGGGATGAGAACTAGAGCCAGCCATCATGACCTCCACGCTGCAGGGAAGGACGGAGGCGCTACCGCCCGGATGCGGTAGCTCCACGACAGAGACGATCTCCCTAGGGAAACGCTCTAGAATGGTGGCGACGTAGATAGGGAGGTCGCCGAAGAGCAGGATGGAGCCGTTCGCCGGGAAGGAGGTTCCGGCGAAGCAGGAAGCGTTGTCGATGACGCAGTCGAATTTGCCGAGCGTGAGCACTAGGCCGGAGGCCACGTGCTCACCGGCTGAAGTGTGGGGTCCCGTGCGGAACGTGACTCCGGTCGAAGCCATCTTGCCCCACGGTGGGCGCAAACTGTCATTGTATTGGGAACGGCAGTACCTAAGAAGGTTAGATAGAGGTGTGGGGACTAGCAAGGAAGCTATCGACGGCGTCCAAAGGTGGGATTGGATACAAGAAAGCGTAGCTGGGCGCAAGAAGTACCTAGGTTCGGAGCCCTCGTGGTGAGGTAAAACTCCTACTCCTGCCGGAACTGACTATGAGGGATATACGAACTACAAGTACTCCTCGAGCTGTATTCTCTAGCTACTACCTTAAATGCACTGATACCAACCCTTGCTACTGAGGCCTTGCCTCTCCTTATATAGGCAGAGAGGCAACGGTCTCACTGGCCAGTCCGACTGGTGGGCCCCACATGCAAGTCCCAGCCGACTGGTCATCTACAGTATCCGGTACGATATGTCTCATCGGAGTATGAGCGGTATGGCTATCGTAGGCACAGTGGACGCCGTGCGAGCCTGTCGTCAGCATCAGGCCACTGGTCCTGCGTCATCCCCGCAAAGTCTTCAGTATGGTCGAGTAGTGGTTGGTCTTGTCATCGTACAGGGCGTACCGTGCACTGATACACATGTCGTCCTGTCTCTTTGATTGGTTCCGGCTACGTCGCCGTAGCCGGCTGCTTCTTGCCGATCCGGCTATCATGCGATAGCCGGCCTGTCTGGCTTTGTCCGGCTGCATCAGGTCAGCCGGACGCGATCCGACTGCCTTGTTTCTTGTCCGGTTGGGGTATCTAGGGATCATCCCCTCGACAAGTAGCTGCAAAGGGATTATCATTAGTTTTAGGTTTAGCAGCCATTTTATTGAAATAAGATTGAGCTTCAGCCGAAGATGCTATATTTCTTTCAGCATTAGAGAGTTTTTCCTCAATAGTTTTATTGAAAGCAGTTTGTTTACTAATAAAGTCTTTAAGCATAACTTCAAGTTCAGAGGGAGCACTCCTATTATTGTTGTAAGAATTTCCATAAGAATTACCATTGTTGGGAGGATATGGCTTATAATTGTTGTTACCAAAATTATTCCTATAAGCATTATTGCCAAAATTGTTATTTCTTATGAAGTTCACATCAACTTGCTCTTCTTGAGCAACCAAAGAGGCTAAAGGAAAATTATTTGGATCAATATGGGATTTCCCATTCACAAGCATAGACATAATAATATCAATCTTATCACTCAAGGAGGAGGTTTCCTCAACAGAATTTACCTTCCTACCTTGTGGAGCTCTCTGAGTATGCCATTCAGAATAATTAACCATCATATTGTCCAGAAGTTTCGTTGCAGCACCCAAAGTATTGGTCATAAAGGTACCTCCAGCAGCAGAGTCCAATAGGTTCCTTGAAGAATAGTTCAATCCTACATAAAAAGTTTGGATGATCATCCAAGCAGTCAGTCCATGAGTGGGACAATTCTTAACCAAAGATTTCATTCTTTCCCAAGCTTGACCAACATGCTCATTATCAGATTGTTTAAACTTCATTATTTCACTTCTCATAGATATAATCTTAGCAGGAGGATAGTATTTTCCATTGAAAGCATATTTGCACTTAGTCCAAGAATCAATAGTATTCCTAGTTAAGGAATTCAACCATTCTTTAGATTTTCCTCTCAAAGAGAAAGGAAACAATTTCAGCTTAATAATATCACCATCTACATCCCTACGCTTTTGCATCTCACAAAGTTCAACAAAGTTATTTAGATAGGCAGCAGCATCTTCATTACCAATACCAGAAGATTGTTCTCTCATAACAAGATTGAGTAAAGCATGTTTTATCTCAAAGAAAGTATCTTCGGACACAGGTGGAGCAATAGGTGTGCTCATAAAATCATTGTTGTTGGTGCTAGTGAAGTCACACAACTTAGTGTTTTCAAGAGTAGTCATTTTTTTGTGTTTTCAAATAAGAAAGCAAACTAGTAAAACTAACTTTTTGTGTTTTTGATAAAGAAACAAGCAAACAAAGAAAAAAGAAACTAAGCAAAACAAAAATAACAAAGTAAAGAGATTGGTTATGAGGGACTCCCCTTGTGAAGATGTCCTTGACTCCCCGGCAACGGCGCCAGAAAATATGCTTGATGGACCAAAATATATCAAGCTCGTTATGGAACCCCAAGAGGAAGGTATGATGAGCATAGCAGCAAGTTTTCCCTCAGTACGAAACCAAGGTTATCAATCCAGTAGGAGTAAGGAAACACCCCAAAGGTGTAGCTAGCTGAACGATGGCAGGGCGCACTACCGATGCCAGCAGCAACATGGAGACCTACACAACACAACCACAGAACTCTGTCCCCAACTTGCGATGAGGTTGTCAATCTCACCGGTTTTGCTAAAAACAAAGGATTAAATGTATCGAATGGAAGGAAGTAATAGTTTGGAGAAAGTAAAGACAAAGCAGTAAACAGTTTATAGATTGTATGTAAAAGAAAGGACTAGGATCCATAGTTCACTAGAGGTGGCTCTCCTTAAGATAGATAACATGCTGGGTGAGCAAATTACAGCGGGGCAATTGACAAACATCGAGAAAGCAATACATGCATATACTAATCATCTTGACTCCTTTGAGATTCGATTGGGCATTACAACATTATACATAGACCACCATCCAACTGCATACATGACTAATAATCCACCTTCAGGTTATCATCTGAACCCCCTCTAGTATTAAGTTGCAAGCAACAGATTATTGCTTTACGAATTGCGTGTAATGTAAACAATACGATTGTTCTATGAACAAAGGATTGTTGTTTTCTCCCTAGTAGCAACAGCACATCTAGTACCTTAGAGATTTCTGTCACTTCCCCAGATTACCAGAGGCAAGAACCCACTATCGAGCATAAATACTAATTCTTGCAGTTGCTAGCATCTACTTGGCCAAGATAGCTACTAACAACGGAAAGAATGCAAGATCACAAATAACAAAGACATGATAAAATCAATAATCAATCTGAAATAGCATCTCAATATCCATCGGATCCCCGCAAACACAACATGTAGAATTACAAATAGATGATCTTGATCATGAACGGAGCTCACAAGATCTAGACATGAAAGCACAAAGGAGGAGAACCAGCCATCTAGCTACTACATGGATCCGTAGTCCAAGGATGAACTACTCACGCATCAGACCAGAGGCTTGCATGGTGATGAAGAAGGCCTCCAGGGTGAAATCCCCTCTCTGGTAGGGTGCCGGGAAGAGCTTCAGATCCCTCCCGATCTAGGGATGGAGATGACGGTGGCTACAGACTCTTTCGTGGATTTTTGATCGGGTCCTTAGGGTTTTCGTCCTGAGGGCATGTTATAGGTGGAAGGAGACGCCGAGGGGTGCAAGGGTCGGCTAGACCACCCCCTGGCGCGGGCCAGGCCTGGCTGTGCAGCCAGGTGGTGTGGCCGGCCCCTAGCCCTTCTCCGTCTCGTATTCTGGCATCTGAAGAATTCTGGAAAAATAGGCACTTTGGCTTTTGTCCCGTACAATTACGAGAATATTCATTTTCTGACTTTCCTGGAACCTAAAACAGCAGAAAATAGGCAACTGGCACTGTGGCCCTTGTTAATAGGTTAGTCCAAGAAATCATATGAAAAGTACTCCAAAGTGTGGACAAAACACAAGAAAGTAGATAAAACCAAGCATGGAACATCAAAAATTATAGATACATTTGCAATGTATCACTCGCGTGTGTAAAACTGTCTTACACCCATTATATGATCGTGAATTCAAGTACACCTGATCATCACGTGATGTCCTGAAGCGGCGAAACATAAAAGGTGCATACTTAAGGGAGAACACATTTTTATCTTGATATCTAAATGAGTGATCATCTTATAATGCTACTAAAACGCCAAACAAGCAATATAATATGCAAACATCATATGTGAAAAGTGAAATGATATGGTTCTTGCACTTGATCACTATCATGCGCATCATGCTATGATCTTTATCATTCCTTTGTGTGTCAGGCCAAGGTCTATGGAACTTACATGTTAGGTGTGTTGTAAGAGTATCAACTATACATCAACTTACAACATTACCATATCATGACACTAGCCCAGCAACAATCTAAACTAGATGTTTCTAATTTATCCATTGCAAGTTTTACGTGGTTTAGGGCTTTCGAAGATAGAACCGGTCTTACCTATGAACATGGAACCAGAATGATGATAACCAAATTATTAGAAACTCGTTGTATATCAGATATTGACTATAGTAGGAGCGACAGACACCCGCTAGCCACTTATGCAAAACTAGTTGCATGTCAAGCGTGGAACAGGTCTCATGTGCGAGGACATGTAAATTTAGTCCGGGCGCTTCATCCCACTATGCCACCAATATCCAAAATACATATAAGATGGAATAACATGATCATCATCTCCCACATACACATATGTGTACTACCCATGCAAAGCATCTACGCATAGATCAGGCTCTCATACAACTGTTGGGTTTGCAGCATAGAAAACAAAAACTTTCCTACGATGAGAACGACTAAGCACCAAGATCTATCTACTAGATACAAGAGCCAAGTGGATATATATCCATAGAGAACATACCTTTGTAGACCGACAAAGTGTAACGAGGTTGAACTTGTGGATGATGTAGCCGAACGCTTGTCGATCTCAGGATCAAGAAGAAGTCCAATGCCGCAACTCAGCAGCGCGTCTGTGATCGCACACACGTTCAGGCCACCGAACAATGTCCACCTCCTTGTTCCAGCGATGCAGTGGAAGCAGCAACTCCTTCTAGATGAAATGCCACCGGGAACATGTATCTCGCAAATCCGAGACCATGGGGAATAAATCTAGAGGGAGAGAGAGATCCTTCATGAGGAGGTGTGAGTGAGAAGGAGTGAGAGGGGGGATTTTTATAGGGGAGGGTGGCATCCCCTCCCATGGCCGACGGCCATGTAGGAGCCCCTCCACCTCCTCTCATTCATGTGGTGAAGCTCCCCTCACATAAATATGGCCCTCCATTTTCTCCACTCAAAATCCCACTCAAAATGCATTAAATTTCCACCAAATTTAATGCAACTCTCATTTAATAAAACTCTTTTATTTATTTTATTCAGAATTTTCTTAATTACTTTAATTAACAAACATTCACATAAAACCCCCTGCAATATTTCAATATCACATGCAGAACCAATTTCAGCCATTTCACCCGAAATAATTTTGGTGTCCATTGAGATAATTCACTTTGCAGTTCTTTTGTCTAGAACATATTTCCTCCAAATGGTGTTGGTATCCCTTAAGTGTGTCACCCTATGGTTCGTGGATACTACACACATGATCGAGAACATTCTTGGAATAATCAGAAGCGAGACCTGGAGATCCATACTAACTCCCACACATTCAACGATGACTTCAGTGATCGTGAGAACCTTTAACGCTAGTAACTAAATCCCTTTATCTCGCGATATATTATATGTCCGAGATTCGATCATCGGTATCTACATACCTAGTTTGATCTCGTTGCTGACATGCACTCTTTTCTTGTTCCCGTGATATAACATTCTAGTGATCATATCACTTGCTTGCAAGCTATCTCAATGTGATATCACCGAGAGGGCCCAGAGTATATCTATCCGTCATCGGGATGGACAAATCCCACTCTTGATCCATGAGCCTCTACATAACACCTTCGTAGCACTGAACCCACCTTTATAGTCACCATATCATGGTGTGATGTTTGATGTTATCAAGATACTTTTCCAGTGTTAGTGATTAACATGATCTCATGGTCTAAGGACTAGGATTACTTTGTATGATGTTATAGAAATATAAACATAATGACTTTGATCATAATTCTATACTTCGTATGACTGTTCATCACATCATTCCACTAATGTTGTGACCTCGTTATTAACAACATCCAATGTCCATGATCAGGAAACCTTGATCATCTTATTAATCAACGAGCTAGTTTATAGAGAGGCATAACTAGGAACTTTCTTTTTGTTTATTAAACACACATGTATTAAGGTTTCCGTATTAACACAATTATAGCATGCAAAATAAACATCTATCACATACTTTGAATACATATAATATCAACTTTATTATTGCCTCTCAGGACATATTCCCTTCATCAGTTCCCAATGTAATTCTCTTGATGAAAATTTTCTATGGTATTTTTCCTTGAATTGTTTGGTGTCCAGAAAGTCCCTGAAACAGCAAAATACGAAAAAGGAGGTTTTTTGCCTCCCAGAAATTAAATACCAAAACAAGGGACTTTATAGGAAAGTCCCATAAATCATCTAAAAATGCATAAACAATCATATAACAATGCAAATAACAATATAAACTAGTCATATATGTGACTATTATGATGGTACAGAATGCAAGTATCAACCTCCTTGTTTATTCGAAGAGAAGTATACTGCAGTTTGCCCGGAGCCAATCAGAGTGTGCTTACTAAGAGCATCAACCAGACCAAAGATAGTGTTGACCTAAGCTAGTTGAAGAGTCGGTAAGCAATTCTTACATAAGATCCTCTTTGAAGGAGTTATGCCCTAGAGGCAAATAATAAAGTGTATTGTTTGATATATCTCCTATATGTTCATAATACGTTTCAAACTATGCTATAACTGTATTAATACGAAACATTAATACACGTGTGGTATGTAAACACACCGTGTCTCTAGTTACCTCTAGCGAACTAGTTCATTGGTCATGAGGATGATCTGGGTTTCAAGATCATGGGCATTTATTCCAATTGACAATGAGGTCACGTCATTGGTTGAATGACATGATAGACAAACATCTGATAGTTGTATCTCAATGAGATCTAGTTACAAAGTTCACCATTGATGATAAAACGCATGAAACCTCACAACCTGATCCTTAGACTGTGAGATAATGCAAATCACCGTTCTAGAGGTAGCTTGGATGGTTATCAAGTATCATACCATGAGTGGGTGATCGAAAAGGTGCCACTCAGGTTTCCCAAAGGAGCACGTAGAGGAGTACATATCAAGACCAGGATTCGCCAGTCCATGTAACAGATAGATACATATGTGGCCATCTCGGTGACATCGCATTAACGAATCTTGCAAGCGTGTGACTGGGTCACGGAATGCAACGACATGGGAACGAGTAAACAAGTTCATTGGTAACAAGATCGAACTAAAGTATGGAGATACCAAAGATCAAGTCTCGGATGAACTAGGTATCAAGTGACAAAGGGAATGGGAAACGACTATTCACGGTTCGAGCGATAAGATTCGTGGAATGCACGGGGGTCATTGATACGTCGTAAACGTATCTATAATTTTTGATGTTCCATGCTTGTTTTATATCAACTATCTTATGTTTTGTCTACATTTTGAGATACTTTTATGCATTTTCCGGAACTAACCTATTAACAAGATGCCGTAGTGCCAGTTGCCTGTTTTCTGCTATTTTTGGTTTCAGAAAAGCTGGAAAAGAAATATTCTTGGAATTGGAACGGACAAAAGCCAAAGTCAATATTTTACCAGAAGACTCACGGAGCCAGAAGACGAGACGGAGAGGGGCCACGAGGTGGCCACACCACCTAGTGGTGCGGGCTAGCCCAGGCCGCGCCAGGGGGTGGTGTGGGCTCCTAGGGAGCCCACCGACCTTGCCTCTTCTCCTATAAAAGCCTCTCGGGACAAAAAAAACCTAAAGACAAGATCAGAATTCCACGAAAAGTTCCACAGCGCTGCCGCCACCGGAGAGGAGATTCAGGGGACAAAAGTCTTTGTTCTAGCACCCTGTCGGGACGAGGAAGTGCCCCCAGATCCATCTCCATCGACTTCACCGCCATCTCCATCTCTGTTGCTGACTCCCATGATGAGGAAGGAGTAGTTCTCTCTCGAGGCTAAGGGCTCTACCAATAGCTATGTGTCATCTCTCTCTATGCGTGATCTTATGAGATCATGAGCTTTGTAACCTATAGATCTATTCTGCTACTCAAGTGCTTTAATTAATCTCTTCTTATCCCCACATGTGTGAAGTTGACAGTGTGCACACCGTGTGGCACTTTGGCTAAGATTACATACATACTTATCATGAGTATAATTTGAGTTGGATGTCTCTATGAGATTGTGGTGTTTGTTGGAACCATCTAGCGCTCAAGGTGACAGTGAGGGGTTATCTAGTTGGGGAATGCAAACTTTAAGGTGTGATGTTATAGCCCTACATCCTCCAACCGTAGTTCAGGGTAGCATCATGAAGAGAATATATTTATATGAGAGTGTCCACTAGTGAAAGTATGATCCCTAGGCCTTGTTTCTAAGCATTGAAACACCGTTTACAATCAGTTCTGTTACATGTTTGCTTTGTGCCACTATTATTTCAGATTGCAATTACCACTTATAATCATCCATATTACTTGTATTTCACTATCTCTTCGCCGAACTAGTGCACCTATACACCTGACAAGTGTATTGGGTGTGTTGGGGTCACAAGAGACTTCTTGTATCTTGATTGCAGGGTTGCTTGAGAGGGATACCTTTGACCACTTCCTCCCTGAGTTCGATAATCCTTGGGTGATCCACTTAAGGGAAACTTGTTGCTGTTCTACAAACCTCTTTACTTGGAGGCCCAACACTGTATACACGAATAGAAGCGTGCATAGACATCAAGCTATTTTCTGGTGTCGTTGTCGGGGAGGTAAGGTAAAAGGTACTCACATCCTCTGGCTACTAAGCTATCTTCTAGTACTGTTGCTGGTGTGTGAGTGCTCGAAGTTATTTCCTTTAGATTCTACAATTATATATTTTTGTTTCTTGTTTTTAGTTTCACTAGTTAGGCTTAATGGAAAACAACAAGAAAATTAGAGAGCTTTATAATATTTATCTTGAGTTAGGACATGAAGTGTTTGAAGAGAAAATTAAAAAAAACCTATGGAACTTTATTTGCATGCTAATAGCAATGTTATTAGTATGAATTTTTGAACACCTTTGTTACTAATGCTATGGAAACATCTAAGCTTGGGGAAGCTAGTTTTTATGAAAATGATCTTTTTAGTCCCCCAAGCACGGAGGATAAATTTTACTTTGATGATACTATGCCTCCAATATATGATGATTACAATGATGAATATGATATTTTCAGTCCACCTACTATTGAGGAGAAAAATAATTATGATTACAATATGCCTCCTATATTTGATGATTATGGTGATGAGAATAATAATGATAGCTATTTTGTTGAATTTTCCCCCACTACAATTAATAAGAATGACTATGTTTATGTGGGGAGTATTAATTCTTTTATGCATGTGGCTCATTATAAGAATGTTTTATGTGATAGTTATACTGTTAATTTTATTCATGATGCTACTGAAAGTTATTATGAGAGACAGAAACATGGTTTTATGTGTCTCAACAATATTAAGTTTCCCCTCTTTATGTTGAAAATTTTGAAGTTGCACTTGTTTTGCTTTCCTATGCTTGTTGCTTTGTGCTTACATGACTTGTTTATTTACAAGATTATTTTTCATAGGAAGTGGGTTAGACTTAAATTTGTTCCATATTTGCTTCTTGATTCTCTCTTTTACTTCAATTCATATTTCTTATGAGAGCATCATCGAAACTATCATGCCTATCTTAATGGTTATAAAGAAAGAGCTTTTGGGAGACAACCCATTTTTTTGTACTTTCAGTTTATTTTTGTTTTGTTGAGTCTTGGAAGTTATTGCCTCTGTAATAACCTCTACTTATCCTTTTTGTTTGGTTTTTGTGCCAAGAATAACCTCTAATGAGAGGGAAGTAAGATATGGGGAAGTTGTTGTCCCGAAACAGATTTTTGTGTGTCACTGTAAAAAATCGTGAAACATTTCAGTACGTTGGATTGAGCTATAATGTTTTGTGCTTATGCCCCAGGTTATTACCCAAATTGCGTTAGTTTTGCACTTTTCGATCTGAGCAACATAAGATTTTCAAAAAAATCGGTCTTTACCTACTGGTCTGTTTTGACAGATTTCTACCATTATTTGCATTTGCCTCTTAATCACTTTATCTTTGAGTTTTCTTTGATCACTTGAGATTTTATAAGGAATTGCTACAGTAGCTTGTGTTTTAATGGAAGTTTTACTTGTGTTGAAACTAAACCCAAAGACTTATTATCTTGAGTACACTAATGTTGCTAATGAAGATTGTGTGAAGTTTTGTATGAAGGAAACTTTTTAAGCGTAGGGAAGAATAATATGATGAGATGAAGTATGGAAAAAAGCTCAAGCTTGGGGATGCCACCCGTGTCACCCCAATAAACATTCAAGAAGTACAAGCGTCAAAGCTTGGGGATGCCCAAGGCATCCCCTTCTTCATCAATAATATCAGGTCTTCTTTCAAGACACTTTATTTTTATTATCTTATGCACTATGCGTTTTTCTTGGAGCGTCTTTGTTTTTAGTTTTATTTTGTTTGGTTTGCTTAAATAAGTTGGTTGGATCTCAACAGACTTCTTTTAGAGAGAGACACACCCTGTTATTCATTGCTTAGAACACTCTAGTTTTCACTCTTATTGTTCTGCAAGTGTTCTCCTTTGCTAGCACTTCGTTTAGCTTTAGTTTTCGATTGGTGTTCGAAAAGAGTAGGAAGTTTCATGCTTATAGTGGTACAAAAGGAGGCTTGTTTTGACTGTGACTTAGACTTTATCATGTCATGCTAGATGTTGCTTTGACCATATGCTTAGTGATTATTGTTGTAGCATGACTTGTTACAAACAATTGAGATTGCTTAATGTGCCTTGAAAGAATCATGCGTTCTTTTAGCATATAAAAGCATAATATTGTGGTACTCTCCTTTGATGCTTTATTTGGATTGACTTGGCACATGCTCACACCATGTTAAAACTATACCAAGTCACCATAGCCTCTATGATCATTTATTTTTTGACTTGTAATATCACTTTATGCTTTAATTAATAATGTTTTGTCGCTTTGCATGATTATGGCCATTATTGCGCTCTAACTTGGTCGCTCCCAGTCTTTTGCTAGCCTCCACATGTACCAAGTATGAGTTCCACTCATGCATCCAACTCCAAATAAAACCAAGTTATTCCAAAGAGTCCACCATACCTGCCTATTAGCATTATTATGTTTTTATCTACCTTCCGAATTAAACTTGTTATGTGAAAATTAGTGATTAAAGCTCTCACAAACTTGATGGCACACTTTACTTTCTTGCACTTAATAAACTTGAACCATTGTGCCCATCTATGTTGTGTATATGCTTGCATTTTGTAAGGTGTGAATTAGCAGAACCATGTTACCATGGGGAACGCTTTCAACATTGCACTTTATTTAGTTGATATCATGTTCTTTTGCTTATGGATCCCGGCGGTGTGAAATGAAAGGGGACCTTGTAAGGCTCATGGAGTTCGTATATGTGTTTGAGAAATGCCTGGTCGGCTAGTCTAAGCCATGCCTAATCATGGTGGAAATGTGCAGCATAACCATAGTGAGCAATCTGTCAAGCATCCTAAAAAAAGAAAAAAAAGAAAAAAAGGGAAAACCCTATGCAAATAGCATGCAAAAAGATCGCTGAGATGCTCATTGTCTGCTTGACTTGTCATTTTGATATGGGAAAGCTTCTGTATCATCGGGCAAGGGGTACCCCATTGGCGGTTCTCTATGATACACATGTACTTACAATGACAAGAACTTACATGTGACTAAAGTTGAGTAGCATGACGTTCGGTACTCGTAAGTAAGGGGCATGAGATTTCCAGCTTATAACTTCTCAAGCATATCCTCATATTTGTTCACTTTAACCTTAATCACCTAAAGATGCTTATGATAGAGGCAATGAGAGATGAAAGCTAATAAGTACCATAATTTTTGGAAGCTCTTTATGAGACTTGAATCCCTGCTTCCTTCTATGAAGGGACTTTCTTTTACTTTTATGTTGAGTCTCCATCTTCTATCTTTATGCACCTATTAAGAGAGCACAGTGGCCATTCTTAGTTTAATGTGCATTGTCCCAAAACTTGTTGATTGATTCATAACTTTGATATTGCTTGTTCTTAAATTATGTGTATCTAGTCACCCTTATGAACTTTGAAGGTGTCCTATGCATTTATGTTTTTCTATACCATGAGGGACAAGCTGAATACCACTTTTATTATGTTTTCTATATGAGAAACAAACAAACATCTTTCAAAGCATTGTTATTCATGAATCTTTTGTTTGTATCTTTTCATGTTACAACATAGTTGCTATGTCTTATTGTTAGAACTATATCTTTCATATCTATGTTAGAGTACTATGATCCCATCTATCAATGTTTTACAAATACCTTGATCAAGATTGTGATGGTGCATGTCACCTCAAAATTATTCTTTTTATCACTTACCTACTCCAGGACAAGCAGGTGTTAAGCTTGGGGATGTTGATACGTCATAAACGTATCTATAATTTTTGATGTTCCATGCTTGTTTTATATCAACTATATTATGTTTTGTCTACATTTTGAGATACTTTTATGAATTTTCTGGAACTAACCTATTAACAAGATGATGCAGTGTCAGTTGCCTATTTTCTACTGTTTTTGGTTTCAAAAAAGCTAGAAAAGAAATATTCTCGGAATTGGACCGGACAAAAGCCAAAGTCAATATTTTACCAGAAGACTCACGGAGCCAGAAGACGAGACGGAGAGGGGCCACGAGGTGGCCACACCACCTAGTGGTGCGGGCTAGCCCAGGCCACGCCAGGGGGTGGTGTGGGCCCCTCGAGCGCCCACCGACCTTGCCTCTTCGCCTATAAAAGCCTCCCAGGACAAAAACCCTAAAGACAAGATCAGAATTCCACAAAAAGTTCCGCAGCGCTGCCGCCACCGAAGAGGAGATTCGGGGGACAAAAGTCTTTCTTCTAGCACCCTGTCAGGACGAGGAAGTGCCCCCAGATCCATCTCCATCGACTCAATCGCCATCTCCATCTCCGTTGCTGACTCCCATGATGAGGAAGGAGTAGTTCTCTCTCGAGGCTAAGGGCTCTACCGGTAGCTATGTGTTCATCTCTCTCTATGCGTGATCTTATGAGATCATGAGCTTTGTAATCTATAGATCTATTCTGCTACTCAAGTGCTTTAATTAATCTCTTCTTATCCCCACGTGTGTGAAGTTGACAGTGTGCACACCGTGTGGCACTTTGGCTAAGATTACATACATACTTATCATGAGTATAATTTGAGTTGGATGTCTCTATGAGATTGTGGTGTTTGTTGGAACCATCTAGCGCTCAAGGTGACAGTGAGGGGTTATCTAGATGGGGAATGCAAACTTTAAGGTGTGTTGTTATAGCCCTACATCGTCCAACCGGAGAGTAGTTCAGGATAGGATCATGAAGAGAAGATATTTATATGAGAGTGTCCACTAGTGAAAGTATGATCCCTAGGCCTTGTTTCTAAGCATTGAAACACTGTTTACAATCAGTTCTGTTACATGTTTGCTTTGTGCCACTATTATTTCAGATTGCAATTACCACTTATAATTATCCATATTACTTGTATTTCACTATCTCTTCGCCGAACTAGTGCACCTATACACATGACAAGTGTATTGGGTGTGTTGGGGTCACAAGAGACTTCTTGTATCTTGATTGTAGGGTTGCTTGAGAGGGATACCTTTGACTACTTGCTCCCTGAGTTCGATAAACCTTGGGTGATCCACTTAAGGGAAACTTGTTGTTGTTCTACAAACCTCTACACTTGGAGGCCCAACACTGTCTACAAGAATAGAAGCATGCATAGACATGAGTCATCATGGGCATCCAGGCCCCACGGATGATCATTCATATGAGAGGATTCTCAATCATGTCCAGAGTGTTCCTGAACCGAAGGATGTCACGCTTAAGGGTGGGGGCACTTAGGGATAGATGAGGTACCGTAGGAGAAATAGTGAGAGAGAAACCGGAATAGTTCCAGGTAACATCCGACGGTGATTGGAAGGGGTCCGGAAGGAGTTCTGGAGTAAAGGACTATAATAATATGTGTATTTGAATATTAATTGGATAATTAATATCAAATATATATTTTATTTTATTATTAAAGGCATCCCAATGCTAATGGGCCTCGCGTGGAGGGGAGGCCCAAGGGGCAAGGTGCCTAGGGAGAGGGGGCCAGCCGGCCTAGGCTTGGTGGGCCGCCCAAGTGGGGCCCACCTAGGGCCGGCAGAAGCCCCTAGGTGGCCGGCGGGTGTGGGCATTAGTCCCACACCGCATGGCCCCTGGGTGGTGCGCCCCCTCCTACTATATACAGGGGTCTCTCCCCACCCCTTTGGAGGCATCCAATTCTCTCATTCTCTCTCTCATTTTACTTTGAGGACTTCTCCGGAATATTGGGGAGGACCTTGAGGGATTTGAGTTCTCCACCTTCACACTATCGTCATGTGATCTTCGGTCCGGTGTCTTCTTCTTCCGCTGCTTAGCTGGATCGGAGCCCGGGAGACGCCGCCTACACCGGACGTGTCTAGTACTTCGGAGGCACCACACTTGGGGTGCTTGGAGCTTCTCGGCTTCATCAATATACGCCGTCATGCGTAAGGCATGCCTCGGTATTCAAAGGTATGAATACCATCTCTCTCTTTCCGTTACTTATGTCTACATAGTATAGATCCTGGTATTAGTGTTCGCATAGTTAGAAATTTTTTGTTTTCTACTACAGAACACTACAGTGGTATCAGAGCCAGGTTTATGGGTAGACATTTCGTACGGATAGAACACATAGCAATATGTGGGCATTGATTCTTTGGTTGCTACCCTCTTTTATGTTCTTATTCATATCGCGGCACTATTTGATGAAGCGACCCCCAACCGACCTCCCGTGGTGATTCATGAGACTGGTCCACATATCAAAGTGACTTAGTGGGTGTCTGTTTCTCTACGGTAGTTGATATGGCATCTACATTGGAGGGCCCTGAAAAGGGAAGTAAAACGGCAATCGTTGAATCCATGTTGTGGCTCTACGTTCGTAGGTGGGAAGGTGTTCTACCATGAAAGCCCTAAAGCCGCGTAAAACATGCAATAGATAATATAGAGGAGTCTATATTTGATTTGCATAGGGGCTAGCATTGTGACATGGCAATGACAAGTTTCTGAAACTTCCATTGGAGCTCTCTATGGTGATCAAGATGTTGCAACCACGTCATGACACTTTACTTTATGAAGTACCTTTGTGTGCATCTTGTTATGCTAGTATGATAGTATATACGACGGTAGAATAATAGGAAAACCCCTCACAAAATTCTAGTCTTAGTATTCCCTTTGTGTGCACTAGTAAGAAAGTTCTCCGTTATGAGGCAGGCCGTGACAATTGGGTATCAGACGTATTGGCGTTCACATACGGTGGGTGTAAGCCATCTTGCACTGCGGATACACACAAGTTAGAACTAGCGAGCCTAGCATGTGCATACATGGCCTCGGAATACAAGGGACCTAAAGGTCAAGCATGAATCACATGGTTGATGTGATCGACATTGGGGAATGTCCACCTTTGAAACTGCACTGATGGCCGTGACGATCGGGGGAGGTATAGCGGATTGGGATCTTGTGATCACCAAAATAAATAGAGGGGTGTTCATTTGAGTGGGAGTTCTTTTGTTTTAGTTTAGGAACATGAATTAAAACTTGAAATCATTATTATGAACATGGTCTAAACACTTTGCAAATCCATTGTAGATGTCTCGCCCACCCACCTTCAACCTTAGCACTTTCCTCGAGAAGGACAAGCTGAAAACTGATGGAACCAACTTCACTGCATGGTTCCGTAATCTTAGGATCCTCCTAGTCCCCTACAAGTTGACTTATGTCATCGAGGCTGAGCTTCCAGCTAAGCCTGCAGATTCCGCCTCCCAGGACGAAAAGAATGTCTAGTGGTCCAAGGCAGATGATTTCTCCCTCGTCTAAAGTGGAATGTTGTATGCCATGGAGCCGGAGCTTCAAAAGCATTTTGAGAAGATGAATGCTTTTGAGATCATTGAAGATCTCAAGGATGTCTTTGCTCCACGAGCTCGTGCAGAGAGGTATGATGCTTCCGAGATCTTCTTCTCTGCCAAGATGGAAGAGCACAGCAGTATTAGTGAGCATGTAGTCAAAATGTCTGGCTATGTTAAGTGCTTGAATGTTATGGATTGTAAAATTCTGGAAGAGCTTGCGATTGATAGGGTGTTGCACTCGCTTCCCCCTAGCTACAAGAGCTTTGTGATGAACTACAACATGCAAGGGATGACTAAGACCCTTGCTAAAGTGTTCGCCATGCTCAAAACTGCTGAGGTAGAAATCAAGAAAGAGCACACAGTTTTGATGGTCAATAAGACCACTAACTTTAAAAGGTTAGGGCAAAAGGGCAAGGGCAATAAGCCAAATAAGGATGATAAACCAGTTGCCAACACCTCTAAGGCTACTAGGCCCGGCCCTAGGTCTAGAACCACGTGCTATTACTGCAAAGGGGACGGGCACTGGAAACGCAATTGCCCCAAGTACATTGAGGACAAGAAAGACGACAAGATAGCTGCTAAATACAAAGGTATATGTGATATACAAGTTATATATGTGTTCCTTACCAACGCCAGGAGCAACACCTAGGTATTTGATACCGGTTCTGATGCTCATATATGTAACTCTCGGTAGGAGCTGCGGAGTAAGAGGCGGCTGGGGAAGGACGAGGTGACGATGCGCGTCGGCAATGGCATGAAAGTCGATGTAGTGGCCGTCGGTATGTTATCTCTACATCTACCATCAGGACTAATTCTAGTTTTGAATAAATGCTAATATGTACCCGCATTGAGTATGAATATTGTAAGTGGATCTTGCTTGTTGCAAGATTGTTATTCGTTTAAATCTGGAGCAAATGATTGTTCTATTTATATGGATGACGTTTTCTATGTTCATGCGCCTGTGAGTAATGGTTTATTCTTACTAAATCTTGATTGCAATACTCACATCCATAATATTGATGCTAAACGTTGTAAGCATGATGATAATTCCATGTTTATGTGGCATTGCCGTCTTGGTCACATTGGCGTAAAGCGCATGAAGAAGCTTCATTCAGAAGGACTTCTTGGATCATTAGATTTCGAATCTCTTGATACATGTGAGCCATGCCTTATGGGCAAGATGACTAGGACACCCTTCTCCGGCACGATGGAGAAAGCTCCAGACCTACTAGGAATCATACAATATGGATGTATGTGGACCAATGAGTGTCTCAACACGCAATGGTTATCATTAATTTGTTACCTTTACTGACGATTTGAGTAGATATGTATATATCTACTTAATGAAACACAAGTCTGAAACCTTTGAAAAATTCAAGGAATTTTAGAAGTAGAGAATCAACTTAATAAGAGAATCAAGCATCTTCGATCGGATCGGGGAGGCGAGTATTTGAGTTATGAGTTTAACATGCACTTAAAGGACTGTGGTATTATCCCACAGCTTACGCTAGCCGAAACACCACAGCGTAATGTTGTGTCGGAACGACGTAACTGAAGGAAATATGCCCTGAGAGGCAATAATAAATTTGTTATTATGTATTCCTTGTATAAGATAGATGTTTATTTTTCATGCTATAATTGTATTGATTGGAAACTTCAATACATGTGTGTTTAATAAACAAATAAGAGGTTCCTAGTTATGCCTCTCTTATAGACTAGCTTGTTGATTAACAAGATGATCAAGGTTTCCTGATCATGGAAATTGGATGTTGTTAATAACAAGGTCACAACATTTGTGAAATGATGTGATGAACATTCATCCGAAGTATAGCATTATGATCAAAGTCATCATGTTTATATTGCTATAACATCGTACGAAGTAATCTTAGTCCTTAGACCATGAGATCGTGTTAATTGCTAACATCGGAAGAGTGACTTGATAACATCAAACGTCACAACGTAAAAGGGTGACTATAAAGGTGGGTTCAGATACTCCGAAGGTGTTATGTTGAGGATCATGGATCAAGAGTGGAATTTGTCAATCCGATGATGTATAGATATACTCTGGGCCCTCTCGGTGATATCACATTAAGATAGCTTGCAAGCAAGTGATGTGATTACTAGAATGTTATATCACGGGAACAAGAAAAGAGTGCATGTCGGTAACGAGAAAAGAGTGTATGTCGGTAACGAGATCAAACTAGGTATTGAGATACTGATGATCGAATCTCATACATGTAATATATCGCGAGACAAAGGGATTTAGTTACTATCGTTAAAGGTTCTCACGATCACAGAAGTCATCGTTGAATGTGTGGGAGTCAGTATGGATCTCCAGGTCCCTCTTCTGATTATTAATCTGAGAGGGGTCTCGATCATGTCTGCATTATTCACGAACCGTAGGGTGACACACTTAAGGGTTGCCAACACCATTTGGAGCAAATATGTTCTAGACGAAAGAATTACAAAGCGTTGGAATTATTTCAATAGGCACCGGAATTGTTTCGGGTGAAATTGCTGAAATTGGTTCTGCATGTGATATTGAAATATTGCAGGGGGTTTTATGTGAATGTTTGTTAATTAAAGTAATTAACAAAATTATGAATAAAATAAATAAAAGAGTTTTATTAAATGAGAGTTTTATTAAATTTGGTGGAAATTTAATACATATGAGTGGGATTTTTTAGTGGAGAAAATGGAGGGGAAATTTATGTGAGTGGAGCTCCCTCCACATGAATGAGGAAGAGGTGGGGGCACCTCCCATGGTGCGCCGGCCATGGGGAGGGCCTGGCCCCCTCTCCTATATAAAGCCCCCCTCTCACTCCTTCTCACTCACACCTCCTTGTGAAGGAACTCTCTCTCCCTCTAGAATTATTCCACATGGTCTCGGATTAGCAAGATACATGTTCCCGGTGGCATTTCATCTTGAAGGAGTTGCTGCTTCCGCTGCTTCGCTGGAGCGGGGAGGTGGAGGTTGTCCGCTGGCCTGAACGTGTGTGCAAGGACGGATGCGCTGCTCATTTGCGGCACTAGGACTTCCACACAATCTTGAGATCGTCAAGCATTCATCCACATCATCCACGAGTTCAATCTCGTTAAACTTTGTCGGTCTTCAAGGGTATGTTTTCTTTGGATGTATATCCACATGTTGCTTGTATCTAGTAGATAGATTTTGGCGTAGAATAGTTCTCATCGTAGGAATTTTTTGAGCCTGATCTATGCGTAGATGCTTTGCACGGGTAGTACACATATGAGTATGTGGGCGATGATGGTCATGTTATTACATCTTATATGTATTTTGGATATTGGTGGCATAGTGGGATGAAGCGGTCCGGAGTAACTTTACATGTCCTCGCACATGAGACATGTTCCACGCTTGACATGCAACTAGTTTTGCATAAGTGGCTAGCGGGTGTATGTCTCTCCTACTATAGTCAATATTTGATATACGACGAGTTTCTATTAATTTGGTTATCATCATTCTGGTTCCATGTTCATACGTAAGACCGGTTCTATCTTCGAAAGCCCTAAACCACGTAAAACTTGCAATGGATAAATTAGAAGCATCTAGTTTAGATTGTTGCTAGGCTAGTGTCATGATATGGTAATGTTGTAAGTTGATGTATAGTTGATACTCTTACAACACACCTAACGTGTAAGTTCCATAGACCTTGGACTTACACACAAAGGGATGATAAAGATCATACCATGATGACCATGATAGTGATCAAGTGCAAAAACCATGTCATTTCACTCTACACATATGATGTTTGCATCTTATATTGCTTGTTTGACGTTTTAGTAGCATTATAAGATGATCCCTCATTGAAATATCAAGATAAAAATGTGTTCTTCCTTAAGTATGCACCGTTCTATGGATTGTGTTTTGAGACATCACGTGATGATCGGGTGTACTCGATTCTACGCTTTCATACAACGGATGTAAGACAGTTTTACACACGCGAGTACAAAGGTTCTTACTTGGTGAGCCTAGCATGTACAGACATGGCCTCGGAACATGGAGTGAAAGGTTAAGCATGAGTCATATAGTCGATATGATGTCCATATAGATGCTCGCCTTTGAAGCTACACCGACACACATGATAATCGGACTTAGTGTAGTGGATTTGGTTCATGTAATCACCAAAAAGACATGAGGGATGTCGTTTTTGAGTGGGAGTTCATTCATAATTTGGATTAGTTGAACTCAATCTATCGTAAAGTTAGTCTAAATAAACTTTACAAATTCTGTTGTAGATGGCACCACCTGCTTTTAATTTCAATGTGTTCATGGAGAAAGAGAAACTTGCGGCAAATGGTAGCAACTTTACCAATTGGGCCATGAATTTGAGGATTCTCCTCTCTGCTGCACAGAAGCAATATGTGCTAGAAGCGCCGCTAAGACCCCCACCAGCTCATGATTCCCCTGAAGAGGAAAAGAATGTCTATTTGACTCGTCAGGAGGACCACAACTTAGTTCATTATGGCATACTGTATGAGCTAGAGCCAGAACTTCGAAAGCATTTTGAAGATGGAAATGCCTTTGATACCATGGGAGAATTGAAAATGATTTTCGATACCCATGCTACCGTAGAGAGTTATAATGCTTTTGAAAAGTTCTTTAGCTGCATGATAGAAGAGAACAGCTCCGTTAGTGAGCACGTACTCAAAATTTCTGGGTACACCGATAAGCTTGTGTCCTTGGGAATAACGATTCCCATTGACTTAGGTATACATCGTGTTCTCCAATCTGTGCCACCTAGCTACAAGAGCTTCGTGATAAACTATAATATGCAGGGCATGAAGAAGTCTCTTCCCGAGCTTCTGTCAATGCTTAAAACTGCAGAAGTGGAGATCAGGAAAGAACATCAAGTGTTGATGATCAATAAGACCACCAGTTTCAAGAAAGACAAGAAGGGCAAATAGAAGGGAAAGAAGGACGGCAAATTTGTTGCCACACCTGAAAAGAAATCCCGAGCTGGCCCTAAGTATGATACCGAGTGCTACTATTGCAAGGGGACTGGCCATTGGAAGCGCAACTGCCCCAAGTATTTGGCGGACAAGAAGGCCGGCAAGGAAACCAAAGGTATATCTGATATACATGTTATTGATGTGTACTTGACTAGTACTCGCAGTAGCACCTGGGTATTTGATACGAGATCGGTTGCTAATATATGTAACTCGATTCAGGGGATGCGGAACAAGCGACAACTAGCAAGAGATGAGGTCACGATGCGTGTCGGCAATGGATCAAGAGTTGATGTGATCGCCGTCAGAACACTGCCTCTCCATATGCCGTCGGGATTAGTGATAAATCTAAATAATTGTTATTTGGTGCTTCCACTGAGCATGAACATTGTATCCGGGTCGTGTTTGATGCGAAGTGGTTATTCCTTTAAATCAGAAAACAATGGCTGTTTGATTTATATGAATGATATCTTTTATGGTCATGCACCTATGATGAATGGTTTATTTCTGTTGGATTTCTATAGTAGTATTACGCATATTCATAATGTTGATGCTAAAAAGATTGAACGTGATAATGATACATCTGCATATATGTGGCACTGCCGTCTAGGTCATATTAGCGTTAAACGCATGAAGAAACTCCATTCCGATGGACTTTTGGAATCACTTGATTTTGAATCATTTGATACATGTGAGCCATGCCTTATGGGCAAGATGACTAGAACGCCGTTTCCGGTTCAATGGAACGGGCGACAGATTTATTGGAAATCATACATACTGATGTATGTGGACCAATGAGTGTGTCAGCGCGAGGTGGATATTGTTATTTTGTTACTTTCACGGATGATTTGAGTAGATACGGGTATATCTATTTGATGAAACATAAGTCTGAAACCTTTGAAAAGTTCAAAGAATTTCAGAATGAAGTGGAAAATCATCGTAACAAAAAGATCAAATTTCTACGGTCCAACCGTGGAGGAGAGTATCTTAGTTACGAGTTTAGCGCATACATGAAAGACTGTGGAATAGTTTCACAACTCACGCCTGCCGGAACACCACAATATAATGGTGTGCCGGAGCATCGTAATCGTACTTTATTGAATATGATTCGATCTATGATGTCTCTGACTGACTTGCCACTGTCATTTTGGGGTTATGCACTGGAAACCGCTACATTCACTTTAAATCGGGCACCATCTAAATCCGTTGAAACGATACCGTTTGAATTATGGTTTGGAAACAAACCTAAGTTATCATTTCTTAAAGTTTGGGAATGTGATGTTTATGTGAAGACACTTTAGCCGGATAAACTCGAACCCAAAGAGGAAAAATGCGTCGTCATAGGATACCCTAAAGAAATGATTGGGTATACCTTCTATCACAGATCCGAGGGTAGGGTTTTTGTTGCCAAGAATGGATCCTTTCTTGAGAAGGAGTTTCTCGCGAAAGATGTGAGTAGTCGGAAGGTAGAACTCAAAGAGGTTATTGAACCTTCTCTTCATGAAATGGCGAGTAGCGCAGCACTGGAAATTGTTTCGGAGTTGACTTCACCTGATGAAGAGAGAGCTAATGATAATGATCATGAAATTCCGAAAGAGGACACTACCGAACCTCGCAGGTCAAGCAGGACACGTGCAGCTCCTGAACTGTACGGAAATCCTGTTATAAATTTCATGATTGATGAAATAGATGACCCTGCGACGTATGAACAAGCGATGATGAGTCCGGATTCCAACAAATGGCTAGAAGCCATGAAATCCGAGATGGAATCCATGTACGAAAACCAGATTTGGACCTTGGTGGATTTACCTCATGATCGAAAGACCGTTGAGAATAAATGGATTTTCAAAAGAAAAACTGATGTTGATGGTAATATGACCATCAATAAAGATCGAGAGGGAAGATGTAGCGAACTAGCTGCATGTCTCCCACCATCTCCGCTCTCTCGACAGAGTATCGCATCATCACGCCTGGAGCTATGCGAGCCAGGTGCACGTCGCCCAATTTGGGCGTGATTCTTCGCCGATTTGGGATGTAGGGAGGCAAGCTTGGGTGGCGCATAGAGTGGGCTGAAGGAAGGAGAGGTTGCATGCAGTGCAGAAGCTGGCGACGCGTGGAGGTCCTCAAGAGGTGCTCTGGCATCGGCGGCGACATAGGACGGGAGGAGTTGGTGGAGACGGAGGAATCTCTTTGTAATTATTGCAGTTTAGCCTAGTTGTTGTTTATTTTCGAAAATATAGTCCCCGTGGCTTGTATTAGGCTAACATGAGGGGTCCACAAGCTCTCACTTCGGCAAATACATCACTATACAGAGGCCAGTGACCGTTGATGAACAACGAGTCGTATTTAGATAATGTACATCATGTATTTCTAAGGTGGGTGACCATATCGATTATAGGTGTCAAATATGTACCGCAGGTGCATTTTACTCTTAGAGCATCTCTAATATACCCTTAAAAAGTTCAATCCCTTAAAATTAGGGTTTTAAGATTTTGTCCAAAAACCATCCAGATTCACTAAAATGGTCAAACCCGTAAAGTTTTTAAGTGCACCGAATAGCCACGACGGAGAACTGTCATATTTACGGTTTGTGGGATAAATTTTAACTTCCTGTAAACCGGTCAACACTTCGCGAGAGACAGATTTTAGCCCAACTGTCATGGGAGTGGCGCTGGACTCGTAAGAATCCGGCAAAATCCCGCCGCCGAGCTCCAATTTCGGTATAGTTTCTACCAATTTCCGGCAAATCAGCTCGTTCCGACCAATTCTGCACAAACGATGGAGCTAGGGATTGGGGCTGGAGCCAGGCTCTACTGCGGTGGTATCGTGCGAGGGCCGGCGGGGCAGCAGCAGGCATCGCGCGAACAGGCAAGCGATAGCAGCGCGCGGCCGGCGGCGACAGCGGCAACGTGGGTCGAGCAGGGTGGCGGGCGCAAGCTAGCAGCTAAGTGGGCAACCAAGCAGCTCGATCTTAAGTAGGACAGTCCGCGAGCAACATCAGCGCGCGCGGGCAGGCGGACGAGCGGCCAGGGCGAGCACGCTGGCGAGCTAGCGGGGAAGATGAAGTCGAGCAAAAAACAAGTATTCTGGGAATATGCTGCGAATATTCGTTCTTACAGTCTGCATTTGACGTTTTTATTCCGCCCCATTCTAAACGACACCGTAAAACAAGTTTTTCGTGGTTATTATATATGCGTTTTAAAGACCGTGTTTTTAACTTTCAGTACGCGCGAACGGTAAAAAAAACTGGTCCCGCAGCTACGTCGTCCGTGTACCCCGTGTACTTTCGGTTTCCATGTGCCGAATAAAATGTAGAGGAGCATATCACATACAATACTGTCCGACAACTCTATACTAAGAGGATGTATCCCATGCACCCGTTCATTTTGTGAAACCAGCACACCCAATATAAAAAGTACAAGATAAAAGTTATATTGAAAGTAGTCTACCACGTAGGTACAACATATATCTGCAATAACTTAGAAATTTTAAACCAAAACTTGGAACAAATCTTGAGAAACAAAAACAACAAATTTAGCTCGTGTAGTGTTAATGGGCTCACTTCACAGCCCAACTTCACATAAGTACTATTTGTTACATGATTTGTCTTTTAAAACTCATGATCTGTGCGTAATATTTGAAATCAAAATTTTATGGCATTGTAGATATATGTAGGATCTATGGGGTATATTATTTTTAGATTTTTCTACAACTATTTTACATGGATTTTGTACTTTGGGTGCACCGGTTTCACCAAATAGAGGGGTGCATACGATACGTTCTCTCTATACTAAATGAGCTGACACTTAAGAAAATTTCCCATTTTCCACCTAATGAATTTCCACTTAAGCTTGTGTAAAAACTGTGAACTAATTATCGCTTGCTTCGACTTGTGCCGGCTGAATGCCTGTAATTTTCCTCAATCATCCGTGAAAAGTAAAACTTAAAAACTCAATGGACACGGAAATAATTTATGCATCAGCCATTTCGATCTCGACGGGGAAAGGGAACAACATCGCATCGTCTATGACCAGGACCATGCTGAGCATCTTATGACTTTTTTACGACTGCGAAACACATAATTCAGAATTTGGCAGCAACCGAGGTTTTGCATGTTGCCAAACTACTGCCCTCCTACATCACGCAGGTCGGTAGCCAGGGCCACTGGCAAAGGTTTTGGGATCACCTAAACAACTTGTGATTCACAAGCCATGTGTGATTCACATGCGAGCTGCAGCGTCGGGGTGGTCCATGTTTTTGGTTTCCCAAAGCAGAACAGAATGTAACAAAATTTCTCAGTTTCCCAACCAATCAATTTCCACTTTATGCTTGGTACTAGTATAGCACTGTGTAAAGTGTCAACTAATTACACTTGCTTCCACCTCTGCCCGCTGTATCAATGTAAATCTCCCTCAAATCTTGGGTAAGTAAAAAAAATCTTTTAAAAAATAGTGGGCACGTACGTAGAGAATTTATGCAGCTGCCATCTCGATCTTGACGGGGAAAGAAAAGGACAGCGCATCGTCTCCGACCAGGACCGTGCTGACGCCGGACGGCACGACGGTGTACGCCGTCTCCTCGACAATGGCGAACGCCTTGCACACGTTGAGCGTGAATGGCACCTGGACGGCGCCCCCCGCGGGCACGAACACCCTCTGGAACGCCACCAGCTGCTTCCGCGGCGCGTCGTCCACCTCGGCCGGCGGCACGGTGTAGACCGCCACGATGTGGCTGCCGTCCGTGCCGCCGCCGTTAGTCACGGTTAGCGTGAAGCTGACCTCCTCCTGGCACGCGTGCCCGGCGACGTTGACGGCCGGGCAGGCCGGCGAGACCGTCCCGTTCTGCTTGTAGGTGAGCTGCTTGCAGGACTCCCAGGCGCCGACTTTGACCGCGACGGACGCGCCGGTGGTGGCGGACGCGTAGCTGAAGCTGGTGTAGCTGAGTCCGTGGCCGAACGGGTAGAGCACCTCCGGCCCGCCGTAGAACTTGTAGGTCCTGCCGGGGTACCCCTTGTCGGCGACGGGGCGCAGCGCCATGGACGTCATGGGGATCTTGCCGATGTACCCGTTCTTGTACCACGTCAGCGGCAGCCTCCCACCCGGGTTGTACTTCCCGAAGAGCACGTCCGCGATGGCCGTGCCGCCTTCCTCGCCGGGGTACCCGGCCCAGAGGATGGCGCCGATCTTGGAGTTGTTCTGCGCGAAGGAGACGTCGACGCCGCCGGCCGAGATGAGCACCAGGACGATCGGGGTCGGCGAGGCCTCGGCGACCGCGTTGATCCACTTGGTCTGGTTCCACGGCAGGAGGAGGTCCTCCCTGTCGTTGCCTTCCTTCTCCACGCTCATGTTGAGACCGGCGACGACGATGGTCGCGTCCACCGTGTTCACCCATCCTCCCGGGTTGCGGCACCCGCCGTTGTCGCACGCGTGCAACGACGTGGCGTTCACGGCATTTCTTATCCCGTCGTATGGTGTCACCACCCTGCAAGGTTTGCCTGGACGTGCGTGACAATGCAGTAAGCATATTGTCGAACAGGAATCAAGCACTCTAAAAAATGTGCAGATGGATGATTATTTATACCTCTGTAGTCTCCAAGCATGACGTCCGATGCATTGATGTGCTGAAGAAGGCCCACCAATGCCACTGAATTAATGGCCTTCAATGGGAGCCGGGCCTGATCGTTCTTGAGGAGCACCATCCCTTGCCTGGCAGCGTCGGCAGCCAGCTCCTTGTGCTCCTCCGTGCAGACGTCGCTCGCGCCGAGGGACTCCAGCTCCGGGATCCCGTCGAAGAAGCCCAGCCTCATGAGGACGAGGTAGAGGTTCTGCAGCGCCTTGTCCACCTCCGACTCCCGCAGCTTCCCCTGCCGCACGGCGTCGAGGCCGAAGGCGGTGAAGAAGTCCTGCGCGCCCTCCCAGAACATGCCGCAGTCCAGGTCCAGCCCGGCCTTCATGGACGCCGCGGTGGCCTCCACGCCGTTGTACCCGAGCCACTTGGCGTCCCTGACCATGACGCGCACCGAGTCGCAGTCGGAGACGATGTAGCCGTGGAGCTGCCACTGGTCGCGGACGGTCTCGGTCAGGAGCCGCGCGTCGGCGCACGCGGGCACGCCGTTGATGCGGTTGTAGGAGCACATCACGCAGCTCGCGTCCCCGTCCCGCACGCACATCTCGAACGGCCGCTCGAACGTCTCGATCATGTCGCGCTCCTCGACCTTGGCGTCGAACGTCAGGCGGTCGGCGGCGAACCACGCGTCCACGTCGTACGCGGCGTAGTGCTTGCAGCAGCTGGACACCTTGATGGGCCGGGAGAAAGGGTCGGCGGCGGCCGTTGTGGGGGCGCCATCGTGGTATATGTCCTGCATTGCGCGGACGAAGCTGACGGCGTAGCGTCCGACGAGGAAGGGGTCCTCGCCGGGGGTCTCGCTGGCGCGGCCCCACCGCGGATCGCGCACCACGTTGATGTTGGGGCTCCAGTACGTGAGCTCGGCGTGGCCCAGGTTGTACATGGCCCTGACCTCGGTGGACACAGCGCCGCCGATGGCGCGCCACAGCGTCTCGTTGAACGCGGCCGCGCTGTTGATGACGAGCGGGAAGCTGGTGGCGCCGGGCACCACGTCGCCGAACCACGTGCCGCCCGGGCCCGTGTCCGACACGCCGTGCAGGGCCTCGCCCCACCACAGGTACGGAGGCAGCCCGACGCGCGCAGCGCCCTCCGCGCGGTCGCCCAGGTTGCGCACCTTCTCCTCCAGCGTTAGCAGGCCGACGAGGTCCCGCGCCCGCTCCGGGTACGGCAGCGAGGCGTCGCAGTACCGGAAACCCCCCATCTCGAGACCCATGGACGCGAACCGGGCCGGGTCGCACACCTTGCTGTAGTTGCGGCCATTGGTGGTGATGGGACCTTGGTTGCCGGACACACAGACGAACGCGGCACAGAGGAGGAGGAGCGAGGCCGAGAGCACGCGATGGCGAAGGGAGGACGCCATTGCGGCTCTCTCTGCCCACTCTTCGTCTGCCTACTTACTGTGAAATTAACAGTGTACTCTATATAGGGCCATACTGCCATACGGGTCCATTGAACGAACGGGACAAGCAAGCAGCTGGTCCAGCTGGTTGCAGATCCAAACACGAGAACCGACAGATATCGAAAGCTGGAAATCTGGATGTTGAAGAATTACAGGATCAGATCGGGCACATGGAATGCACGACGAAGAATTGATGGCGATCCTGTTATCTTCTCAATGCATTGACTGCAGCTAGCGATGATAAGCTTTTTAGCTAAGGCTGAACGTGCCCACGAGGACAACGAGGGGCTGATCGTCCTTGATCCTCCACCACCATGGAGCCAATGCTCCAGTCATGGATTCTCAGAGATACTAACACTTACCCAACGCTTTACAACATAAGAGAATGACAAATTTAGCATGCACGCTAGATCAAGTGGAGGCATGTACCCTTGATTTTTTTTCTGGTATGCTTTGAGATTTCGGTAGCCATAGAATGTTTTGCATGCATACGGCAACACCCCACTCTCTCCCTCTCTCATCCATTGGTTCACCTATTTAATTTTTAGGCCTAAATTTAAAAGAGCCACGCGGGTCAAAATAATTTAAAAAAATGTTTGAACATATGTTTTTATTTCGCTGATATCTTTTAAACAAGACAAAAATTAACAAAATTAAAATTTTAAATTTTGAAACAATGAAACGTCATGATCACAATGAAACAACATAAAAGGTTTCACCATCTCAAAATTTATAGAACGTGTCTAACACAAGTTTAAAGTATGCTGAACCACAAAATGGACAAAGTTACAGAGTGAAATGAAATGATTTCAGAATAAAATCTCACAGTTCGGTTAAAGTTTTTCTAAATTTCATCACATTTCAAATGTCGATTTTCAAATATTATAAAAAATATATACAATAGTGATCATGTTTTGAAGATCTCTTTAATAGAAACTCGGTTATTCAAACGATTTTTTAATCAGAGTTGTGGTTCAAAATCTAGAGAAGTTTTGAATTGTGCAAGTAGAGAGAGTAACCTAAGGCATCTCCGGCGGGGAGATGTAATATCCCGTAGTTTAAGAGACTCGAAATGGGTAGAACATAGATGTGTGCATTGCATTCATGCATGTAAAATCCGGAGAACTTTTTTTGTTTAGAACTTGTCAAAGTGATTGAAGTTTCACTTAAGTTGATGAGTTGGACTTAGGTCATGAAGTTGAGTGTTATGAACTTTGATATGACCTTTGCCAAGACTCCATCTTAGGAAGGTAGAAATGACATTCGTGAGTAAAATGAACCACAACACAAACCCATCCTTAGTGAACAAAGAACCAGATCTATTCTATCTTATTATATTTGTCCTAGCCATCCTCAATCTATCATTACAGGTGCTAGACAATTCTCTAGTACCTATGCAATCATCAGAGATTGGTAACCAAATCTTGATCTATCTAAATCCTGATCTATTCTCTACTCTTCCCAACACATTCAATCTATTCAACCCTATTAAGAAAAAGGAAGAGATCTTGATATGTTAAATGTTTTACCCTCATCTTTAGGATAAAAGCCTAGCAGGAAGTAGTGTATCTAGATAATAGACAAGCTAACTCAATCATGAGTAGCCAATTGGAATCAATCTATAGAGGTATCACTTGATAGAATCACTCTCTTAAAGGATGAGTCCATACTTGATACATAGCCATTAGTATTAGACTTGTATAAACCTTTATTGAATGCCATTGAATCACTAGTATTCATTCTCAATCCTAAACTTGATACACTAACAAGACCATCCAAGTATATCATCCATTCATCTTGAGAATTGATGATTATAGATCCTTGAACTTATCTAGTGAGACATAGACTTGACATCACTACAAGTAGACCATACTAGAGTTAACCAATAACCAAAATTAACTTCAACCTAGTATAAATACCCATGGAGAATCTACCATATGCGCTAGTATATGATAGAGATCCCAAATACATGTAACCTAGAAGTTCTCAGTGTTCATAACTTAAACCTTGCCATTAGGAATACCTAAAGTTGTAACACCATAATCCAATACCATCTAAGTGAGGCAACTTTATCTTTTCAACATTTTTTGTGTGGAAATAGATCTTATTGACAACTCATTAACTCTAGTTAGAATTTATCATCTAGGAAGTTACCAAGTTAGTTGATGTATACATCTAAGTAAGAAGTTAGATCCATGAGAATCTTTAGCGAGACAATAGAGATGCCTTGGATACTAGGATTTAGGAGTGTATACCCTTGAAACCTAGAGGATGCATTTGGTCACAAATTGGTGACCAAGTGAAGTAAGAATGATCCTAGTGAATTGGTACATAGCTTATCTTGGAAAGGAAATCCAGAATAGTAAACCTTAAACACTAAGTGAGTATAGAGTAGGAAAGTATATCTAGTGGATCTTAAACCTGGATCATCCTATCCAAGTCAATGGATAAACCTTGAATGTTCTCCAAATACCATTCATCAAATCATATTATCCATTCCATTCTTTTTATGAGTAGAATTCCTACTTAATGATGACAGACATAAAGTATATTTTATTCTTCACTAGAGAATGTATCTACCTCATGCCACAGTGATCAAAAGAGTAAGTCCATACAATGTTTGCATCCATAGCTAGTGACTCGTCTCTACCAAACCATCATAAGGATAAATTTATGTCATAAAACAAAATATCATCTAATCTTGTCATCCTTTAATTCAAATGCTGAGATGAACGATCCCTCACACTTTTGTGAAGCAACTATAATCCTATGTTGGTGTGATTATGATCACAAGTCCCTTGGTGAAGTGAACCTAGATCTTGTCCAAGGATTTAAAAGACATATGTTCTTTATCTTTATCTTGGGTAAAACACATACAGAAGATCTTATGATTTTTATCATAAGAATATCTACCAAAAATCACGTATCGCATCGGTAGTTAATCTACTAATACCACATACCAAATTCTTTATAAGAACCTTCACTCAATTTAGGGTTATACAAGATCTTAAAAATACTCAATAGAATAAAAGAATTCATTTGAGATTTCTCTCAAATGGAAAACCTAGCGTTATTTGACACAATCCATGTCCAAGGATTAATATAGAAATCTTATATATGTTAATCACAAAAAATAAAAGAAATATAAAGGGACAATGGAACCCTTGAGTGTTCAAAAGATTTATCTTAAACCAAGGGTCCAGTTAAAGGTTTTACATATTTTTTCTACATAAAGAAAATTATATCCTAATAGGAAAGTATTTCCTATCATTCTAATTTAAGAAGGATAAAACAAAATTAGAGAATGTACCTACAACAAAAAAAGTTAACCCATAGGAATATTTAAAAAGATCAAAATATTTCTTGTGCGCAAAACAATTTGAAATGGATAAAATACATTGGAATATCACATATCATTATGTGAGAAAGAAATCACTTAAATCCATTATCAAAATAATTTGGAGAGATGCTAAACTACCTCTCAATGACCTCCATTGTAACTCAAAGTTTTTAAACATTCAAATCCAAAGAAGTGTTGAAATTTAAAATAATCATTTTGAACAATTTCTTTAAAAGGATTATAGACATTTTCTCGACATACAAATACATTCATGTATGTAAACATAAAGGCATCACTAAAATACAAAACCATAAAGATAAAATGATTCCATAATATTCTCTAGAGGATTATAAGAATAATACTCTTTAGAACAAAAATCTATATCAAATAAAATTCCAAACATATTTCAAATAGAAAATCAAAAGAGAAGATAGGAAATAGAAATAAAAAAGGAATAGAGAAGAAAAAATAGGCCATCGACCTAAGTGGGCCGCATCCCATTTTCCAACCGACCCTAGTAGCCACATTAGAGCCAACCCATGTTTACACTTAATCCCAAAGCCACCAGGGATTATCGCAAAATTCCAAGTCATCTTCAACCTCACTATCGACCGAAGAACCTCTCACTCGACACCTCCATCACCGGCGTATCGAGATGATCGCAACCCACCTTGCCGTGGCTATTTAAGACGCATAGAACCCACGTCACCCTCCTCCGATCCTTCTTTGAGAAGCCTTGTCATTGTCAACACCCGGATTTTTAATCCCAGATGTCTGTTATGCCATACATCGCAATCTCAGGATTACCATTTTTGCGAGACATAACAGATTGGATATCACAGTATATCATCCATTACAAACCATAATAAGGTCTTACACAAATAAGGGATCTCATGATCCAGTCTTAATACAAACAAGCAGCGGAATCATAAGCGTAGTAGTGGGCTCCATCTTCAGTGTCACGGGCTATGCTGGCGATCAGAGATGATCCTAGTTGTCGTAGCCGTCCTGCTGTCCATCTTTCTGATAGTCCTCCTCATAGTCTGGCCACGGGAATAGCCAGGGACAAAGCCATGAGTACTCTTTAAGTACTCGCAAACTATCACTAACAAATAAGGTAGTTCTAGTAGGAATCTTAAGCTCTAGGTTTATTTGCAAAAAGCCAGATTTATCTAAACTGAGTTTAGAAGTAAAGAAACCTAAATAAATGTTCTAAATCACTTTAAGTTGGGAACCAAGTTTTCATATTCACAACCCTGTTGTGGTCAAGTCAAAGTCACCATTCATTTCACAAGTCATTTTGAAAACATCTGACGATGGAACAGTATGGCCACTCCAACTGTCCATGACCACGGACGTGGCTATTTGAATCGTTTGACACTCTGTAGAGGTGGTACACTTTCACCACAAAATTCGATACATCCGTCAGGGATAACCCTGAATCAATCATACTTAGTATGCAGATAATCAATCATAACCTTTCAATTACACATACTAGTATAGACACCTCCCCTATGAGCTTGGCCTCCCAGCCATGGCCATCTGTCATCCTGGGCACTGCATAGGTGGACATCATTAAGAGGTCGCCTCAGCTCAAACCTCTTCCGCGAGGGAACCCATACTAAGGCATATAAGCTTCCGGCTAAGCCCTACCCAATTTAGGTATTGTGGTTGTACGGTAAAATTTGAATGGCATCGCATCCGAACCCAGCCATCATTTTTTTGTAAAAGGGCTAAGGCTCATGCCTCAACATTTTCATCATCAAATCCTTTGTGTCCATAACACATGTCAAAACATTTCAATAGAATTAAGCATCATTCCAAGGTTTTCCTAATCATTTTCACCAAGTATTCCAATCTAAAGTGATCAAGTTTTATGCTTAGCACTAGCCACTAAGTTAAGAGTGTTCATTAATGAGGGGTGCTAATCTTCAATCTCATGCCATAGAATGATATCTAAGTATAGGCCTAGTTTTATAATCTTTATGCTATCTATACTACTTTTACAAATCCTTACAAAGCATTAACTAAAAGTAAAGAACTTTGGTAAAGTAAAAGAGTAAAGCTTGTAACTAAAACTTGGGATGGGTATAAATCAAAATATATAACCAAAGCATGCCTAAGGCACTTGGCTTAGGTTAAAGCTTGCCTAGATCTATCTTGCAAGTGTTAGCTTGCCAATAATATCTTACTAGTAATGATGGCTTGCCTTGATTGGTGCAGTGATTGAAGTTTTCTTCGTCTTCTTCAGGGTAGAACTCCTCATCTTCGTATCCTTGGTCGGTACTATCGTATATAAATGAATACGGGGTACACAATCATCAAACAATACTTAACTACTTATATTTAGCAAAATAAGGCTCACAAATGATGATCTAGCATCATCACAACCATCATATGAAATAAAGAACTAGTTTTCTTTAGTTTATTTGAGAAAAGTAATTTCTACTCATTGAAATTAATTAAGATTTAATATTATCCAATTAGAATATGGGATCATGTGGACACATGTCATCACCGCATATTCTAATACATGAGAATGTGATTTAAAGGGTTGATCACATTTTATAAAGTTTAAGATTATTATTTAATAGATTTAAAGTGACTAGAAATGCCCTAATAGCATTATTTTTGTACTAGACCAATGTCACGGCATGCAAACTTATATGTTTTTACATATTCAGATATATATTATCAAATGTGATTTTTGAGAGTTGGAATCAACTCAAAAGCTATTATAGTTGATTTTTGAAAAATATTTGAAGTTGCAAAAGTCTATCTCTTGTTATTTTTACTATAGATGATCTCTAACTCCAAATGATTTAAATCCAACGGTCTTGGATAGATATTTTAATTACCTTTCTAGCAAAATTTGAATCATGCATTTTGGTTAAGTAAAACTCTCTGAATTGATTTTTGAATAAGTGGACAGAATCTAGTTTAAACTAAAAAGGAAAAAACATTATTTGAATTTCCAGGCCTGGGCGGGAAAGCTAAACGGGCTGGCCCAACTGCACAGCGTAGCGCAGCGCGCGGCTGACAGAGGGGGTCCACTAGTCAGTGACTCATCTAATGCAAAGCGATATCTTTGATTCTAGGCCGTGCGATTAGAAGCAAGATCGACGGTTGAGGGTCGTCGTCGACGACGAACAACTCGGGCGACGAGCTAAATCTAACGCGGCGGTGGGGGTCTCGTGGGGCTCACCTAGGCCCCAGCTAGGCTCGGTAACAGGGGCGAATGACTTGGTAGACAACGGCGAGGCGAGGCGCGTTCACGGCAGGGCTTGGGGGTGGTTGAAATCAACGTTGCCCTTCTCCTCCAGCAGCGGTGGACTCCAGTGCAATTCCGGTGCGGTGGTGCTCACCTTGCTCCAGGGAGAAGTGGGAAAGGTCAGTGAGGAGTGGGGAGTCGAATGGTGTGAGGAATGGAGGCTGGGGTGGCCTCCTTTTATAGCTCGGCGAGGGGACCGGGCGGTGAGCTCGACGGTGGCGTCGCTACAGGCGGCTATTGTTGGGGCGGAGGTAGGCGGACGGTGCGGTGCTCCCTGGAGGTTCTCATGGACATAAAGGCGTGGCAAGGGGAGGCTTGGTCCGGTCGGGCGTGTGCGGTGCTCTGAGCGGAGGCAGGGGTGTTTGCGGCAGCGTGCGGCTGCTGCAGGTCGCGCGGCGGCGAACGGGGGTGTCTGCCGGGGTGGCGTGATCATGGCGAGGCTGGGCATGCACGTTGAGGGCAAGGCGTGAGCTGGCGGGGCTGGTCGGGCACGACGCACTGGCGCGCTCTGGGCATGGCGCAGAGAGGCGGTGCGCGGCGGTGCTAGTGTGGTCCACGGCTCGGATGCGATCGTGGGCTGGACAGGGAGTGGCGGTAGGGTGTAGTGAGGCTAGTGGACATGTTGGATGGACGCGGGGCGGTCTGCTACGAGCTGTCCGCGGTCGGTCGGCGATGACCAAAAACCGGCAGCGCTCCACTGTTCTCCACGGCGAAGGGGGGCTTGTCTGCCTGGTAGACACTCAGGGGGACAAGGGGGTTAAGAGGGAGGTCAAATGGTCGATGATCACTGTACCAAACAGTGAAGTTAGGCTAGGGATTATTCTGTGCATGCCAAGTGTTTGTGTTAATAGCCGCATGAGATGAAGTTTGGAATTTTTGATTCAAATTTTTTGAGTGAATTTGAAATAAGCTTGAGAGACTAGGTTTGCTTGGAGAGGACAAGGTGAATTGATTTGGTAGATTTTTGAAAAAGTGAGATCTTAACATATACACTTGATTCCATTTTCATATGTCCATTAAATATATTTGTAATATGTTTTTGTAAGTTTGTAAAGTGGGCCTTGATACATCTTTACTTGGTCTAGCAAGGGGTGAAAAAAACTAGAATGGCTTCTGTTAGAAATTCTTCTCTAGGAACACCTAAAGTGGCCTAGTGGTTTAAAAGGGTCAAAATGACCATTTGGTTTATTCATATTTGATTTCTTTCTCTTTGGATTTTGTTTGCAAATGGTCTTGATGATGTGGCATTCATCTTAAAACCATTTCACATCATTTAGAACATCAAGCATGGCATATACACTCAATTCTATACTAATGCAAACACACATGCATTCATAACCATTTTCTTAATAAAAGGTTTTGTTAACCCTAAATTGGGTGATTAGGATTTGATAAACTTGATTATAAGTTTTTTGGTGTTACAAACCTTCCCTCCTTAAACAAAATCTCGTCCCGAGATTTAAGAAAAACTAGGAACTAAAGAGATCTGGAACCTCAGTCCTAATGTAATCTTCTCGCTCCCAAGTAGCTTCTTCTTCAGTATGCTTACTCCATTGGATCTTGAGAAACTTGATACTCTAGGTCCTGGTGGTTCTGAAGGCTTCTTCCAAAATATGAATGGGCACTTCACGATACGTCAGATCCTTGTTGATATCTATGGCTCGGTGATCGATGTTCTTGAAAACTTCGGTCTTCTCCGGAACTTCTAAGCATTTGCGAAGTAACGAGATATGGAACACATCATGGATGGCTGACATCTCCTCTGGAAGCTCTAGTTGATAAGAGACTTCTCCTCAGTGATTTAGAATCTTGAATGGTCCAATATGTCTGGGGGCTAACTTTCCTTTCAGCTGAAAACGTTGCATTCCCTTCAAAGGCGACACTTTGAGATACATAAAATCTCTGACATTGAAGATCAAGTATCTACATCTCTTGTCAGCATAACTCTTCTGTCTAGATTGGGCGGTCTTGAGGTGCTCACGGACTTTGTGAACCTTCTCTTTGGCTTCTCGTAGGATGTCGGGTCCGAAAATCTGACTCTCTCCTACTTGCGACCAATTCAAGGGGGTACGACACTTCCTTCCATATAAGAACTCAAATGGGGCCATTTGCAAACTGGCTTGATAACTATTGTTGTATGAGAATTCTGCGAAAGTCAGACAATCTTCCCATTTTGATCCATATTCTAGAACACAAGCTCTCAACATATCTTCTAAGATTTGGTTGACTCTCTCAGTCTATCCATCGGTCTACAGGTGATAAGTTGTGCTGAAATTCAACTTGGTTCCTAATCCTTCTTGGACTTTCTGCCAAAATCTTGAGGTAAATTGGGTTCCTCGATCCGATACTATGGTCTTGGGGGTTCCATGTAAACTGGCGATTCTAGCAATGTACAGCTCTGCTAGCTTCAAACTCTGGTAGGTGGTCTTGATAGGTATAAAATGGGCTACCTTGGACAGTCTATCAACTATGACCCAAATAGAGTCATTCCCCTTACTAGAAGTAGGCAAACCGGTGATAAAGTCCATTCTGATGGAATCCCATTTCCATTCTAGAATCTGCAATGGTTGCAAAAGTCCTGCGAGTCTCTGATGTTCCGCCTTGACTCTCTGACAGATATCACACTTGGCTATGTAGCTTCCGATTTCTCTCTTCATCTTGTGCCACCAAAATTGCTCCTTCAAATCATGATACATCTTTGTTCCTCCGGGGTGGATAGAATAAAGAGTATCATGAGCTTCTTTCATGATAAATTTCTTCAGCTCCAAATCTGCTGGCACACAAATACGTCCTTTGTACCATAAAACTCCTTCTTCATCTTCGGTGAATCCGGGTACCTTTCTTGTACCAATACGACATTTGATTCCGTCGATACTTGCATTTCCTTTCTGTGCTTCCTTGATCTGACTGATCAAAGTGGGTTGAAGTTCGATGCTAGCTAAAAATCCTTTTCTCACTAGCTTAGTTCTAAACTGCTCCAATTGTTCATGCAAACTTGGCTGGGATTCTTTGATCATGGTGTTTAATCTACACGGCAATCTGCTAAGAGCATCCGCTACCCCATTGGCTTTGTCGAGGTGATAGTGAATGTCAAGGTCATAATCCTTGATTAACTCTATCCATCTCCTTTGCCTCATATTCAGCTCCTTCTGGGTGAAAATATACTTCATACTCTTGTGATCCGAATAAATCTCACAGCGATTACCCATCAGGTAATGACGCCATGTCCCCAAGGCTAAAACTACAGCTGCTAGTTCAAGATCATGGGTAGGGTAGTTTTGCTGATGCTGCTTTAGTTGTCGGGACAAATATGCTATGAATTTGCCTTCTTGCATCAACACACATCCGAGACCAATCTTGGATGCATCACAATACACATCAAAAGGCTTCTTGATATCTAGCATAATCAAGATTTGGGCTGAAATCAATCTCTTCTTGAGCTCTTGAAAACTTGCTTCACATTTGTCCGTCCATTCAAACTTCTTATCTTTCTTCAACAATTGGGTCATCGGTCTTGCGATGCTTGAAAATCCTTCAACAAACTTGTGGTAGTATCCTGCTAATCCGAGAAATACACGGACTTGGGTTTGAGTGGTTGGGGCTTCCCATGCTTCAACATCTTTGATCTTGGCTGGATCAACAGTGACTCCTCCTGCCGACACAATATGTCCGAGGAATCCTACTTCTTTCAGCCAAAACTCACATTTGCTAAACTTGGCATACAACTGATGCTCTCTCAGGGTTTCAAGGATGATTCTCAGGTGTAGCTCATGCTCTTCTTATGACTTTGAATAGATTAGAGTATCGTCGATAAAAACAACGACAAACTTATCTAGGAAATTCATGAAAATCTTATTCATGAGATTCATGAAATAAGCGGGGGCATTGGGTAATCCAAAAGACATAACTGTATACTCATATAATCCATATATGGTGGTGAAGGCAGTCTTTGGAATATCCGTTGCACGAATCTTAAGTTGATGATAACCAGTCCTAAGATCAATCTTAGAGAACACTCTAGCACCAGTCAACTGATCAAACAGATCCTCTATCTTGGGCAGTGGGTACTTGTTCTTGATGGTGACAGCATTCAACTTCCGTTAATCCGTACACAAACGGTTACCTCCATCTTTCTTATCCACAAACAAAACAGGCGATCTCCATGGGGATGCACTTGGTTGAATCAGACCTTTTGCCAACATGGCATCAAGTTGCTTCTTCAGCTCCACTAGTTCAGAGGGGTTCTACTATAAGGTCTCTGGGCTATGGGTCCAGTTCTAGGAATTAGTTCGATGATGAACTCGATATCCCGATCTGGGGGCATACCGGGCAATTCATCTGGGAATACGTCGGGGTATTCATAGACTACTCTGACTTGGTCAATGGTTGGTTGGGCTAGACTCTTGTTGCATTTGAACTAGCAGGGCAAGGTCTTCGATACATGATCTACTGATACTCTAGAGCTACTGGTCATGGTTATGGTTTTCTTGGTACAGTCGGTCAATCCTTTATGTTTCGACATCCAATCCATTCCTAGTACTACTTCCAAACCTTTGGTTCCAAGTACTATTAGATTAGCAAAAAAATCTATTCCATGAATTCTGATAGGTACAACCTTGCAATTTTTCTAGCTTTGGTGATTGAACCGGGTATTTGAACTATCATAACATGCTTCAATTTTGTTGGTTGAATCTTACTAGTGCATGCAAATTCTTCTCTAACAAACGAGTGCGATGCTCCAGAATCAAACAACACTCTTGCAAGTACTGAGTTAATAGAAAACATACCCAACACCACATCTGGCGCTTCCTGGGCTTCTTCAGCATTCATGTGGAACAGACGGCCGTTGCGGTTGAGCTAATTCCCTAAGGCAAATCTTCTTCCAGGCTGAACACGACGTTGCTGCTGAGCTGGGGCATTCACATTGGTGGTGGCTGCAAGCTTCTTGGGACACTCGTTGGAGTAGTGACCCTTGAGTCCACATTCAAAGCAAGTAATCTGGGACTTGTCTTTGGCTGCAATAGGCACAACATTGCTTCCAGTCCTTGGGGCAGTGTTGTTGTTGTTGTTGGACTTGGGTGATGCACGGTTGAAATTGGTGGAGTTGCCGGGGTTGTTGTTGTCGTTTCCTCCAGACATCAAATTTCCTCCGCTACGATTGGGGTAGCTTGGATGAGACATTGGGGGTCTGTTGTTTCTCGGGGCATATCCTGCAGATGGGTTGGGGCGATACTTCTGGGTATTATGGGACCCATTCTGATGCATCATTCTGCGCTTATGATTGTAATTGGCTTGGTTGATCTTCCATTCCATCTGAATGGCAGAGTCGACCAGCTCTTCTA
Source organism: Avena eriantha (assembly GCA_910589775.1). Lineage (NCBI taxonomy): Eukaryota > Viridiplantae > Streptophyta > Magnoliopsida > Poales > Poaceae > Avena > Avena eriantha. The sequence goes on along the minus strand of OU342741.1, from coordinate 79,516,921 downwards.
GGTCTTCAAAACGGATGTTGACTAATATAGTCTGCATCTCATCATGCAGTCCGTTCAGGAATCTCTCCTTCTTCTTGTCTTCAGTGTTGATCTCATCAGGAGCATATCTTGCTAGTGACAAGAATTTGTCATGGTACTCAACTACTGTCATTCTTCCCTGCTTCATTCTCTGAACTCATCTCTCATTCTAGTGACTAAACCTTGCAGCACATGGGTGCGGCTGAACTTGATCTTGAAAGCTTCCCAAGTCATCATCTGACCATGGTTCATAGTACGGGTGCTATTCCACAAGGCTCTTGCATCTCTTGCCAGATAATGGGTGGCAAACAGTACTTTCTCGTTGGCATCAACTCCTGCGACTTCTAGGTTGTTTTCCATAGTTTGCAGCCAGTCATCCGCATCCAAGGGATCCTCAAACTTGTTAAAGATTGGGGGATCGGTATTCTGAAAGTTCTTAAGTTTGGATCCATGGTTGTCTTGGTTTCCTTGGCCTTGATTATTGTGGGCCATCTAAGCTATCTGTTGCAGGGTGGCTAGGTTGGCTTGGCGTTCGGCTTTACTAGCTTCACGGTTGAAAACTAGCATTTGCAGAATCTGCAACATCGGGTCCTGCAATGAGCTACTTCCTCCTTGGTTTCCACGAGGCATCTGAAGATTGAGATAGATAATGAGATAAGAGGGAAATTCTAAGGTTCATGGTTTTGTTCAAAAAGCTTTAAACTTTGAGTTTGACTCAGGTTTGGCAAACTAACAACTTCTCATTCATCCAATCAAAGCACAGAATACAAACTCACACCATAACACAAACACAAAACAGATGGTTTTAAGAACCATTCTGTGAAACTAAGATACAGTGGGACCGATACAACTCATTCCTACGATAGTGATTAGGTGCATCTAATCATCATCAATGAAGTCGGAGTCATCATCATCAGTGTAGAAATCCATGGCATGATCCTCTAGGTAATCATCATCATCACTGAGGTAAGAGTAAAGATCTCCGCAAATATCTTCACCTTCCTCCTCTTCCTTTGCCTCAAGCTGGACTTCCTGTTCACGGATGGTCTTCTTGAGATCTGCCACCTTCTTGCGAAGACGCTTGATGGTGTGATCCTTCTTCTTGCGTTGACGACGAAGTAATTGGTGATCCTTGACGAGCATGGCGAGAGTCTAGTCCTTCTTGATGGCAATGGCAAGGTTGTGGTTGGCGTAGTCTCGGGCGTTGTCCAACTCCTTCTGCCTATCATACATCATGAAGTCCAGATTGTCCACCTGGTGCTTCAACTCTGGGTGTCCTGGCATCTCCAATGGCATTCCCATAGAATCACGCCTTGCGAAATGAGCAAAGCGAGTTCCCTGGATCAAGTTGATGTTTTGCCCACACAGACGGGCAAGAGCTTCATGCATAGCCCTGGCTAATCCATCTAGCCAATTGTTCTCTCGCAAGGAGAACTAAATCTTCTCAGAAAAGGTTGCTTCCATCTTGCCTCGGAGGTCTGCAACTATCAACCATTGTAGATCTCCCCCTGGGTGATCGTTGAGTTGAGCCCCGAAGAATTCCGGATGCGGGCGCTCAAGGTGCTCTGACAGTGCTTCTAAATCCCTCTCAAAGATCAGGTGACCTCCATTTCCCAACTGGTAGAACTTGTAATATTGGATCTCCATCTACAAGAATTTAGGATCAGTAAGTTAGTGAGGTGATCAAGTGTGTCAAATTTTAGATAGGATTGTAAGAATTTTTGGGGAACATGAATTTTTGAAAGAATCTCAATGATAAAAGGGGAATACATTTTCCTAAATACTCACTTATTTTGTTTTGAAACTAAGTTTTTGTTCGGACGTCCATTCTAACTAGGGTCTCCTATGGTCAGGATGGCTCTGATACCAACTTGTCAACACCTGAATTTTTAATCCCAGATGCATGTTATGCCATACATCGCAATCCCAGGATTACCATTTTTGCGAGACATAACAGATTGGATATCACAGTATATCATCCATTACAAACCATAATAAGGTCTTACACAAATAAGGGATCTCATGATCCAGTCTTAATACAAACAAGCAGCGGAATCATAAGCGTAGTAGTGGGCTCCATCATCAGTGTCACAGACAATGCTGACAATGGGAGATGATCCTAGTTGTCATAGCCGTCGTGCTGTCCATCTTCCTAATAGTCCTCCTCATAGTCTGGCCACGGGAATAGCCAGGGAGAAAGCCATGAGTACTCTTTAGGTACTCGCAAACTATCACTAACAAATAAGGTAGTTCTAGTAGGAATCTTAAGCTCTAGGTTTATTTGCAAAAAGCCAGATTTATCTAAACTGAGTTTAGAAGTAAAGAAACCTAAATAAATGTTCTAAATCACTTTAAGTTGGGAACCAAGTTTTCATATTCACAACCCTGTTGTGGTCAAGTCAAAGTCACCATTCATTTCACAAGTCATTTTGAAAACTTCTGATGATGGAACAGTACGGACACTCCAACTGTCCATGACCTCGGACGCGGCTATTTGAATAGTTTGACACTCTGCAGAGGTGGTACACTTTCAGCACAAAATTCGATACATCCGTCAGGGATAACCCTGAATCAATCATACTTAGTATGGGGATAATCAATCATAACCTTTCAATTACACACACTAGTATAGGCACCTCCCCTATGAGCTTGGCCTCCCAGCCATGGCCATCTGCCATCCTGGGCACTGCATAGGTGGACATCATTAAGAGGTCGCCTCAGCTCAAACCTCTTCTGCGAGGGAACTCATACTAAGGCATATAAGCTTCCGGCTAAGCCCTACCCAATTTAGGTATTGTGGTTGTACGGTAAAATTTGAATGGTATCGCATCCGAACCCAACCATCATTTTTTTGTAAAAGGGCTAAGGCTCATGCCTCAACATTTTCATCATCAAATCCTTTGTGTCCATAACACATGTCAAAACATTTCAATAGAATTAAGCATCATTCCAAGATTTTCCTAATCCTTTTCACCAAGTATACCCATCTAAAGTGATCAAGTTTTATGCTTAGCACTAGCCACTAAGTTAAGAGTGTTCATTAATGAGGGGTGCTAATATTGAATATGATGCCATAGAATGATATCTAAGTATAGGCCTAGTTTTATACTCTTTATGCTATCTATACTACTTTTCCAAATCCTTACAAAGCATTAACTAAAAGTAAAGAACTTTGGTAAAGTAAAAGAGTAAAGCTTGCAAGTAAAACTTGGGATGGGTATAAATCAAAATATATAACCAAAGCATGCCTAAGGCACTTGGCTTAGGTTAAAGCTTGCCTAGATCTAGCTTGCAAGTGTTAGCTTGCTAGTAATGATGGCTTACCTTGATTGGTGCAGTGAGTGAAGTTTTCTTCGTCTACTTCAGGGTAGAACTCCTCCTCTTCGTATCCTTGGTTGGTACATCGTCTATAAATGAATACGGGGTACACAATTACCAAACAATACTTAACTACTTCTATTTAGTTAACTAAGGCTCACACTTGATGATGTAGCATCATCACAATCATCATATGAAATAAAGAACTAGTTTTCTTTAGTTTATTTGAGAAAAGTAATTTCTACTCATTGAAATTAATTTAGATTTAATATTCTCCAATTAGAATATGGGATCATGTGGACACATGTCATCACCACATATTCTCATACATGGGAATGTGATTTAAAGGGTTGATCACATTTTATAAAGTTTAATATTATTATTTAATAGATTTAAAGTGACTAGAAATGCCCTAATAGCATTAGTACTAGACCAATGTCACTGCATGCAAACTAGATGTTTCTACATATTTAGATAGATATTATCAAATGTGATTTTTGAGAGTTAGAATCAACTCAAAAGCTATTATGGTTGATTATTAAAAAATGTTTGAAGTTGCTAAAGTCTCTGTCTTGTTATTTTTACTATAGATGATCTTTAACTCCAAATTATTTAAATCCAACGGGCTTGGATAGATATTTTAATTACCTTTCTAGCAAAATTTGAATCATGCATTTTGGTTAAGTGAAACTCTCTGAATTGATTTTTGAATAAGTGGACAGAATCTAGTTTAAACTAAAAAGGAAAAAACATTATTTGAATTTCCAGGCCTGGGCGGGAAAGCTAAACGGGCCGGACCAACTGCACAGCGCAGCGCAGCGCGCGGCTGATAGAGGGGGTCCACTGGTCAGTGACTCATCTAACGTGAAGCGGTATCTTTGATTCTAGGTCGTGCGATTAGAAGCAAGATCGACGGTTGAGGATCGTTGTCGACGATGAACAGCTCCGGCGACAAACTAAACCTAACGCGGCGGTGGCGGTCTCACGGGGCTCACCTGGGCTCCAGCTAGGCTCAGCGACGTTGGCAAATGACTTGGTAGACGACGGCGAGGCGAGGCACGGTCGCGGCAGGGCTTGGGGTGATCGAAATCAACGGCGCCCTTCTCCTCCAGCAGCGGCAGACTCCGGTGCAATTCCGGCACGGTGGTGCTCGCCTTGCTCCGGCGAGAAGTGGGGAAGGTCAGTGAGGAGTGGGGAGTCGAATGGTGTGAGGAATGGAGGCTGGGGTGGCCTTCTTTTATAGCTCGGCAAGGGGACCGAGCGGTGCGGCGGTGAGCTCGACGGTGGCATCGCTACATGCGGCTATTATCGGGGCGGACGGTGCAGTGCTGCCTGGCGGTTCTCATGGAATTAAAGGTGCGGCTTGGTTCGGTCGGGTGCGTGCGGTGCTCTAAGCGGAGGCAGGGGTGTTTGCGGCGGCGTGCGGCTGCTGTGGGTCGTGCGGCGGCGAATGGGGGTATCTGCCGAGGTGGCGTGATCATGGCGAGGGTGAGCGTGCACGGTGAGGGCAAGGCGCGAGCTGGCGGGGCTGGTCGGGCACGGGGCACTGGCGCGCTCTGGGCACGGCACATAGAGGCGGTGCGCGATGGTGCTAGTGTGGTCCACGGCTCGGCTGCGATCGTGGGCTGGACAGGGAGTGGCGGTAGGGTGCGGCGAGGCTAGTGGACAAGCTGGATGGGCGCGGGGCGGTCTGCTGCGAGCTGGCCGTGGTCGGCCGGCCGACGATGACCAAAAACCGGTGGCGCTCCACTATTCTACACGGTGAAGGGGGGCTTGTCTGCTACTGCTAGACACTCAGGGGGGCAAGGGGGTTAAGAGGGAGGTCAAATGGTCGATGATCACTGTACCAAACAGTGAAGTTAGGCTAGGGGTTATTCTGTGCATGCCAAGTGTCTGTGTCAATGGCCGCATGAGATGAAGTTTGGAATTTTTGATTCAAAATTTTTGAGTGAATTTGAAATAAGCTTGAGAGACTAGGTTTGCTTGGAGAGGTCAAGGTGAATTGATTTGGTAGGTTTTTGAAAAAGTGAGATCTTAAGACATACACTTGATTCCATTTTAAATGTCCATTAAATATATTTGCAATATGTTTTTGTAAGTTTGTAAAGTGGGCCTTGATACATCTTTACTTGGTCTAGCAAGGGGTGAAAAGAACTAGAATGGCTTCTGTTAGAAATTCTTCTCTAGGAACACCTTAAAAGGCCTAGTGGTTTAAAAGGGTCAAAATGACCATTTGGTTTAGTTATTCATATTTGATTTCTTTCTCTTTGGATTTTGTTTGTAAATGGTCTTGATGATCTGGCAATCATCTTAAAACCATTTCACATCATTTAGAACAATCAAGCATGGCATATACACTCAATTCTATACTAATGCAAACACACATGCATTCATAACCATTTTCTTAATAAAAGTTTTTGTTAACCCTAAATTGGGTGATTAGGATTTGATAATTTTGATTATAAGTTTTGGGGTGTTACAGTCATGAATCGCCTCTAAGCGGAGATCATGGCCAAAGAAACCAAACCAACCTCGTCGGAGTATCACTGTCATCGGAGATACCAACTATCTCCAGCCCTATAAATAGGCCTCGAGACCTGTCTCATCTCTCACACCTTTCACAATCACTCTTCACTCTGGAGCTCTCAACCGGTGGAATTGAAGTTCTCCTGCATGAGCATCTCACCAGAATCATGACGCAATCACCCGCTTTAGCAACAATTGGTCACCAATAGCTAGGCTATGAACCTCACTATAAGAGTGCACAACCTTAGAGACTCCTAGCGTAACTTATCTTAGCCAATATCTTAGTTTATAGGTTCGCTAGAGTGGCACCGCTGCAAATAGGTGGTCGACACCATGGATTCCGATGACCTAGGCGATGTAGGAGTAGTTCGTTAGCTTCATTGTGCTACTAGGAGTCAAAACAAGCCGTAGTTCATATTGTGGTAGCCTGTATCGCCGATTAGGATGCTTACCGGAGCCAGACCACCGCAGTAGCCACTGTCATCCTCGTCGTTGGTCACCCCTTTGACCGAGGCATAGATCATTCGACTCGTGGTGATGCACCAAGTCGAATGGTACTAGCTGCCCGTTCTAGGGCAGCCTAAAACGGGCGGTGCCATCATTGCTGGTGTGCAAATTTCATCGTGACGACATGCTAATGTCAAACCCCTGACCTATCTGCCAGCTTGACTTAGTCCGCGCACATGTGACAGCCACCATGGAAATTACCCCACCTGTCATTGACTTGGGCTAGAACTATCTCAATACAAAATGATTCACTTGCCATGTGACAAGTGGTTGGACTTGGACCCAATTTGTCCTTGATAGCAACTATCCATGTGTTTAAAGCCCATTTGATTAAAGAAAATTCAAGAAAAAATATTTAACCTTATAAAAATCATAAATAATTCATACAAACTCAGAAAATACAAATAATATATCAAAATGTTCAGAACTATGAGATATATCCAATTACATCATAATATCATACACTTTAGTGAAATAAAAGTTTAAGAATAAATAAAACCCTCACATACACTTTCTTAAATTCCAAAACAAAGAAAAATCCAATAAAGCAATCCAAATTTTAAATGTGAACCAAATAGAATATTTAATATCTGAATGAACAAAATTCATTATTTTGTTTCTTGAGCAATTAAATTTTCTACAAAACATTTGTGAAATAAATGGCAACTTGAATGGAATAATAAATCCAAAATAACAAAACGCTAAATCTAAGTATTGAAGAAGAAAGATTCTCATCTTGAACAATAAAATCAAACACCATTTTATTATTTGAAGACAAATAATTACCAAACCTAATAAATATAGGCTTAAGTAACTTTTGTAAATAATAATTCCAAAAAAACACTTAAGGAATTTTTTTATTTGAATAAATGCTTTAGAAATATTATTTCCTACTTGAGAATAATGTTGAAGGAGTATTTTCCCAACTCTAAATTACTTATCTAAGATTAGAGTCAATTATTAAAGGAAACTAAGGTTATCATGCTTACATAGAATAAATTGAAATAACCTTTTTCTTCATTACTTTTGGCATCAAAATAAAAAACAAGGTTTGAAAGGAACTATTCCTTTAGTAAAGAAAAATACTTAGTAATGTGAAACCCACTTAAACCAAACCCTTGGTATTTAATCTAGGATTGGAAATACATATAGACCTAAAGGATTATTTTTTCAGAATTATTATTTTTTGCTAAAGTAAAGAAAGTCAAAATGATCAAGTTCCTTAAAAGTATCAAACCACACCTTAAGTGAAGTGTATAATTAAATATTCCATGACTTGTTGTGTTACTGAACTTTAAGTGAGATTATCAATTGTTTCAAACTACTAATTGAGTAAAGTAACCTTGAACCAAACTCAAATCCGTAGGAATCACCAACCCAAAACCCTTAGCCTTAAAACCTAAACCAAACCATGGGGATTTGATACCGATGAATTAGAACGCTTGAATATCATATATATTATGCATCACAAACATCTTGACAAGATTTAAACATTTGTCCTTACTGGACCGATGATGCTACTTTTCAAAATTAGATCTTCCGACGACTATAATAAATGATGAGGCAAGTTCACTTTTGCATAAACCTTACAAGAACAATCTTGCATACCATGTGAAAGTTCATTCTTGCATGTCCTCTGAATTACCTTCTACAAAAACTTTTCAAAAGTATTACATTATCACCTGCATTCAAAAACAAAATTAATGTTTTATAATTGAAATGTGATGGTCAACGAAACCCATGATGAGAATCATTATGGGAATAGATTCCATTGGAATGGGAAAGAAAACCTAGGATTAAACAATAATCATAGTTAGTCATTCCATGCGCCATATAGATAGCATTGACCACAGATCCTAGAATGGGAGAGATAATCAGTTGGTACCTTCTTTGTTTCGTATATTCTTGGATAACTAGGTCAGGTTGTACTCCTTGCGAGGAATAAAAATGTGTGGGAGCCCGTAACGTCCCCATTCTGCGTAGCAGGATGATGACTCATGTGTCTTAAAGGACATGAAGTTGAACACTGGTCATTGACCAAATTCTTTACAATGACTGGATTGCGGGGGTAGAGAAAGCTAGTGATTGGTGAATCTTTAGACTAGGCCACAAACCAAGTAAGTATGGATGGCAATATGCATGAAGGCAATTCTTAGTTGTGTAACAAGGCTAAAGATGTTTGTGGGTAAAGTAGTGCACCTCTCGAGCGTGTATAAAACATGACATGTTACTCCCTATCCTAGGAAAGGATTACACATGCATCATGGAAAGGAACTCAATGAAGTTCTAACAGCCCGTGAAGGCTGATGGACATAGTTTTATCAATAAAAACTTACCTTATCTAAAAACCAGATTTCGAAAACTTGAAGAAGCCTAGGATCTCCGATCCAAGATGGTAGAGATAGTGCATCAAACTATTGGGGGTTCGTGCATGCAAAACAAAAATATTTGCCCTACACGAACAACCAAGATCTAACCATGAAGACACTAGTAAGAACATATCTAGATCCCATACCAACATTGATGCGGAAGAGGATGTCGGTTGATGTGGATATTGATGACGAATGTGTCGATCCGCACAACTAGGTGTATCCCTCCCAGCCGCGAGGAGAAGTTCCACTCGATGCTAGGATCGAATGGATGATCCCTCTATGGATTGCACACATACAGTCCTCCAACCCATCAGTGTTCCGTTGTGCAGATCTCGACCCCAACAGTGCCTGACCTGCAACCTTCTAGAGAATACTAATATGGTATAGCACGAGAGAGGGAGAGAGAACTCTTGGAGGGCTTGTAGTGTTTCTAGGGAGGAGGGGCCTAGGGGTCATTATATAAGAGGAGGGAATGAGGTGGCACGCCAGATGCCTCCCAAGTGCAGGAGATCTATCGTAGTACCTTTCAATAAGAAAACATTGTCGAACCCACGAGGAGATGAATGTATTGGTTAGTAAGTCTGACAAGTAAAACAATAAAAGCCACAAAGGTTGTTGTTTTGGGGTTTATAGTTTGCGAAAAAGTAAATTGTTGCAAAGTAAATTGCAAGTAAAGTAAATTGTAAGTAAAGTAGATGCTCTTTTCAGAGAAAACCAATCCTCCTTGCATCAAGAAGACAAGCTCAAGTTTGTGTTCTTATACATGACAAACGTTCCTAAGGGCGGCATGGATTTACTTAGCATAAAGATTTCTACAACAACATGTAAGTATCTTGTCAAGTTTTATTTTCTTTGGATGGAGCCTAAAATAGGTGAAGCAATATATATGAGAAACTACACCCCTTATCGTTGGTCACAAAGAAATTTTCATGAGAAACATTAAGACATAAAGTCCAACCATGGCATAAAGTTCTAAGGTTCCCACTATAAAAAAACTTACAACCCCAAGACTCAGAACACAGTTTCTATAATTCTATCCCCTATCCCTCCTTACTCTCTTCATTACACTAAGGTGCAGCTCAATGAGCCCATATAGGTGAAGTAATATACAATTGATGTTCACATATTACCATCATAGAACCACATAAAAAATTAAAACTTCACCAAATACTCATTGCATACTATATTAAAACCATAGCGAATTCATCATATGCCCTCAGGAACATGGGGAACTACTCACATAGTGAAACATGATATGGATCATAGGCATATGGAATACAACACAATATTAAATTATAACTTCACCACCAAATAATGAAAAGTTACCAAGCACAATCATGAACAAATCACTAAAACAATGTCTAGGGTTAAATTTGATCATAAACTATGAGGGGAACGATGTCCATCTTCGAGATGGAGACGGTGATGATGTTGGGAATGATGGATATGGTGATGGAGAAGCCTCCCACTATGCCAAGGAGGAGTGGTGAGGACAATGGCTTCGATTTTCCCCTCTTTGGAGGCCTTGGAATAGCAGGATCTGCCCTCTCCCGGAGTAGGAGAAGACTTTCACCACCACCACCACCACTGTAAATCGTAGGAAAAATATGGCAAAGATTTTTGGGCGATACAGAGCCATCTATAAAAAGGGGGAGCCCAGGTGGTGCTCGAGGCTCAAACGGGCCTGGGTGGCGTGACCTAAAGGTGGGCCCACGGCACCTGGGCTCTTTCAACCCTCATGGATCCCCTCGTGTGCTTCCAAAGCCCATTGTCCTTCTCTCGATGAAAGACTTCCATGGTATTTTTCCTAGAATTAATTAGTGTCATGAAAGTCCCTCAAACAGCAAAATACAAAAAGGATATTTTCTGCCCCTTGAAATTAAATACCAAAGCAAGGTACTTTGTAGGAAAGTCCCATAAATCATCTAAAAATGTATAAATTATGATATATCAATACCAATAACAATATAAAATAGTCCTATATGTGGATATTATAATGATACAAGATGCAAGTATCAACTCCCCCAAGCTTAAATCTTTGCTCGTCCTCGAGAAAATAAGTGAATATATCCTATCATGCATCGATGATCTTATGGTTGATAAAAGAAATACGAGCATTATGTCATCAACTTATGCATGTTCAATTACCTTGAAAGATTTGTAACTAATACTCATACAAATGAGGGAATTAAAAGTAGAATTTCTAAAAACTACCCCTTACTTTTGAATAAGAATAACCATTGCATGTTGGACAATTTGAATCATCTCCACTTTCATACTAACTTTCAACAATAATCATTATGCTTTCCACGACTTTGCAAACCAGATAAAATTTCATAGGATAACCAGCTACAATAACAGAATAATTATAACAAGATAGACATGAACTTCAACTTGTGTTGAACACTTGCATGGCATTAGCTAACGGTCTTGTTTCTTAGTATCCCTAGCGTAAATCTTATTTATGGATATTTCAATCATGTCATATGCTCTTCTAACCTTTAACTTGCACTTTCCATGGCTAACCGAATCCTCGGGTGCCCACCTTTGCATACAATTTCCATTAGAGCATATGTATTGAAATATCCATAACCCTTAGTTTACCCTTTGGTTACTAAGCATAAGAAGAGTATCTCATGCCCCCTTGTTACCACCTCTTCCTAACTTTTTTTCCTACAAAACCACATTTATCCTCCAAACTCTAAATCTTAACATTCTCCTTTGATACTTTTACCATTCCATCTTTAGATTAATTATTTGATTGCCCAGCATACTCAAGTTAATCTATTTTCAAGGAGAGATGTAACTAAAGCTTCTAAATATGGTGCGCTCATCTACATGAGTGTTATCCATAAATCCTCCATGTAATGGAACCATGGATGGCATCATACTTTATATTTCATTGAAAACCCACTTGAACAAGGATACATGATAATTATCTAAGTGATTTGCATAAATTAAAATCAAAGATAGATAAAAGATAAAATGCACTCCCAACCACATAACTATATGCATATGATAAACTAAAAATCACAAAAGACTAGGTGGAACTCCCCCAATCTTGAGTTGTTGTTGTAGGTGTTCATCTCAGTGCCTTCAAGAACTCCTTCTCGGTGTTGTTCCTGATCTAAATCAATGCTTCATGCATCTTCCTGTTGATATGAAATTGCTCTGCTAGCCTAGCCTTATAGAGATTAACATCTTATTTAAGCCTTGCAATGGTTTCCATGCAAACTAAGATGTTTGTTTGCATGCCCTTGCATATTTTATGTTTACCGCTTCCTCATATTCTCGCAACAACTTAACATGGCAGCGGGAACCAGATGAGTGTTCCTCTTCATTACCAATTTGTCAGTGGAGAAGATCAGTCCTTGCTTGATGGTCTCTATCGCCAAGCTTCTGAATTTGGTTTCTTCGATTTCTCGGATCTCCCTTGGTCCTTCTTCAAACTTGGTGTAACACCCTCAAATCGATCCTATGTAGATTTCAGCGATTCCCACCAAACCCGCATAGAAACATTCGATGATTCCCACCAAGCACTTGCGTGCGAGTGGAAAGCGAAGTAATACCATTACACAATAGTCCACGATGGATCCCACAAGAACATATATATACAACAACGATCGATGAGTCAAGAATACAGATATACATTACAAAGTCGTGAAGAATAACCAATGGTGTCCTTAATCTTGCCCAAGCCAAGCCAGAAGGATAACCTTGCTAACATCGTCAAACTCATACCTGTCAGAGCAAAAGGGGTGCCAACAAAAGGCAAGGAAAAAGGGAGCAGTCAATATTGAGGCCAGTACACGACGAGTCTTAGAATTTGGCGGCTGTCACTTGCATGGGTATGGTGGACTAAAGTGGCAACAAAGCATGCACTAAACAACCTATAGAGACTCGATACAACTATCGGCTATTAGAGAGGGATAAGATATACTTATCCAGAACCAACCTAATACTAACACCAAAAATAACCCATCCTGGAGTTTCTCCTTCGAGACCAAACAAGGAAGTCCTTTCGAGGAACTCACACAGTTGGCAATTTTATTAACCATTCCATTATAGTTCTAATACTTACTAGCCAGATATAGTGTTGCGACCTCGGATCGCTAAGGATCCTAAGTCCCTGTGATTAACATGCTAGTCCCTGGATCAATAGCTAGCACTTCACAGTCGATGAATATCATATAAAACACAAGTCATTATTACACGAATAATCCAGAGTATAATTATTAAAACTTGCATAGCTTATAGCTAGCTCAAATAAAACAGCTGAAACTAGGAAGAACTTGAGTCCATCAACGCCTCAGGCTAGCTGCGTGAAGACCCACGATCCCTACGCACCTTTCAATCTTCGGATTCTGCACATAAGACGTGCAGCCAACAAGTTGGGTCAATACTTTGAATGTATTGGCAAATTACACCAAGGAAAGAGTAAGACTATCTCTACATGCAAGGCTAAGAGTAGGCTCTAGGGTTCATTTGCGTAAAGCCAATTTTATAAATGTAATAATAAAAGAGGAAGAAAGTTTTCCCTACTTTGTAAACTTTGATAAATAGTATAGGGTCGAATGGAACACATGGATATTACTCACCAAGTGCCCAAATCAACCTAGCACTTGGATATTACACACCAAGTTCCCCAAATCCCGCCCAACGGCGATATTACTCACGCCTTGGGGTTTTAATAAACGTTAGGTTTGGAAAAGAGAGAGGAAGATCCTTCAGAGGCTCCATCCTTCAGATGCTCAAAGTTGTTCTGTTTCCGTGAACACGACTGATCGATCAGATTGCAATACTCTCGAGAGGTTGTGCACTTTCCCCACAATTCACGATCAAGTCCTTCTACAGACAAGACCATGGCGAAGCCTTCCCTTAGTAACCCCTCTACTAGCTGGATCCAACCGTGCCAAGAACCTCCAAATGTTGGTACCCCGGTGAGGTTTCCCACTAAGTACTAAGCCAAGACAGAGCCCATATGTATTGTGGTTGCATGGGAAGCTTCTGAATTCTGAAACATGGCAGACTTCTTTGATTCCTGGGCGGCCGTCCTCCACCAAAATCCCACTCGTTGTCCCGACAACCATTCCGCCCAGAAGAAAACTTAGTTTTATTTTGAAGGGGGTTTTGGAGAAGAAAAGTTCGCTCGAGAGAGCTCTCATACTTAGAATTTTCTTGAGTCTTTCGAACCCTCCCAACGGTACTTGATATATAAAAGTATATAGCATAGCAAGCATAACTTAGAAAAACAGGATAACTTATTGGGATGGAAATTCCTAAGCATAGAGCTACTCATGGCATACTACAAAACCGCACTTGCGAAAATAGTTCTAAGAAAATCTACCAAAATCCTACACATGCATACTATAGAATTTGAGGAGTAAAACATGCATAGTCAAAACTGGGACATAAACATGAACAAGTGGTGTAACTTGCCTTGATACGAGCAGCACTCTACACAACAGTACTCCTCAGCGCACTCCGAGCAATCTAACAAAACAAACATGGATCCAATCACAATTTGCACAAAACAAAGTCACGAAGTCGAATATGCGTGTATGAAACATGGTAATATGCAAGGATGGATTCGATTTCGACCAAGGGTTTTATTCAGGGGTGTGGTTGAGTTGGGGATGACATTAGAATCGATCCCCCACAGATTTTTAGTATTTTGGGTTAAACCCTAAATAACCAAGCTCAAAACTAGATCTACAACTCTAATTTACCTCGAGACAGATCTGAACACCCTAAGCATGATATGGCAATTTTCTACAGAAGTTCTCGTTGATACAAAGCCAACTCAACAAGAATCAACTAAAACGGAGCTACGGATAATTTTCTAGAATTAAAATACTCTAATCTAATCTTTAAATCCTACTACAAGATTTCTGTGGCAAAACAGCAATATTATTGTAGATATGTGTTCTACTTGAAAATATGAATCCAACGGTATATTATACGCAAATTTTGGACTAATACTTGAATTTCTATGGATTTTACAAGATTGGATTAATTTCTGCCTATTTAAAAGAAATTAAAAAGGTGGCCAGCTACGCGGCGACACGTGGCGGCTCAGGATTGGCCAGCGGGGCGCGTGTGACGCCGACGCGGTGACGACGCGGCGGGTGCCACGTGGCGTGGCACGATTGGCCAGTACCGGTTCAGTGCGGCCAGTCTAATCTGGTCGTCGGATCGCGATCAAACGGACGGGGGGGGGGGGGGGCAGAGAACTCACCGGCGGCGACGACTTGTTGACGACGACGATGGCGACGGCGGCGGTGCGTCGGTGGCGAGGTACGGCGGTGAGACGGTGTTCCCCCGGCCCGGTGGAGTAGACGACGGCGACCGGCTCCTCGCCGTGGATGCGTTCCCGGGGGCGGTGTCGGCTCCTCCTTCCCGAGGTGGCGGCGGGCGGCGGCTGGAGGCGGCGGAGCTTCGGCGAGCAATTGGGGGCGGCTCGGTGTCGGCGGGGTAGGGAAAAAACTAGGGTTTTGGGAGGTGTGCAGAGGGCTTTAAATAGGCAGGTTTCTTGGCGCAGGGGCTACGGAGTCCGCTCCGATTCGGCCGGAGGTGGTTGCCGACACGGTGGCGTCCGTGTCCGACCTGGACTTGACGGAGGGGAGAGGGATGACGGGCAGGGCCTGCCTGTCGGCGGCTGCAGGTGCGGGGCGGGCTGGCGACTGGTGGCGGAGTTGGGCCAGCCCAGCCAGGAGTTCGCGGTAGGCGCCGCTCGCTCGCGGGCGTGCGCGGTGAGTAGGAAGCGGGCTGGCTTCGGCTGGCCCGCCTAGGTTAGACTTCTCTTTTTCTTTTTCTTTTTATTCTTTTTATTTTCTATTTCACTATTTGTCTAACAACTTTTGCAAACGGACACCAAATTAAGCGAAATTTGTTTCTAAAATTTTGTAAAATGAAGAGGGTTAGAGTAGGACTATAAAATAACACTTTTGCAAGGGTTTTGGTGGTTCAAAAAGGTTTTACCCCTTTTAGTCTATATATGACTATGGGGTTTAAGAGGAAATATCTATGCAGTTTTTATTATGCGATGCCATGATGCAATGATATGATGCATGCTTCTAGTAACATCTGTAATTGCAAAAATTTGGGATGTTACAAACCTACCCCCATTAAGAAGAATCTCGTCCCCGAGATTCAGGTTGGTTAGAAAATAGGTGTGGGTGTTCTTTCTTCAGGTCTTCTTCACGTTCCCACGTGGCCTCTTCCTCGGAATGGTGATTCCATTGAACTTTACAAAACCTGATAGTCTTGGTACGAGTAATTCTCTCGGCTGTTTCCAGAATCCTGGTGGGTTTTTCCTCATAAGTGAGATCGTTTTCCAGTTGAACTTCTTTCAACGGAACCGCATCCTTTAGTGGGGTTTCAGCCATTTCCGGGTGACACTTCTTTAGTTGCGACACATGGAAAACATCGTGAACTGTTAGCACTTCGGGTAATTCCAACTGATAGGCAACTTCCCCTCTATGACCCAAGATCTTGTAGGGCCCTATGAATCGGGGTGCTAACTTACCCTTGATACCAAATCTCTTAACTCCTCGTAGTGGTGAAACTCGGAGATACGCACGGTCTCCCACTTCATAAGTCACATCCCTGCACTTGGAATCAGCATAACTCTTTTGTCTAGATTGGGCTATTTTTAACCTGTCTTAAATCTGTCTCACTTTCTCTTCGGCATCCTTGATCAGTTCAGGTCCAAACAAACTATGTTCTCCAACCCCACTCCATAGCAGCAGAGTCCTACACTTTCTGCCATATAGAACTTCAAATGGAGCCATCTTGATGCTAGTTTGGTAGCTGTTATTGTATGAGAATTCCGCATATGGCAAATTATCATCCCAACTAGACCCATAGTCTAGCGCACAGGCTCTTAACATGTCCTCCAAGATCTGGTTGACTCTTTCCGTCTGTCCGTCTGTTTGTGGGTGGAAGGCAGTACTAAACTCCAGTCGTGTCCCTAGAGACTCGTGTAGTTGTCGCCAAAACTTCGAGGTGAATTGGGTACCTCTATCAGAGATAATCCCCTTGGGTACACCATGAAGACTTACGATCCTTGACATATAAATCTTAGCAAGTTTAGCACTCGTATAGGTGGTCTTTACGGGAATAAAGTGGGCCACCTTTGTGAAGTGGTCGACCACTACCCAGATGGAGTCATACCCAGATCGAGTCCGGGGTAGTCCCGTGATAAAATCCATGCCTACCTTGTCCCACTTCCAATCGGGCACAGGTAATGGCTGCAGCAGTCCTGCTGGTTTTTGATGTTCGGCCTTGACTCTGTTGCACACGTCACACAAGGAGATATATTCAGCAATTTCTCTTTTCATGTTGTTCCACCAGAATCTATCTTTCACATCCATGTACATCTTTGTATTACCGGGATGAATTGAGTAAGGCGAATCATGAGCTTCCTGAAGGATTAACTTCCTGATATTGGGATCATCGGGAACGCACAAACGCTTCTCATACCAAAGTGTTCCTTGTTCATCCGTGTGAAACCCTTTTGCTTTACCCTTGCTTATATTAGCTCTTATTTCTTCCAACTCTTTGTCCCCCTTCTAGGCCTCTTTGATTTGGTCCAGAAGCGTTGGCACTATCTCCATAGTTGCTAAGTATCCCTCCGGAACTACTTCCAACCTGAGATCCTTGAATTGTTCACACAAATCATTTGGAAGTTCTCCCACGGTAAGTCCATTTACATAGGCTTTCTGGCTTAAGGCGTCAGCCACAACGTTGGCCTTTCTAGGATGGTACTGTTGGTCCAAGTCATAGTCCTTGATGAGATCAAGCCATCTCCTTTGCCTCATATTTAATTCCTTTTGAGTGAAGATGTATTTAAGGCTCTTGTGATCCGTGAACACATCACAATGTTTGCCCATTAGGTAATGTCTCCATACCTTGAGCGCATGCACAACTGATGCTAGTTCCAAATCGTGCGTGGGGTAGTTATTCTCATGGCTCTTAAGTTGCCGAGAGGCGTAAGACACTACTTTTCCATCTTGCATCAGTACACTACCAAGTCCTTGTCGAGAAGCGTCGCAATAGACCTGGAAGTCCTTTTGGATGTCAGGGAGACACAAAACTGGTGCTGTTACTAGGCGCTTCTTCAACTCTTGAAAACTTGCTTCACATGCCTCGGTCCATTGGAACCTCTTCTCTTTCTTCAGCAACTCTGTCATAGGCTTTGCTATCTTAGAAAAGTTTTCAATGGACCTTCGGTAATATCTCGCAAGGCCCAGGAAACTCCTAATATCACCCACATTCTTGGGAGACTCCCATTCTGTCATGGAAGCAACCTTACTTGGGTCCATGGCAACACCTTTAGCTGATACAATGTGGCCAAGGAATCCCACTTCTTTCAACCAGAACTCACATTTGCTAAATTTGGCATACAACTTGTGTTCCCTTAACTTTTCCATGATTAGGCGCAGGTGCCTCTCATGTTCCTTCTCGTCCTTGGAGTATATGAGTATGTCATCAATGAATACCACAATAAACTTATCCAAGTACTCCATGAACACCTTGTTCATCATAGTCATGAAGTATGCTGGGGCATAGGTTAAGCCAAACGACATCACGGTGTATTCATACAATCCGTATCTCGTGGTGAAAGCTGTCTTGGGTACATCCTGTTCCCGGATCTTTAGCTGGAAATATCCTGATCGGAGATCAATCTTAGAGAACACACTAGCTCCCTTTAATTGGTCAAACAGGTCATTAATATTGGGTAGAGGGTACTTGTTCTTGATTGTCACTTCATTCAACGACCGGTAGTCCACGACTAGTCTCTTGGTTTTATCCTTCTTCTCCACGAACAAGACAGGTGCTCCCCAAGATGACGCACTTGGTTGAATGAAGCCTTTGTCCAATTGCTCTCTAAGCTGTTTCTTAAGTTCCTTAAATTCATTCACATCCATCTTGTACGGTCTATTTGCTATTGGTCCAGTACCAGGCATCAAGTCAATGAGAAACTCGATGTCTCGGTCGGGAGACATCCCTGGCAATTCTTCTGGAAACACATCTGGATACTCCGTCACAATTGGCACATCCTCCAAGCTAATCCCCTTAAGAGAGTTCACCATACTTCCTTTGAGTGCGAAAGCTGACTTAAAGCGGATCCTTTTCTTATCCGGAGTCATGAGTGCGATAGTCCTTTTGGCACAATCTATGACTCCCTCATATTCGGTCATCCAATTCATGCCCAAAATTATGTCTAAGCCTTGTGATTCTAGAACGACTAGGCTAGTGGGAAAGGTGTGCGCCCCAATCCTTAGTTCTAACCCACGGCATCCAGAGTTTGCCACTATTTCTCCTCCAGGAGAACTTACCCTTAGGGGAGTACTAATAGTCTCCGTTGGTATCTTGCCTCTATCCACAAATACCCTTGAATGAATGAATGCGATGCACCAGTATCAAAAAGAACAACTACAGGTGTGGAGTTAAGCTTGAACTTACCAATCACGGAGTCAGGTGCCTCACGAGCATCCTCCACAGAGACATGATTCACCATGTCTTTGGCGAACGGATTCGGCTTCTTCCCATTTCCATTACCATTGCCATGGTTGTGTCTGTTGCCATTTCCATTACCATTCCCATTCTTCGTCTTTTCGGGGCAAGTAGTCGCATAGTGCCCTGTCTTGTTACACTTGAAGCATGTCACTTCACTCAAATCCTTCCCATTGCCATTTCCATTGCGGTGTTTAGGGCCATTGTGGTTGTGTCCTCCATGACGATGACCATTGTGGTTGTGGCCATTGTGGTTGTGGGGTGGTGGTGACGAAGTGCGTTGCTTCTGATATGGGGCAGAGTTGTGCTTGTGTGAGGTGGACTTTCTCTTTCGGTTCTCTATACTCCTTTTCTTTGCTTCAACTACCACTGCCCTGTCCAGGAGTTCCAGGTAGTTATCGAACTTCAGAGCCACAAGCTGAATAGATATTTCATCATTAAGTCCCCTCAAGAACTCCTCCTGTCTCTTGGTATCAGTGGATACATCATCAGGTGCATAACGGGCCAGCTTGTTGAAAAGGTCCCCATACTCGGAGACAGAGCGGTGAAGTTGTTTCAAGTCGCGGAACTCACATCTCTTAAGTGACATGACTCCCGCGGCTACGTGATGAGTACGAAAGGTCGCTTCAAACTAGTTCCAGGTGATAGCTTCAATATCGGGATGGGTGACCTGGTAGTTATCCCACCATTCAGCAGTTGGTCCCTCAAGTTGGTGTGCGGCAAAGCGCACCCTATCAGCTCCAACAACTTGGACGGTGTCCAACTTCTTGTTGGTGGTGCGGAGCCAGTCATCTGCCACAATTGGTTCATAACTATTTGAGAAAATTGGAGGGTTCAACCTCAAGAACCGAGTCAAGCGATCCTGTTGGGGCGGTGGAGGTGGCGGGTTGTTGTTGTTGTTGTTTTACATGTTTTGAGTGAGGAGTTGGATCAACTGATTCTGGGAGTTCAGAAGTTGTGCTATCTCTGGGGGCATGTTGTTATTGTTGTTTCCACGTCTCGCCATCTTGAGGGTTTGGGAGACAAGTTAAGAAATAGATAGAAAGCCTAGGGAATAAACTCCTACCCTTATGTAAACAAGAGAAGAAAAACACATGAGAAAAGCAAGGCACACAAGGCACATAGTTCCACACACTCAACCAAGTTTAACTAACCAATATAATTTTTTGGTACTCATTACAATCGCGAACAACGTTTGACTATAGTACTAAAGGTGGTCCAACTACTCTACTCATCATCCACTTCCCCATCCTCAATGATGAAGCCTTCCTTTTCCAGCAGTGACTTGTATAACTCCATGTCCCTCGTCGTGGCTTCAAGTTTCTCCTGAAGTTCCTTCACCTCCTGTGGCTCCGGTGTTGCAGCTTCGAGCCTCCCTTGAAGTTCCTTCACCTCTTGCAGCTCATGGGTAGCAGCTTCCAGCTTCGCTCGGAGTTCCTTCTTCTCCTTCTGTAGCTTCTTGATCAAACTTGACCCCATAGTCACGGGCGTGATCTTCTCCTCCAAGCTCCTCTTGGCTGCTCGTAGGTCCTTCAACATGGTGGCAAGGTTCTTGAACTCCATCTCATTCTTTGCGAGCACTAGACTTTGCTCCCTAATCCTCTTGTTCTTATCTTGCACCCTCTTCTCTTGATTAGCGAACCTCTTGTCTTGGGCGGTGAGCTCCCCTCCTAGGGACTTGATCTTCTCTTCCAACTCTTCGATCTTCTCGTCCTTCTCCTTGACTAGGGCACAAAGCTCGTCATTCCTCACGATCTCAAGGCAGCTCCCCTTCTGAAGGTCATTGATGTGGGACTCCAAGTCTTGATATTGGATTCTTCGACGCTTGCATGTCTTCCTTTCCTCCGGGGTTAACTCGATTGGAACTCCCTTCTCATCACGTCTTCCAAAGAGTTTGATGTAGTGGCCTTCAACCTCTTCATGGTGGCGTCCGCAAAGGCGTCCAATGAGCTCCTATAAACAGATGCTAAGTCCTTTCTCCTTGGAGTCGCTGGTGACGTTGAGTACAATGGCCTCCGTCTTGGATTCTGTCTGACTATGCCCTGGTTGGATGACTTCAATCACCCAGCATCCTTCCTTGTGAATCTTCCTCAACTCGCTTCCCTTGATTGATGGCATGGGTAACTGCAGTGTCTTGATGATGTCCAGAAGACATTCCCCGAAGCGCAGGCACTTGATGTCTTCGGCGGTGTCGTAGTAGAAGGCCGTCATCTTTAGGTTAGGAGAGAGAAATAAAAAATAGGCACAAGGTGATAAGGAAGAGAAATACTAGAAGAGTACAAATAACTTAGAAGAACAGAGAAAGCAAAAAAAACACACATGGTAAAGGTGGTTTCCAATCCTAGGGGTCACGTCCTACAGGCAACTTTGTGCTCTGATACCATCTGTTGTGACCTCGGATCGTTAAGGATCCTAAGTCCCTATGATTAACATGCTAGTCCCTGGATCAATAGCTAGCACTTCACAGTCGATGAATATCATGTAAAACACAAGTCATTATTACACGAATAATCCAGAGTATAATTATTACAACTTGCATAGCTTATAGCTAGCTCAAATCAAACAGCGAAACTAGGAAGAACTTGAGTCCATCAACGCCTCAGGCTAGCTGCGTGAAGACCCGCGATCCCTACTCACCTTTCAATCTTCGGATTCTGCACATAAGACGTGCAACCAACAAGTTGGGTCAATACTTTGAATATATTGGCAAATTACACCAAGGAAAGAGTAAGACTATCTCTACATGCAAGGCTAAGAGTAGGCTCTGGAATTCATTTGCGTAAAGCCAATTTTATCAATGTAATAAGAAAAGAGGAAGAAATTTTTCCCTACTTTGTAAACTTTGATAAATAGTATAGGGTCAAATGATATTACTCACCAAGTGCCCAAATCAACCTAGCACTTGGATATTACACACCAAGTTCCCAAAATCCCGCCCAACAGCGATATTACTCACGCCTTGGGGTTTTAATAAACGTTAGGTTTGGAAAAGAGAGAGGAAGATCCTTCAGAGGCTCCATCCTTCAGATGCTCAAAGTTGTTCTGTTTCCCTGAACACGGCTGGTCGATCAGATTGCAATACTCTCGAGAGGTTGTGCACTTTCCCCACAATCCACGATCAAGTCCTTTTACAGACAAGACCATGGCGAAGCCTTCCCTTAGTAAACCCTCTACCAGCTGGATCCAACCGTGCCAAGAACCTCCAAATGTTGGTACCCCGGTGAGGTTTCCCACTAAGTACTAAGCCAAGACAGAGCCCATATGTATTTTGGTTGCACGGGAAGCTTCTGAATTCTGAAACATGGCAGACTTCTTTGATTCCTGGGCGGCCGTCCTCCACCAAAATCCCACTCGTTGTCCCGACAACCATTCCGCCTAGAAGAAAACTTAGTTTTATTTTGATGGGGGTTTTGGAGAAGAAAAGTTCGCTCGAGAGAGCTCTCGTACTTAGAAATTTTTGAGTCTTTCGAACCCTCCCAACGGTACTTGATATATACAAGTATATAGCATAGCAAGCATAACTTAGAAAAATAGGATAACTTATTGGGATGGAAATTCCTAAGCATAGAGCTACTCATGGCATACTTGAAAACCGCACTTACGAAAATAGTTCTAAGAAAATCTACCAAAATCCTACACATGCATACTACAGAATTTGAAGAGTAAAACATGCATAGTCAAAACTGGGACATAAACATGAACAAGTGGTGTAACTTGCCTTGATCCGAGCAGCACTCTACACAACAGTACTCCTCAGCGCACTCCGAGCAATCTAACGAAACAAACATGGATCCAATCACAATTTGCACAAAACAAAGTCACGAAGTCGAATATGCGTGTATGCAACATGGTAATATGCAAGGATGGATTCGATTTCGACCAAGGATTTTATTCAGGGGTGTGGTTGAGTTGGGGATGACATTAGAATCGATCCCCCATAGATTTTTAGTATTTTGGGTTAAACCCTAAATAACCAAGCTCAAAACTAGATCTACAACTCTAATCTACCTCGAGACAGATCTGAACACCCTAAGCATGATATGGCAATTTTCTACAGAAGTTCTCGTTGATACAAAGCCAACGCAATAAGAATCAACTAAAACGGAGCTACGGATAATTTTTTAGAATTAAATAATCTAATCTAATCTTTAAATCCTACTACAAGATTGCTGTGGCAAAACAGCAATATTATTGTAGATCTGTGTTCTACTTGAAAATATGAATCCAACGGTATATTATACGCAAATTTTGGACTAATACTTGAATTTCTATGGATTTTACAAGATTGGAGTAATTTTTGCCTATTTAAAAAAAATTAAAAAGGTGGCCAGCTACGCGGCGACACGTGGCGGCTCGGGATTGGCCAGCGGGGCGCGTGTGACGCCGACGCGGCGATGACGCGGCGGGTGCCACGCGGCGCGGCGCGATTGGCCGATACCGGTTCGGTGCGGCCAGTCTAATCTGGCTGTCGGATCGCGATCAAACGGACGGGGGGGGGGGGGGGGGGGGGGCAGAGAACTCACCGGCGACGACGACGACGATGGCAACGGCGGGGGTGCGTCGGTGGAGAGGTACGGCGGCGAGGCGGTGTTCCCCCGGCCCGGTGGAGTAGACGACTGTGACCGGCTCCTCGCCGTGGATGCGTTCCCAGGGGCGGCGGCGGCTCCTCCTTCCCGAGGTGGCGGCGGGCGGCGGCGGAGCTCCGGCGAGCGATTGGCGGCGGCTCGGTGGCGGCGGGGTAGGAAAAAAACTAGGGTTTTGGGAGGCGTGTAGAGGGCTTTAAATAGGCGGGTTTCTTAGCGCAGGGGCTATGGAGTCCGCTCCGATTCGGCCGGAGGTGGTTGCCGACGCGGTGGCGTCCGTGTCTGACCTGGACTCGACGGAGGGGAGAGGGATGACGGGCGGGGCCCGCCTGTTGGCGGCTGCAGGTGCGGGGCGGGCTGGCGACTGGTGGCGGAGTTGGGCCGGCCCAGCCAGGAGTTCGCGGTAGGCGCCGCTCGCTCGCGGGCGTGCGCGGTGAGTAGGAAGCGGGCTGGGTTCGGCTGGCCCGCCTAGGTTAGACTTCTCTTTTTCTTTTCTTTTTATTCTTTTTATTTTCTATTTCACTATTTGTCTAACAACTTTTGCAAACGGACTTCAAATTAAGCGAAATTTGTTTTTAAAATTTTGTAAAATGAAGAGGGTTAGAGTAGGACTATAAAATAACACTTTTGGAAGGGTTTTGGTGGTTCAAAAAGGTTTTACCCCTTTGAGTCTATATATGACTATGGGGTTTAAGAGGAAATATCTATGCAGTTTTTATTATGCGATGCCATGATGCAATGATATGATGCATGCTTCTAGTAACATATGTAATTGCAAAAATTTGGGATGTTACATATAGATAGCATAATACACCCCAATACCACCAGTTGTTGGCACTTGTAATTTTCCATTCCGTTGTAGTGTAGCTGATTACTACTCATGTCAAAGTCAAATTTATAACACTACTTTAGTTTTAGTTATCTATGGTCGAGACGATGTGCTCCAAGTAGTCCATAACCGCGGAGACGACTTTTTGAAAAAAATTACCCTGTAGGGGTGCACAAATAGCAACACACGCACGATCAACCTCGGAAAAAACCAAATGAAAAGCAACGAGGAATTAGGACAAAGCATTCACCAGATTCAAAAATGATTTCAAGGGCCACCCCATTATGCTACCCACAACGAAATTGGCCGGGCTCCGAGACGGACCCAGGGTTTGCGCCAATAGTTGTAAATGACTGGTAACCCGAAAGTATGACTAGGCTTATCGATATCACGAAAACATTCCGCTTTCCAAAAAAAAGTACAGTAGTAAACCACTCATCAAGCAATAGTATTAAATAAAGCAGTAAAGCATGGCATAAGTGCAGTATAGTAGTAAAGTCCCAAACTAGTTTGTGGCCCTAAGAAATAATATGTGAATCAAGCTCATACCAAGGAGATCCATGGGCCCACATGTGGATAGTGCGATAGTCAAGGAACTTGCATCAAGTACTCAGGTCCTAGGTGGACACAAGTGGGCGAGATAAAAGCCAAATCTAAAATATTGCCCACCGGTGCCTCTTTATTAATTATATCTATTCCCAACATTTTAATTCTCAAGTTGTAATTAGAAACATGATCATCTCCACCATTAAGCATGTGACAACCTCCCAATAGTTGTGGAACTTGATGAATCGAGCCAATACCCGAGCAAGCAACTACGAATCGTAAGGCCAACTATCTACCAAAAGAATGGAGAATAGGAAGTGACCAAGGCAATATAGTTCTTTGTTCTGAACATTTCCTAGAAGTAGACGACATGTTTTAAATATGAAAGCTGGCATGGCATATTTCGCTGAATCAGTCTTTTTTGCCACATTTTCTTTTCTGCAATATGCATTTCATACGCATAAATAGATGACGTTGGATAACCCCGTTTCCAACAACATTCGATCTTGGTTTCGACAGTGAGCTTCATGGTATCAATAAACACTCCAAAGTAATCTTTCGTAAGAATGGCATGCTGCTACAGATTCTCAGTAATTATTTCCAATTGCTTGTTTTAAACACTATGAATGGGAATTTGTTTTCAAACATCAGATTATACCACCCAGGGGTTACTTGTTTGGGGAGATGATTAATCCTTTCGAAAGCTTTATGTCAGACCTTTTCGCCAGCAAACAACAAGCTAAGAAAAGTGGCCACTTTGGATACGAAGAAGGTTTTCACGTCTTTCTTTGGGTGAGATATCGAACCTCCACTCGTTTCTGGTTTCTTCTTTAGAGAGTAGAAGTTGATATTTGTTTCTGATCTTCTCTGCTACTGAACTTCGCATCACGCTAGGTGAGACGAGAAGTGCCAGCTAAGGCCTCTTTTCCGTATATGAAGAAACCACCCTCTTTCACCTGCACTCGCTATTGTCTTTTTCCCAAGTACGCGAGGAGCAAAGGATTGGGTCTAGAGTCGAACTAACAGCTAGCTACCTTAGGCATTTTCTCGATGAAGAAAAGAGACTTAGGCAAGTGGTTCTGGTGGCTCAGCTAGTTAAAAAACAAGCAACAGATTTTTTAGCGTGAAACTAAGGCATTAGCGCATTCGTTTTCTTCCTGGACTACAAATCATTTTTTTCTTGTTTCAGTGGGAAGAGCAAGGGGCATTTCCCTTGAAATCCTTCTAAGTTTATCTTTCGCTTCCCTAATAAATGATCCCAACTCCCCTTTAATTGGGTCTTTTAGTTAATACTAGAGGTCTAGGTTGTCAGGGGTTTCAAGGTCTAGAATAGGTGTGAGTGGTGGTTGTATTTAGTACCAATGGTGCGGTAATTGGAGGTTTAGGCCTAGGATAAGAGCTAGAGGATTGTTGATGGGTAGCCATGGTTTTAGCTTCACTGACAACAGCTGGTAGGGACATTTGTTGTGGTGTTCTAGGAACATTGTTCAAGTCAACTTGCCATATAATCCTTTTCTATCATTCTAATTAGATATGCGTAAGACTTTGCCTTTTCAAGTCTTAAACGATGCTATGTGTTTCTCTTATCTGTCTTTCTCATTGCATTCCTATACTTTCCAGCTGATGGTATACTATTTGGCTATCACTTGAACCACTCTCCTTCTTCATTATTACCTATGTATGCAGGGAGCTTCACGCCAGCATCGGGTAAGCTATTGTCAGTATCCCTATTGATAAAAAGGTTGCTATCATTATAAATAATGCTATATATGTTACTCGATCTTTTTCAATCATGGATGCACCCTAGCAACACCAATATTGATTCAGTGGAATTATCTCGTGAAAGGGTGGCTCACGGAGGAAAGCATTTTGCCTACTTAAATCGTGGGGAAAAAAAGTGAGCCCACCTGACTAAAGGAACAGAGAAATTCAGAACTTCAATAATCAAAGAGTGGTCATAGGTGAGCTCACTCGCGTATCAAAGAGAATGAGGTCTAGCACTCTGAAATACCAACGAGAAAGAGCATGCGAATAAGATCTCCAAAATGGGTAGGACAACCAAAGGCAATTCAATGGTAATCGGTGAAAAGGAAAGCAAAAGTACTTTCAAGAGCCAAAAGCCATTTCACGATCCAGCATAAAGAAGAAGACCTCAATGATCCAGACATGAGAGCCTTCTACGTTATCAAAAAGCTCTTGCTACTACTTTCGAGCTATTCACTAGGTTAGGGCAGAAAGATAGGTGCGTCATGATATGATAAATGACAAGTCATCACTTTAATGAATGGCATGCCTTCATAATCCCGTAAGGGAATAATAAGGAAGTCTAGTTCCAAAATTGATTTGGGGAGATGACCCGAAGGGGAGCTCGAGCCAAGAGTGCTTCGATAGGCTCCACTCTCTCCCCTGAATAAGTCAGGCTCCGTTAGCCTGGGCTGAGATGAAGATA
Organism: Avena eriantha; assembly: GCA_910589775.1. Taxonomy (NCBI): domain Eukaryota; kingdom Viridiplantae; phylum Streptophyta; class Magnoliopsida; order Poales; family Poaceae; genus Avena; species Avena eriantha. Next base: position 79,489,252 of record OU342741.1, on the reverse strand, counting down.
ACGAGTCGACGATTGAAGCCCCCAACGTTCTGCCAGAGACTAGATAGGGGTAGGCTCTATAAATGTGTAGAGTCAAGTGTAGTGTGGTGTAGTAGTAGGCACTTCTAGGCCCCTTCCCGGCTACTATTTGTGACCTACATTTACCAGGTACTATTTGTTCCTCAGAAGCGAGTCATTCAAATTGGAATCCTACTTTGGATGAAGAGTAGGCATCTAGTTTACTAGGGAAGGTAAGGCACAACAATCACGAGACTTAGTCCTAATCTAAAACAACCCTTCTACACTCATATAGCAAGGTGAATGAAATATAGGTCAACTAACTTCATTGAACGCACACATATAGAGAGCAGTCTAACAAATGAACCAAACTAGTGCATCAGTAGTGCATCATGCTTAGGTGCAACACCATCAAACTATGACACCACACTTGAAACAATATCTTGACAAAAAAAGACTTTAGGATGTGGGAAACTTACTAGATTTGCACAGTGCCAGGAGTTCAAAATAGAAAACTGACATCATTCTTATATTGATCCCTGAAACAAATTTGTGTTTCTTCTCAACTGCTTTCTTTTGAGTCAAGGTCATCAAAGACGGAAAAAGAAGAATTTTCATCCCCTCCCTTTTTTTAAACCAAGAGCTACTCCTCCCTTCCCTTTTTTGATTTCATTTCAATACGATGTCGTTTGTGTTCATGTTTTCAAATTAGAACCCCACGGGAGTGAATATAAAAAAGCAAAATACTCCTGTGATACACCTTCCTTTACCTATTTATAGATAGATTGATGTTCAATGGAGGGAAACTTGCCATTCCTTCTTTCCTTTGAAATTGGCCTATTTCCTCTCTTTTTGTTCGAAACCCCTATCAATGTATGTTTGATATGGGAGGCCCTGCTCTGAAACAAATAAAAAGGTGTGTGTCGCGTCGAAGGAATCATCCGAAGAACGAGAAGAAAGCGGATGGGGATCAAAAGCAACCGCGAAGAAAATATAGATCGTCCTACTTATCTGATCAATTGGATTCTCTTATTTATTATAGAATGTAATATTGAAGATCAAAATACGGAAAAAATAGCGATTAGACCAGAGAATGAGATTGCATTATAAGCCCGCAATTGAACAGACCGAGAAAGTTCACAAATTGGCGAACCAGGAATCAAGATGCTATGAGAACCTGGGAGGTGCCCTTTCTAAATGGACGGCCTGGAATGACCTACTCGGAAGCTCATAGGTAGAGACGAATGGAAGACAAAATACTAGTTTCATACACTGGAGGTCCCATCGACGAGGGCCAATGAGACTACTATATGCGTTTTCTGAGGGGCAACATGCGACTTTCTTTTCCTCTAGCTAGAAAGATGTTTCAGTTCAACTAGCTTCTTCTAGAGCAACTTTGTTTGTGAAAGATCAACCACCTCATCTGGCACAGCTTCTTTGATAGGAAAAATCATACTCAAAATGCAAACTATTTCGAACTGATGCTAGTTGCAGCATTTTGAAGTATCTGGAAAGCGAGAGAGAGAAAACTGGTTGGGGTCTTTATTCAGAGAATACTTCATAAATAATACATATGCTAATTGCATCTCTTTTGAAAGATTGTTTGATGCTTTCAGATGGCATACTAAGAGTTAGTTCTCCAACAATAGACTTACCTCGACTTTTTACTATTACTCATCCGTGGTGAATGCCTTTCCATGTATCCTCCTGGCATCGAAGTCGGTTTTTTGTATGTCAATACAGGTTTAGACTCAAACCGGGGTAGAGGGATTGGTCAACTAATCAGGCTCATGACCTGAAGACTGTAGGTTCGAATTTTGTCCCCGCCTAATCACGTCATACACTTGTATGAGTTCTGATCTTCTGGAATCAGCAGACAGTCTTACTAGTGATGAGAAAACAAAGTCGCTAGGAAAGTTATAGATAGGTATCAAGGCACAACCGAACTAACAAATCAGTTTCGAGGTCTTCCGTCTATTAATATTTTTTTAGGTATACTATCTTGCCTCGAGAAAGGATCTCACAACAAAATGAGAGCTTTTTGATAGCCCTTTCACTAGACTACCACACTTAGTCTGTCTGCAGGGATGGGAATGGCATATTACTCGGTTTTTCACAGGGTCATCGAATTATTTGACAAAAGAAATGGGATTAAGTAAGATATAGGATTCCAATATGTATGGTATATGAATTGCATCATAAAAAGAAATGTGATAAAGCATCAATATAATAAAAATAGAGAATCAGAAATCGTAACTTGAAACAAGAACTAGAAATTTAAAGCAATAATACAAATTGGTGAATTGGTTAATAATAGGTTGGGGATATGCTAAATGGGTATCACCATTGTGTGTCTCTAATCTGGCTAACCTGAGTGGCCCACAGTTGGTAGCATGACCCATGGCCTGCTGGACGACCCAGTTAGACGGATCTAGAAGGGAGGCCCATGCCAGATATAGGAAGGCTGCGTGGGAGTCACCGACATACTCGGAGCCTTGGAGTACAAGAAACAAAGACTAGTTAGTATTAGTGTAGGACTCTGTAACTTGTCCGGCCAGGTCCTTTCCCTGTAACCCTAGGTTCTGGTACCTTTAGGGCATAAGATAGAACAACCAACGTATAACGTACAACACCTCGCACAGCGAACCAGTCCCTGTAACTCGGTGTATAGCCATTATAGTGATTTATAGCAGGAGTAGAGTTCCGCCACCGTTGTGGGACTTGAACCTGGGTCAACTGTGTTACCACGTACCCACCAACTCGCCGCCTTTCCCCACCTCTCTAAACACGTTCTGTGAGGATCCCTCCATGGCGTACTCGTCGGCAATACCACGACATAGGAAGTGTGCGCTAGCACGCTTCATATTTCTAGTAACAAGTGTCGTTGCTTCTTTGGTCGTTAGATAAGAGGCTTCCTCATTCAGTCATACTCAACAAAAGTAAGAAATGTTTGACCCTGATCTTTTTTCACCTTCAGATAGAAAGAAAATCTGACTTCCTCATACTCCCCTCTTCATTCATAGAGTTGGAGCTTCTTTCTCTTTTGAGTTTTTCTAGTGGACCTGTCGTGCAAGATCTTTGGTCTTCCCCTGGAACCGATGAAAAATCACTTATTTCCTCTAGATTCAATTATTTTATTGTATAGTGGACGACTTAGGAGCTTTAAAGCCGCACTAACCCTCGTGAAGAGCTGGGACCCGTGCATTAGTTATAATTTAGGTGATGCATGTCCTGAAAGCTACTTACTCGGCTCCAGGACAAAGCGATGAAAATACCCTTTAGGTCACGCCCATGAGAAAAAGTCTAGCCCTATCAACACCTTCTGATCCTAGTTGGCTCGATTAAGTCAGGCTACTTCTAAGCAATCTAGATAATATTGAACCTCATTGAAAAGAAATAACTTGTGGTGCTTGAGACCCTTCTTTTGTGAGACGGTTGTGATTCCGCTTTCATGTTTTGGATTGTGCTTTGTCACTCTTTCTATGCCTCTTTATTTTTCTTGGAGGACAACGCACACGTGACGCTAAGGTTCCCGTGGCAACTGAACTAGGATTCGAAGCCAGGGCGAGCGGATCTACCACTCCAGGTCCTTTCCTATTCTTATACTAATATGTGCAAGTTCCTTGCGTTTTGAACTAAGGAAAGAGAAAGAGAAATGTACCCATTTCTACTTATGCATTCTCATAGAAAGTACCAAAAATGTTTTTGAATGTATGGAGCAAAAGCGGATCCAAACTTATTTGTTCTTTCCAAGTATTCTTCTTGCATATAAGAACACAACTCTTGCAAAAACAAGGATTTGAGTAATAAGCGGCATCCCCTCTGAGTTGTGATGAGTAAGCAGAAGCATTCCGTTTTTGTTCTTCTCTAGATTTTGGCCGGTAGGAATATGCCTATGATTTTTCCAAGCCAATAGTAAAGGAGATATTTCTCGGGACTTCCTGGAGCGCCTCATTTACCGACAACTAATGGGCCATACACCCACTTTGATAGGGAGGGTCTCCTAGGGCAATCGGTGTAGGGGGAACAAGCGAAGAATATTCGCTATTGGTAATTATGTTTGTTAGCGGTTGTTGAAACCAGTCTATTCATTTATAAATGTTTTGGCCAGGATTCACCTGTCTTCCCTTAGGACCTTGCCCAAGCGCCATCTTTGAACTTGGACTCGAGGGATCATTGAGACATTCTCGATCGAGAAAATGGCTATCCCGTGCATTAGTTATAATAGAGGTGTAGGTCCTGAAAACGCAATCTGGTTTTAAAATCGAAGGTATAGCATAGAAGGGGGATGTGTTGTTCCACCTCTTTTGTGGCATCATCATGTACGTTCCAGATCCAAGTGGTAGTATTAGGACCCTTAGCTAGTGTTCTTAAGAAATGGACGGGTCTGGACCATTCTTCAAAAGATGTTTTTACAGGATCCCTATCCACAACAATTTTTACTTTTGGTTTCAGCAAAGCAAAGGAAAAGAATTCGGTCCGAATATAGGACTGAAAGCAAGGTTGGAGTAGCCGCCTGACCTCGAACTGAGTAAACTGAGACAAACCAAAATCGCTAATGCTTCTCGTCATCATAAGTTGACATAGCAGTATTTCTGGGTCCAAGGGTTTTACTGAAGTAAGAATCGGTATGCCCTGTTGCATGAGGACAGAACCACCTGATGCATCTGTTTTAAAAAAATCAGAGCTAAAATATCTAAGACCTTAATACCTGTTTCAAAGATGGACAATTTTGTATCTAACTCGATAAAGGAAGGCGCAAATCTATGAAAACCCAAATTGTCAACAAGCTCCCCAAGGACGCTGAAAATTTGTCTGAGAGTAGGGAGGTTTTTAATAAACCTCTTTAAGCAAGGCGATTCATGAAGGATTCCTCCCCTCTTCTAGTTGGTCTATATTACTATAAGATCCCCTAAAACATGCATACTCGTAAAGGAAAGGCAAGAGAAAATGGACTATGGTTATGCGTCCTTTTTTCTTCAACTAAAGACAACTTCCAAGAAATTTTGTAGTGAAAGGCGAATCTCATCAATCAAGGCATCAGATCTAGATCTTTCTATAGATATATCCTTTGATAAATTTCTATTGATACACTTTCAAGATCTATGAACAAGAGAGATCCAAAAAATATCGATGTCAAAAAAGGATATGAATAGATAGGGCTGAGCCGATAGCAGGACTGGGTACGATGATGGGGCGAGAGAGGGGCTTATGAGGTTCTGCAAAGAGGAAAAGTGATCTCATGAAATCTCTCTCGTGAAAATGAAAAACACCACGTCGATAATTGCGTCCCCTAGTGTGTCGTAAGTTCGTAGTGCGGGTTGGCTTTCCTCGGCTGCACCTTGAAAAGGAAAACGCTCAAAACAGGGTCTAAAAAGTAAAAAACTCTCTCCTCACTCTCCCCTCCCTCCTTGGAGCTCATCCATTCGTTGGTTGATCCCTTGATCTAACGTTCGACTGTTTGCTCATCATTTAGGCTGGTGAAAGAAAATTCCCATTTCACAATGCCAGCTTTTAGAGTGTTATAAACATAGAAAAAATAACCATACCATAAGCCGTATAACGAACTAACAAAGAATGATCACACGAGCTCTATCTGAATCAGCGATTCCTCAATCGATCAGAAGAAAGGGAATCTCCTCATTGTCCAGGTTTTCTTTGAAGCCAAAAGAATTGGAATGGACAATTTTCCGAGTTTTCTGCTATGCTAGTAGTACACTCTCTAAGAAATCGTAGATCTTCTTGTGAGATGTCTATATTGTCTTGTTTCTAAGTCTCCAAACCTTTGAGAAATATTTGGATCAATGATAGTAGAGGCATGCAAGAAAAGCCCTCCTTTATCCACACCTTCTCCCTTTGTACCTTTGAATATGATACCAGATCCGGGTGGTTGAGCTTGCTTGTCATCAACGAAGGATGGTTGTGAAGTTGGTGGAAGATATAGTGAACAATCTAACAATCACAACTTTAGCATTAACAATATTTAGAATGGACTATTATGATGATATAGATCACATGATGTATATACCAATGTACCAGTACGGGCATGTTCCCTCTAGGGGAAGGCTCCCGGGAGTGTGAACCTATGTCTTTCACTCTCGACCACCGGACTAGTCCATTTTTTATTTCTAGTAGAACTCCTTCTGATCCCACCATAGCAAAGGATTTAGGTTCCTGCGAAAAACGGAGAGTTTTTAAGCAGATATGAGTGCATCTAGAACCGCTTCTAGTGCTGATTTAGATACTGTAGGAATGAACAAAGATTTTGGTGCTGAAACAAATGCACAACATGATATGTCCTGTATTGGCATTTGATACGTTAACGTTTAGGAAACCTAACGCACATCTACACCGTAAAGAACTCTTGATCAGCTTGGTCAATAGTCATAGCGTCACTGAACGATATCCTCCTTGACCACCTACATGCTCCATTGGGGTTATAAATGGTACAGAAACTAAAATATCACAACACAGATAGCAATAGACAGAAGTAAAGCCATAAAACGAAAATAGGTAGAAGGGGCAGGATGCTCGCTTGGGAACCATAGATGAAGATACATACCTGAAGAACTTGTCAAAGCTCACAACAACTCAACGTCCTAATCCGGGAAGAAGCAAAGCACTAGAAGGAACACCAGATGTACTATTTAATACTACTGCAGGAAACCTGGCATGTTTGTGATATGATGTATGACATGGCGAGATGTGATGCAATCTCCATGATTAAGCGGAACCGTATTCCTGGCAATTACTTAGACGGTTCAAGTTGTTTATCTACCCTGCAATTTAAATATTGGATTATCAAGGCAAAACATGGCATCGATTCACTGCACAAATTAAATAGAACTAGGACAAGACAAATCCCAATCCCATATATTCCATATTTATTTAGTAAATGGCTCGCTATTTAACCCCAAACAATAATATATGTATGCAAGCATGAACGGTTTAAAATGCAACAAGTTATAATGCATTTATACAAAATAGGGGCAGTTAGGGGTCACACATTAGGGGTTCGGAGATCTTGGGTTTGAAGGGGTTCGGGTTTGGGTCCATGGCGAACTTGCTCAGCGTCGGTAACCTTTGGGTTCCATGAACAAGAGCTTCGGGTCATCAGTTCCATGTAAGAGGACTCGGTGTGCCGGGGGGATGACATTCTGACTCTAGCGTCGCTGGCGGGATTGGATCTGCGTCGGTTTCGTCTTGTTGATGAGAAGAACTTAGTGTTTGTCCGTGAAGATCTTGGATAGGCTCTAGGACCCCTTGTTTCTCGGTCTTGGGGCCTCGGACTTGGTGGCAGCATGTACACAACTCCGGGAAGATCTTGTAGAGATTAACAAAGGTTGCGTGGTCTTCAGGTGTGAACAATACCATAGTGGTTCTTCGGGTTTTGCGGCAGAGGTCGAAGTAGCCAAGGTGGCGAGGTAGCCAACACGGCAACACCACCACATCCAGGCATCTTCAAAACATGTAGCACCATACATCACCACACGAGCAAGAGAAAAAGGGGTTCTGCAGGTGGATGTCGGCAGCGAGCGGGTTCACAAGAGGGGATGATGCAGCTCTCCTAGGTGCAGCAACCAAAGGGGCCTGCAGCAACGCGACCTTGGATGTAGGACAGAGAGGTCGTGTAGGGCTTATACTGGAGCAGAAGGAGGCCAGGCGACAAGGCATCCATGGCATGTTCGGACGACGCAGAGGATCTCGAGCAGGGGCTCGGCTTGCTATCAAGAAGGCGAGGATGCGTGGAAGTGGTCAGGGAAGGAGCAGGTGGCGGCGAACCTCGACTTTGAGGAGGTGCAGGCGGCAGACTCAAGCTCCAGGAGATAGCTTGGATCAAGACGGTGCAGGAAGGGACGGCAAGCACACGCGGGGATGGCGAGGATACGCATGTCCAATGTCGGTGGTGTGGTCCCAGGGACGTGCGACGGCTCGAGGCAGAGAGGAGGCGGAGACTGACGAGCTTGGCCCGCGGTCGCGCAGATGAGGGCCCACAAGCGGCGACAGAGCATGCAGGCGACAGAGAACTCGTAGGGGCGGCAGCATGCGCTCAAGGGGAGGAGATGTCATCGGGGAGAGAGGAGGAGGTTGGTGGGGATCGATAGTGTGGGACTAGGTTGGGTCGAGGTGCCTGTGTGCATGAGTGTGTTGTTTTAGTTGGTCCTGGTGCGTGTCGGCGTGGTGCGTGCTTGGTGTTTGTGGTGTGGGTTGTCTAGGTGTGTGTGTTACGGATAGGTTGGGTTGAGTGGTGTGTGGGCGTCTAGGGCATGTACAATGCTAGGGAGGCATGCCTTCTCTTAGCTCTCCACATCATTTAGAGAAGACACAAGATATAACTTGTACAATGCATTATCTCTTATTGATATCTCTAGCAATTAATAAGAATTAACTATTTTTAGTAACAAATTGGTTGGCTAAGAGAAGACATATGGTACAATGAAGAAAATACTCTTCTCTTATTTCTAAGAGATCATCCCTTAGCTAAGGGAAGATAATCTTCTCTTTCTTGTTTCTCTCTCTTCCAACTAGGCAAAAATCCAACGTGACAAGCATAAGGAAAGGCTGACGTCACCGCATTGTACATGCCCCTAGGGTTTGGCAGAGTTTTCGGTTTTGGGAGGGATAGGTTGAACGGGGTGGAGAGGGGTGTGGGTCAGTGTGGTTCTAGGGTTTAGTTTGGGTTGGGTCTGCCGAGGTATTAGGTGGCATGGCCAGCAGGCTAGGCTGCCTCCCCGGTACAAAACATTTTTTTTATGTTATATTTTTAAAAAACTTCTGCAAATACTTTTTAGATAAATACGAGAGTGGATAAAGTGTAGAGTTACAATAGGTTTTGGCAAAATATTTTTAAGAGACCAAACTGTGCATGATGATGTCATGATGATGCACAAAATAAAAATAACAGACAATTTCTAATTAGGGATCTTCCTGGGGTGTTACACTTGGCCTGCAAAAAGTCTCGTGTGATCTCATCTCCTCCACCTCGCGGTTGGCTCCACGATTGAGATCTCCAGTCTGGAGTCCTGTTCTCTTCACAAGGGAATCCCCCGAGAGGAGTTATCCAACGTAAAAACATAGCCTGGTCGAAAAGAAGAAGAATCTGCAAGACACAGGTGGGAAAATAATGTTCGCATCTAAAACACTCTGTGCAAGATTAGATTGACACAGAGAGATATATATTGACAGTTTTTAGGGTAAGACAAAGAGTTTGAGTCGAAACAGAGGAGGAATGGAGTCTTAGAGGCCGAAAGAGGCAGGGTAGCATGGCCATAGGTGGGGCCCGTGCCACCTAGTATCTTTTATACTCGAGACTCCGTTTTGTCCAATTCTTTCGCGACACAGCTTAAATTGACAACATAATTACTTTCCCAAAATCTTAGAATATTCCAAGATGATTACAAACCTAAAAGTTAACTTTTATTAATTTTGGAGTTCTAGCAGGGGATATTTCTTGGCGATCACATCCTCTAAGCTCTAGAGATTTAACTCCTCCACCTTTCCATGAATGTTTGACCCGTAATATAATGTTTAAGACATTGTCCATTAACTAAATAAGGTTTACCTTTCATATCTCCATGAAGTATGATGGCTCCTAAGCGACACACTTCATGTATCACTAATGGACCCTGCCAATTTTATGCTAACATTCCTTCAGAATACTTGAAATGAGAGTTGAACAACAAAACCTGTCACCTACTTTGAATTCATTTGTTTTAATTTTCTTATCATACCAAATCATAACTTTTTATTTAAACAGTCTTGAACTCTCATAATCCTTATTCCTCCATTCATCTAATAAGTTTAAGTCCAGAATTCTTTTCTCTCTAGCAGTTTTGAATTCAAAGTTAAGTTGCATTTGTTGTTTCAAGCCACATCTATAACTTACTGTTCGCTATCGAGAAGAAATGCATTTTTCCTTCTAACACGTGTTTGTGTGCTCATCTAGATATTAGTTTTTCTCTCTTTATTTCGATGTATCTTTGTAATCTTTCTATTCGCTATCGAGAGTAAACGCAGTTTGAACGTCTAATATGTTTTTTTCTCATCTATATATGATAACCAATGTACTGTCTTCCTGTTTTTATCTTTTTAGTCACTTAATTTTTTGCGAGTGAGTTTAGCGCATAACTTTTGTACCACTATTGTCTTTATAGCACTTCACCGCTTTGTCTGCTTAACTGATCGTCGCTGGTGTTGTCCTTTATAATCATATAGATACTATTGGACTTATCATGTTGGACAAAACCTTTTCTTGTGTTTTGTGATGACTACCATGTTTAAGTTAGTAGTAGATGTACGTGTCATCCTGCTAGACTATTTACAACAGGTCATGTAAGACTACGCTTATATGTTGAAGCCTTCCGTTTTTGGTCGAGCGATGTTCTCTGTCAAACTTCTGAGTAGCAATAGTTTGTAACACGATAGCCTTACTACTTTCATGCTCATAGACGTGTATCTTTCACAAGATTACGCTAATCGTGTTTGTTGCATCTAAATTTATCTTTAGCGGACTTTTGCATACGTTTTTCGATGCTTAAATACCATTTAACGTCATCGTTAACCAGTTGTATGCATATAATCAGGCATTTTGACTACTGTTTGTGCCCTCTATTCTCATCGACGTGCTTGTTGTCTCTATTTTTCTTAGAGCTCGGTGCTTTCTACGTTTGGGTTTGGTTCCGTCTTTTCTCTTACACATAGATGTAGAGCGATCATATCGATTCCATACCGTGATCCATCGTTCGGCGACATGGGGTAGGACATGTGATAGCATTTCTACGGAACGTTTTGTCCCACCTCGGCAAATCAGGCTATGTAGCACTGGTTTATAGCCTTCATCTCATAGGTACCAATGTGTCTTTGACTTCCTTTAAATGGAAACAAAAATAGCTATATTCAACGCTTCTTGAAACGTTATATATGTCTAACAGTTGCGCCCCGGGCGGAGAGGTGTGCAAAGTCAACATAACGTATAGTTGATAGATTCAAATTATCTGGTTTTCAGCGACATGTTTACCATGTTCTGCTTCTCAAGGTATTATATCTTGCACTAACATGTAGCGTGACCATATCATCAAGCGTTCTGCCTTGCGGCCGCACCCCTAGAGGCGCAGATTATTCATGCAACACCCCGTTATCACCTCATGCCTATGCTTTTAGTCACTGAAAGTTACAAGTTCACTACTTCCAATAAAAACTAGAAATCTGCTATTATTGTTTACTATTTGCTTTTTCTTCAACTATTGCAATCACCACTTGCCTCTTTAGAATATTGATACACAGGTGTGGTTCAGATTTTATCTTTAGAATATTGATACACAGGTGTGGTTGAGAGTGATGTCTTAATTGCTAATTCTAATTAGTATTCTTGTGCTCTTCTTGTATCGAACTATAAATTTTTTAATACTTCTCATCGAAGATTTCAGTGATCCCCTGTACTTGTGGGCATCATGCGGCCAAGGAGGGGGGCGCCCCCTCCTTTGGTGGGTCTCCGATCTCCTACTTTATTGGAGATCATACCCTTCCTATTATGGTTGATTGCAATCTTGGAAATAATGAATCATACCAATATATTCCATATTAACAAGATACTATCAAAACCTTTCATAAATTGAGACCTAATTAGATACCTTCCTCTTTTATGCAATGCACCAAGTAAGAAAGTTGAGGTACCACCCAATAGGCCCATGCACCAGCCCTGGGAGGGCTGGGCGCCGGCCATGGGTGGGCTCTGGTGGCATAGCCGCCATCCCTTGGGTGGGCCTGCCCCTCTTTTCCAATTAGACCACCGGAACCCTTTTCGGCACTCCGTCTTAATTCTGGTTTCTCTCGAATGCTCCGGTACCTCGATCCTATATATATTCCAGAACGTTTCTGAAATCTCTCTAACATAACCAGTGCCTCGGTATGATTGCGATGAACCTCAAAACCACCACCGATGACTTCGGAAGAACATTCCTGAAATAGGTCATGTCACCAGAATAGTTTGGATTCCTCTCCGAGGGTCTCGATGAATTCCTGGAGTATTCTGGTATGTCTGGAAACTAATCTGTACATATCTATCTACAACCTACCATATATGTGAAAGACACAACTTGAATTTTAGACCTTAAGTGTGTGATCTGATCTGGTTCGTTAGTAAGTGGACATGACAACAAAAGACTTATCAGATCAATAACCAATTGTGGAGCATGAACATCTATGATGGTTCCACTTCAGTACGCGAAAATCACACCGAGTGAACCCGCTCATTATACATATGTTAGTCGTTCCGCTTTGTATATTCGTGTGAAAATTTGAGGTGAGATATTTGTATCCTTGTGAGTTAACTCTTGATCACTATATCGGTTATCCTCATTATGATTTCACTTTCTTTAACTCGTAGTTGTATTCTGATGTCCATCATGATCTCATCATGATGGTGGCTGCATAGACGATTGGGTGACATTGTAATACCGAGTGGGCCTATAGAATATCTCTCCATTGTGAGGAGGAGCGCAATACCACTTATTTAACTATCCAAATCCCTAGATATACTTTTATGCTTACCTCAGAAAAGCCGTTACGACCACCTTTGTAGTATGGCGTTGGGACAAGACCAAAATATAAACCTTATGGTATACGTGTGCTTGATATTCTCATGATCCGGAGGATTCATGCATAAGCTAATGGTCTGATGATATTACTATTAACAACATGATTCCATCTCATAGTAAATCATCTTGTAGATCTATTACATACCCTTGTCTCTCTGGACAATGTATTCTCATTGTTGGCGGTATCCTATTTACGTATGCTGAGGAAACTTGATCATCACTCAAAAACATGAGCTAGTCCCAGAGGCTGGACAAGGAACATCTTGTTGGTTCGCCTTTCCTACACCTGCATGTGATGCTTCCTTCGATTCTCACAATCAAGGTTCATAACATTTATAGCATAGTTCGATGGACCTATATATTGAATAAGGGATTATATAATAATCATTATTATTATTGCCTCTAGAGCATGATCCCAACACAAACAAACACATAGTAAAACTTGATGAATACGCTCAAACTCAATCTATCTTCTCAAACCCCTTACTTAGGTTATTGAGCCAATGGTGGAACTACAAATACGGAACTAGAAGATGTGAGAAGTCGTATACTGCAGGCCCTTCTATAAATGGTTCATCTAACAGACATAGACAGACTCGTGTAGATGGAATCTTACTCAAAATTGTATATTTATTCAGTTAAGTCGATGTATTATGCTTGAATGCACATCGTTGTATTCCCTCTGTTCATAAATACTTCGCGTTCTGAGTTTAGTCAAAGTCAAACTTGGTAAAGTTTGACCAAATATTTAGAGAAAAATATCAATATTTATAATACAAAACTATATAGTATTGGAATCTTTATAAAGTATATTTTTATATTATATGTATTTGAAAGGATGAATATTAATATATTTTACAATATTTTTGGTCAAACTGGACAAAGTATGACTGTGACTAAACCCAGAACGCGAAGTAAATAAAAACAGAGGAAGTACCCTAGCAAATAGGCGACCATATGGACATTTAAGTGTCCCCGTTTCAACCTTCCCAAGGGCAATCAAGGATGAGACCATCTAAACAGCTGGTTGCTGGTGCTGAACCAAACACGAGATCTGACAGAAATTACAAGCCGTATACATATCTGATCGTCGATATACACTACAAATTAAATCGGGCACATGGAATCGATGATGATCTCGTTATCTTCTCTTCGCATTGACCGTAGCTAGCGATAAACTAGTTTATAGCTACTGTATGTCTGCTGGTGCCCTCGAGGACAACGAGGCTGACCGTCCTTGATCGATCCTCCCACGAAACGAGAGCCTCTTGTCAGGACCATGCATGGAGCACCTGCCCCAGAGAAGGGTTGGGCTTTGCAGGCGATTACGCTGTTCACAAGAAGAGAATCAACTGATTCTCCAAAGATTGTTGTGGTGCACCGACGGCATGGCCTCCGAGCAGTGCTTGTACTATTTTATATCGTGTTGTCTGCTTGCCAGAAATGCTAGGTGCCAAAGTTTGTGCTTGTGCGAGATGCATCACGCATGTTGCCGCTTGCCGGTCCAAACAAGACAAATTCTCCCTTTTAACAACAGTTAGAAATTGCACTGTTTGAAATGAAGCCAACAAGTTTCAGATATGGAATATCCAGGAAATAATGCAGTCTTCCAAGCGAACGCCTAGAGTAGATCGATATTTCCTGTGTGACAGCCTAGTTAATTCTCAAGGAACACGACACACTATAGAACAAGCACACCTTCAAATGATTGAAGAAGGATGCAATCAGTAATGTTCATGCTCATTCGTACTGATTGTGGCAGGTGGAATCTCCATTTGTCTACAAGCCACGCTGCCGATACGCCGATTGGAGCCCGAGCTTCATTGAGCCTTTGTTTTCCAAAATTTGAAAACAATACTTTAAAGTTTCAAAAAAATCAAAAAAAAATCTAAATATAGACAATGTTATATTTGACCAACTTGAAAAATCTTATCTCGAAATTCCTTATATTCGGGACTACGCAAAACTTAAAAGTCTGACGGAATTAAGATGTATGAAATTTTGCTCTATCAGTGTACTATACTTCAGGTGTTAGATTTTGTCATTTTTAGCCCCGAATATAAGGTATTTTGAGTTGAGTTTTTGCACAATGATAAAGTAAAACATTATCTACATCTAGGTCTTTTTTATGCTTTTTTAACCTTCAAAATGCTGGTTTTCAACTTTTTGAAAACAGGCTCCATTTGCTCACCTGCCACACTCACTATAGGAACGGCGAGCTACATCGAGGGCCAAAAGCCGTCGGCGTCGCCCCGATCCCGTCAGCGTAGGCTACGCTAGCTCCTTGGAACTCGCTAAAAGACCTCCCTCACCGAAGCGCACAGAGGCCGTCGTCATATCGAAAAGTTGTCGGCGTAGCTGCCCTCGGTATAGCAGCCGTCGGCATAGCCTAACATCCGGTTGCAAAAAAATTATATATTTTTTAAAACAAAAAGATTCAAAAAAAAATCTCAACTTTTTTTAATGTTTGAATTGTTTGACTCGTTAATCTCTTACTTGAAACATTTTTAACACTAATTTCATTTAATATTTGATCAAATTGCAGTCTTGGTTAAACTTTTTGGTCGGTCACTCATCCTCACTACTTCACCCCATCACGCTTAACTTCTCCGTTCCTTCAGAATCTATTTTTGCAAAGCAATTTATACCTTGATATCAATACTATGATATAAATCATATTAACTCTTATATCATCATGTCACATGTTTGTATTTTTTTAAATTACAAATAACTATTTAAGTAAACAAAAACATAATAATTTTATTTTTTGTATTTTCTATTTAATATGGAATAATTAATATCTTTAAATCCGCAAATGAGAATTCGACAAATAATATGTCTAAATGGATCAAAAAATGATAGGAATCTAAATATGATATCCATATCAACTTATCACAAACTATGTCATGATTCTAGTCATAATTTCATTTGCCCGTTTAAAACGGCAGGCATAAAGATTCTTAGCACAGGATTGGAACTCGCTAAACTTGAAGTGTATTTCTGATGAAATAGCATATTATGAACCTAAAAATGATTTTTGTAAAAAATCATGAGCATCAGATCATGTACTTGTAGTTCATATCTGACCCACTTCCTATCGATTCAGCAGGAATTTGTCTTTTTCATCAGGGATGGACGAAAAGGTTTGAGATTTCCCTGTTGGGACATTATCCATGTAACCTGGTCTAGTATTTTTTTTAAAATGGTGGTAGCATTTTGAATTAGCCATTTGGTGGTTGCTTCACAAAACCCTCTTTTTTGCGCCCGGAAAATGAAAAATGGATTTTTGGTGTGATGAAAAGGAAAACTTCCTCCTGCAACATTGTTCCACATCCCATGATGCACATTTATGCACAATATGGGCATATTATCACAAACTATGCCTTGATTCTAGCCATAACATTGGTCATTTGACCGGAAAGCCAGGAAACCTCGAATGAGACGTCATTTCGTGAAGATTTTTTGAGACATAATCAATATACCAATTTTGATATTTTTCCTTCCAACTATGTCACATAATATGACACCACGCGAAGGTTCGCAATGTTTGGATCGTTTTTGAATTTCTTATATCCGTTTTAAACTATCGTCAAACTTTGTCAAATGGCGGGCATGAAGATTCTTAGCTCGGGGCTGGGACTCACTAAACTTGAAGTGGATCTCTGATGAAATAGCATATTGTGAACCTAAAATGATTTTTGTAAAAAATCATGAGCATCAGATCATGTACCTGTAGTTCATATCTGACCCACTTCCTACCGATTCAGCGGGAGTTTGTCTTTTTTACTAGGGATGGACAAAAAGGTTTGAGATCCCCCTGTTGGGACATTGTCCATGTAAGGTGGTCTAGTATTTTCTAAAAATGGGGTGGTAGCATTTTGAATTAGCCATTTGGTGGTTGCTACATAAAACCTCCCATTTTTTGCGCCCGGAAAAATGAAAAATGGCTTTTTGGTGTGATGAAAAGGAAAACTTCCTCATGCAACATTGTTCGTCATCCCATGATGCACATGTATGCACAATATAGACACATTATCACAAACTATGCTTTGATTCTAGCCATAACATTGGTCATTTGACCCGAAAGCCACGAAACCTCGAATGAGATAAGTCATTTTGTGAAGATTTTTTTGAGACATAATCAATATACCAAGTTTGATATTTTTCCTTCCAACTATGTCACATAATATGGCACCACGTGAAGTTTTCACATTGTTTGGATCATTTCTGAATATCTTATGTCCGTTTTAAACTATCTTCAAACTTTGTCGAATGGCGGACATGAAGATTCTTAGCTCGAGGCTGAGCCTCGCTAAACTTGAAGTGGATATCTGATAAAACAGTATATTGTAAACCTAAAAATGATTTTTGTAAAAAATCATGAGCATCAGATCATGTACCTGTAGTTCATATCTGACCCACTTCCTACCGATTCAGCGGGAATTTGTCTTTTCACCATGGGATGGACAAAAAGGTTTGAGATCCCCCTGTTGGGACATTTTCCATGTAAGGTGGTCTTCTATTTTTGAAAAATGGGGTGCTAGTATTTTGAATTAGCCATTTGGTGGTTGTTTTACAAAACCCCCCCCTTTTTTGCGCCTCAAAAATGAAGATTGCTTTTTCATGCGATGAAAAGGAAAACTTCCTCCTGCAACATTGCTCGCCATCCTATGATATACATACATGCACAATATGAGCATATTATCACAAACTATGCCTTAATTCTAGCCATAATATTGGTTATTTGAGTCGAAAGTTAGGAAACCTCGAATGAGATAAGTCATTTTATGAAGATTTTTTTGAGACATAATCAATAAACCAGATTTTATATTTTTCCTTGCAACTATATCACATAATATGACACCACGCGAAGGTTTTATATTGTTTGGATCGTTTTTGAATTTCTTATGTCCGTTTTAAACTATATATAATTTTTTATGCTTTACTTAATTTTTATTTACAAATGTATAATGTTTGAGTTTAGATAGATAGACCTTATTTTCCTGTAAGTTTTGATATATTATTTATATTTTTCTGAATTAGAATGGTTTAGTTATGATTTTTCTAAGATTAATGAGGTAAAAGAAAAAATAACTTTGCCGAAGGCAACCGTCGGCGTAGCCTCTCCTACGCCGAGGGCAATTCTACGCCGACGACCAGCTTCGTGGGGAGCCCAGCTCGTGGTCTACGCCGATGACCCCGACTTTTGGCCGTCGACGTAGCCTCCGGCCCTCGGCGTAGCTTGCGTTCCTGTAATGACTGTTGCTACATCCCTATGCATATACTATATAATTCATCTGCTGGATCTGATAAATTCCAACAGCTGCATGCAGCGCCAATTAGGGTCCGTGCCATACCATGATTAAGGGATTCTTGTTTCTTATATTAGCGCTACTTGTCGTAATTCAACCTAGCATCACATATGCCAAAACACAGGACGGCAAAGACACATGGAGCCACGGCTCCATGGTCCTGCCTTAGCGGATTTTCACAACTCACACGCATGCATGCAAATTCGTTATTCGTGAATCGGGCGGGAGTTGTCCAGCTTATGTCAAACATATGTTCAACTCGTCTCACATCGAGGCCAAATTCTAGAACTTAACCAAAAACTTGGAAGGATCAACGTGAACTTTCGAATCTAAAAACTTTTTTTTTGCGGAAAAAATCTAAAAACTTTGATATAAACGTCTATTAAGTTTCAACTTCAAAAAGTTAGCAAATGAAATTTATTATTATAAGTTTCAACTTGATTTCTATGTGCGTGATTTGTTTTTCAAGATTTCACAAAACTTTTCTTGCTCCAAAATTTGGAGGTCCCTGCACTATCATTGTCATTCATTACTGCAAGATTAGTGCTCCTCTAACTTCAGCAATTTTGTTGACATTTAGTCATTACATTTTAGCAAACACATACTCAATAGTCAATGTGCAACCTTTCCGTTCTCCATTACAATGTGTTGTGTTCATCTTTACAACTTTTAAGGGCATCTTCAAAGGGACCCCTCAATTGTCCAAAAGTGCCCAAGTTTATCGAAGGACAAAAAACCATGTCCCAAGGGGATCTCTCGGGGCATTTACAATGGTTGATAAGCATTTTATCTTATACATGCCAAGTAATTTTGATGTGACAACAAACATGATGTACAATGAGTTATTTTTAAGTCCTATCTCTAGCAACAGATATTCCTAAATATGTGGTGAGACATATCATTGCTAAGATATCATCTCTTAGCTAAAAGAAGGCAAACGTCTTTTTTTGTTTCTCTTTGTTAGAGTATATTACCAGTTAGACATATTTGGTAGTTTAAGATTGTAATATAAGTTTATCTCTATTAGTCTTCTTGTCCCCTAAGTCTTCTAGTACTATATAAACAGGCTAAGGGCTCACGATGTAATCACCTCTTCCAATATCAATACAATCTATATTACGTAATCTTACATGGTATCAAAGTATGTCGCTCCTCGGCCTAGGGTTTAGCCACCACCGCTTCTCCGCGCCGCCCCCGGAAGATCGTTCTCTGTCGGGGGCCGTGTAATAGTAGATTTGATCTTACTTAGCCAAAAATTTCCCGCCAGTCGCTTGATCGGTGTTTTTTCTTCTTTAGTCGATCATAGATCGGATTGCGTCGTCCACAACCGCATGTCGTCATCACGCGCCTCTACTTCAACCTCGGCGTCGACTCATATCTAGCAAATCATCGCCAACGATCGTGCCAAGGAGGCTCTGCGTGGCCCCCCAAGGGACGCCTTCATATGCTGTGTCGGCTTCTCCGTCCTCACGTCGTCGTCACGCCTGCCCATCTTCACCAACATCGACCGGGACGCACGTCCCCGAGTACAGGCCTCGCCATCAACAAAGGGTTGCACCTTCATCGCCTGTGGGCCGTGGTCATCATCGTCGGCGACCATCTACACCAACAACATTGCCGCATCATCGCTGCCATCACCAATCATGGTCATCGTCAATGCCATCAAGTTCTTCTTCTCCACGAGCGACGTCGTGCTCATACAAGCAAAAAAAAAGGTCTAAATGCCCGAAATTAACTACCGCTACAACAAATCTACGTCAACAACTACCTCTTCGTCTTCGTCCACCACGACCTCGCCGCCAGAGTCGCAGTCTAATTTTTATTTTTTACTTAATCAATTTTATTCTTGCAACTACTTCATCTACTCCGATAAATAGGCGGACAACTTCTACGCACCGACCGTTCACAGAGAATTTCTCTGCTACTCCCTCCGGCTCTGGCTCGCATGGCTCGTGATAGTCCATGTCTTCGTACGTTCGGTATTGGCAACAACGACGCGTGCCTTCGTCCCCGGCGTGCTCCCGAGTTTGGCAAGCTCGGCAAGGCGTGTCGCCTACCTTGACTACTCTGACTCCAACTACGTCTACATTAACTACTACGGCGAATTCTCCAGGTTCAACGACAACATCGACCACAACACCACGACAACATAAACCTCATCGACTTCATCAATGGCGACTACAACACCAACGGCATCATCGACCACGACTACAGCATCCTACTTCTGGCTACATCGACATCGGCATCCACGGCTCCCTCTTCATTTCGCGCTTTCGAATTATGCTCCAGTCAAACCGTCCGCGACGCTCCTATTATTCGCGTCACTACCGATCCGACTGCAGGGAAGTGTTAGAGTATATTACCGGTTAGACATATTTCGTAGTTTAAGATTGCAATCTAAGTCTATCTCTATTAGTCTTCTTGTCCCCCAAGTCTTCTAGTACTATATAAACAGACTAAGGGCTCACGATGTAATCACCTCTTCCAATATCAATACAATCTATATTACGCAATCTTACACTCTCTCCTCTAACTCAGAAATCATCCTATGTCGTATTGCTAATATAAGACCAAGATAAGAACATTTTGCATGTCCTCGTACTTCTGCTTGTCCATTTGTATAGACACCTCTCAAAGCAATCTCACTCATGTGTCACAAACCCCGCCAACCCGCCCATCCACTCCATCTCTCTCCTATGTGTCTTCCTAGACTTGTCTCTCTTCCCACATTGATCTACACGTCCCCCATACCGACCATCAAGTTGGAGATCTAAGAGCATCTCTAGTCGCATCCCCCAAACAACACCCCAAAAGCCTATTCGGGTGCGTCTGACAGGAACCACGTCTAGTCGCGTGCCATTAGGGCCATTTTCATCCGGCGTGGCCCAATAGCATGCTCGCCGCCCCGATGTCATACCCTCACCATAGGGGACATGCTCGGTGCCCCGGACGCAATGCACTGGCGACGTGGCGCTTGGCAGGCTAATCCTGTCATTGGCACATCAGCTGGTCAACGCTATTTATTATGTTATCGCCAATCATCGTCAACCTCCTCGTGGCCGCTTAATGGCGGCGTCGGTCATCAGGACAACGTAGGGAGTTGTCCCATTATTGTAGTGGCGAAGTGGCCAGCACCACATGGAGTCATCTCGTTGTCACAGTGGCACATGGGCGGCGCAGATCGCCTTCTGCATTGCCATTGATGTAGGTGGCAGTTTGACTCCCGCGCCACTTAAATGTTGGTTGTCTGACTCCTGCGCCATTCATCGCTCGAGCCCTATGCTGACATCAATGAGACGGATACTCAGCCTTTAAAAGCAGGTGGTGCATGCCCATTATCCCCGCAGGAACTCTAGTTCAAACCTCCTAGCTCCTCCACACGAGATCCATGACTAGAGGTTCCAGGGACAGGGTCGCGTCCGTGGCCGGGGTTGGGGCTGTAGCCGTGGTCCATCACCTTCGCCTTTGCTGTCCTGTCGCTGATGAAGGAGGAAATGACCTCTGCAGACCTCTCTAACTTCAAGTTCTTCATACCCATCTATCAAAACCCTTTGGGCAAGCTGAGACTCCCAGAAAAGTTTCCACAACTTCTCTGCGGCTAGGAGCCCGCCAAAGTGAAGTTGGGCAGCAGGCGGCGGTCCTGGCCTATGACCCGAGGAGGTGTTATTAGACGGGAAAGTCCACATGTACGTCAACAGCAACTAGGAATAGTTCGCCCGTGCACACAGCCTGGAGGTCAGCCACTTCCTGAACTTCACATACGAAGGCGATGGCATGCTCACCATAAAAGTGTTTGACGACATGATGTGCCCTGGGCAGTACCACATGGACATCGACGAGGCTAATTGACGAGGGTTTAACTCATCATTGCCCATTGTTATGGACTTGGGTTTTGGAGAAGGAGGGATCGCTGGAGGCATCAGTCGGCTAGCAAACAAGCACACAGGGACGCAAGGTTTACCCAGGTTCAGGCCTCGTAGGGATCCCTACTCCTGCTTGTCTTCTCTTGGAATTAACGAAGGAATCAAAGATTACAGGGGCACGCAGATGCAATCTGGCGAGAGTTGTGGAAACTAGGGTTGCGTGTGTCCTCCTCGCCGCCCCTTCCTAGCCTTTATATATATAGGCTAGGACTCGGGTAGCAGGTCGAGTCGGTTACAGATTAGGGTTTTCCCTTTGAACTTTCTATCTTAAGCTTCTTCTTGTCTTGCAAGCAATCGAGAGTCCATGGGCCACTCGAATTCTTCATGGGCCTTGGTAACACCGTGGGCTTCTGCTGTATCTAGGCCGTATATACCAAACTCGAGTACCTGTAGGGTATACCCATGTCAGTACCCCCGAGTGTCCAGTGGAATCGCAGATTCGACTGGGGACTTTATGAAGCCTTTCGAGTGCATGATTGAGTATTTTTCGAATGTTCAGTTCATGGCATAGGGATTGTTGAT
This sequence comes from Avena eriantha, assembly GCA_910589775.1. NCBI lineage: Eukaryota > Viridiplantae > Streptophyta > Magnoliopsida > Poales > Poaceae > Avena > Avena eriantha. Next base: position 79,466,902 of record OU342741.1, on the reverse strand, counting down.
ATGTGTGCCTGACTTAACCGATGTATCGGTATCAGTTAACGGCCTTAGGGCAAAACAGCGCAATCTACTCAAACTCGAGTCGTCGGACTCGAATTCGGAAAAGTGCTTGCGTAATTCGACTCGGGCCACGGAGGTCTTACAGGAGTCGAATTCCAGTGTATGGGTGTGAGCACTCGACGCGTCCGTCAAGCCATGTTCATCGTACCTGCAGGCACGAATATGTTTCTCGTAGTGCACAACAGATGCGTTGCCAGGCCTTATTCAGGTCTTATCTTCACGCTGTAAGCGCGACATCCGAACTTTTGTCATCGCGGAGATGATTCGGGTAACCCAGGAGACATAATCTATTTGTAGGGAAAATATGAGGCGGAGTCGCCATAGCATTCGAGTGTGTATGTTATGAACACACAGTATGTTGTGCAAGGAAAAATAATCATAGGGTGCGTGACCAGCGCTCCCTATGGGAGTAGCCCCCGAGTGCCTGGTTGAGTCGAAGACTTAGGCAGGGACTAAAGAACTTTTGCGGCTACTGTCATCTTTTGTTGCTTGTTTCAGTCGAATTTGCTTCCGGCGCTCCCTATGGGAGTAACCCATGACCCATAATCATAGATTCGAGTGGTGGGTGTGCTTTTAATGTTCCTGCATAAAAATAAATCATAGGGTGCATGACCAGCGCTCCCTATGGGAGTAGCCCCCGAGTGCTTGGTGGAGTCGAAGACTCAAGCAAGGACTTAAAGTAGTCAAAATCTTTTGATGCTTCTCTTGATGACATCAGTGCTGACGATGTGATGACCTCAGTTGCCCGCGTGAGCGGCTTTGACGGGACGTGATGAGCGGTGGGTCCCACTTTCTGACTTTGATTTGACCGGGCGTGCGTAATCTTCCGTTTTAACTGCGTCTCCTCAATTTCCACGCGTAATGGAGATAGTGGGGGATGGTTCGTGTTTTGGCCTCGCCACGTGTCGACGGTGATGTGCGCCACGCGTCTAGTAGGGTTTCTGCTGGCCGTTGGATGGCATCCGCAAGGGGGTTAAGTAGCAGCGCAGCTGCGGTAATTTTCCCATCTGCCCTTTCTCTGCTTGTGCTTCCATTGCCATTGCCGCTGCTCTCTACTTCCTCTGCTCACACTGCCATCACAAGATGGGCAAGAAGAAGGGAGGCGTCGCCGCTGAGTCCGCCGCCGCCATTGACGCTGCCAAGAAGAAGGGCGGCTCCGCCACTGTGGGCACCAGCGCCGCCGGCGCTAGGAAGAAGAAGGGCGCGGGTACCCGCGTCACCAATGGTGCATGGTGCGCATCCATCATCAAGTCTTCCGAGCTCCATCTCCTGCGTCAGGATGGAGTTCTATCGCCTGTGGAGGATGAGTCGCGAGTGCCAAGTGGCAAGGTAATTCCTTGTCCTGATGCTGGTTTCCAGGTGATGTTCCTTGCGTTCATCATCCGCGGTCTTTCTCTGCCCCTGCATCCTTTCTTCAGGGGCCTCCTTTGCTTCTACGGGCTCCAGCTGCATCAGCTGTCCCCAAATTCTATTTGTCCACATCGCTTGCTATATTACTCTTTGCGAGTGCTGGCTCAGAGTCGAGCCACACTTTGGCCTCTTTAAGAGGATTTTCAAGTTGAAGCGCCTGTCAACATGTGGTTCTGTAGTCTACAACGTAGGAGGCTGCGGAATCCATGTCGACTCCTGCGCCACATATTTTGATATCAAACTCATGGTGTCCGTCCAAGGGTGGAGAGACAAGTGATTCTACATTCGCGACCAGAAGGCCGACGGAGAGCACTACCGACTCGCGCCCTTCGATCCCGTGACGCCGTGCAAGAGGAGGCGTTCTTGGAAGAACGTAGTGATGCCTGGCGAGTCCGAGGAAACGGAAGTGCTGTACAAGCGCGTATGTGACCTCGAGAGCCACATGGGTAAATAAGAGGGAGGCGCTGCCCTCATTCGCACATGGTTGCGCCGTCGCATCCAGCCTCTGCAGGCCAGAGTCCACCCCATGTTCCAATGGGCTGGTGCGGACAATGCCACTCGCGTATCTGCCGATGGCATTTCTGCGGGTGAAGTAGATAAGAGGTTGCGACTGGTGACTAAGTATACCACCAAGGAGGTTCTCCCAGGCGAACCAGTCGTGCCTCCCTTCGACGCTTCTAACCCTCCTCCTGAGGTAGAATTGTGCTACGAAGTAGCTTTATTTGTCGATTGCCGTTAACTTCTTGATGTATAGTGAATTGTTTTCTGAATGTAGGATTGGAAGGTGTCTCCCAATTTTCCCCCTCTTCCTGTGGGGGTTATTCCTCGCGAAGTGGATGAAGAGGACGAGTCAGAATTGACAGTCCCACTTGAAGAGGAGGAGGGAGCCCCCGAGTCCAGTGATCTGGACACTCGCAAGCGTTCTCGTAGCAAGGATTCGGATGCTTCATCTCCTTCGACTCTAGAAGGCCCATCTGTTGGTGCAGAGGAGCCGATTCCCGCTGTTCATGTGCGCTCTATGGCTCCTCCTGCCCGGAAGAAGCTTCGACTTCCAAAGGAATCGTCGGAGTCGGAGCAGCAGTCCTTCGATCTTGATAGATTTGACTGGTAAGTTCTGTATTCGCGACCTCGTTTTGGTTTCTTCTTTGAGTTTCCATATGTCCTGAAGCTTTTACTTGATTTGTGTTTTAGTCAAGCGGTGACGTCGTCTTCTAACGACGTCCAATTTTTGAAGGAGTCCGGATTCGCGGAGTCTAGGTCCAAGAAGGTGGCGTGGCGGTCTCCTTCTCCTCCATTGGCGGCCTACTCCAGGCATAATTCATCGAGTTCCCCGCATGCTGGGGAGCATCAGATGTTTACCCAGATGACTGTGCAATAGCCTTCTTCGGAGTCTGTGGAGGATCATCTAGGTATCTTGTAGTTGGCAGTAGAATTTATTCTTGGCGTGCTTTACTTGAACTTTAAATGTCTCTGATGCAGCTCATCGTGAAGGAAGCCGCCTGTCTGGTAGAGCAGGTCCTTAACATGGGTCGACACCATACGCGGCTAGACAATCGCCATCGCATTGTCGAAAGTAAGTCTTGACTTCGTCTTTGCCTTTTGCGAATATTATTGATTCGATTTGGTAACACTCCCTGTATGTTGCAGCTGAGCATAATGAATTACTTCGCCATGCTGCTACATTGGAGAAGACGTTGGCCGCGGCGACGAAGAATCGCGACGAGGCGGTTGCAGCTTTGGAGGAGTCACGGAAGCGAGAACAGGATCTCCTTGCCTCCACTACTAAGAGGGAGAAGTTGTTCGAGGAGCAGCTTCTCTCGATTGCCAAGTCCCTCTCAGGTATTTCTTTTTCATCCGAATATGCCTTGCTCTTCTATACTTCGATGTGTGATTGTTGTAATAATGCTTTTGTGTATGCTGATGCTAGCGGCTTGAGTTTTGATGCCCAATCTCTGCACCGCGCCGATGCTTTGGCTGGTGCCATCACCGAAGTCGAGGACCACAGCGTATCCCTCCAGGAGATGCTGGGGAAGGCCAAGGATGTGCTCAGTTGCATCCGTGAGGACTTAACTCCCAAGGCCGGACTGATCGACAACCTCGGTGACTTGGTGGAGTCTCTGGCTGGAGGAATCCCTGCTGACTTCAAGAACTCGCAGCGCTCCGTCGGCGCCACCATGGCACTCGCAATGGTGCAGGCCCATGGTGTGGAGATGGATCATGCCGCTATCTCTGAGGTGATGCCTGTCGACGCTAGAGGCCAGCAGGTAGTGTTTGCTCCCTTTGCTGGTAAATGCAAAAATTATGATCCCCAGCTTATCGAGACACTCGCCAAGTACTCCGAGGAGCGGTGTCAAGCGAAAGCTGCAAAGGCTACGGCATCTAGGGGTACCACCAGCAAGTTCGTGGCGTCAGAAACTGCCACGGATGCGATGAAGCCCCCGAGGCCAAAGTCGAAGTCGAAGAAACACGCTGCTCCTTAGTTTTATATGTAATAGCTCTAGTGTTTGACCTTTTGTGTCCGTGAGACAATGCTTTTATGGGGGTACCCTAGTCAAGACTTTGTTATGTTTGAATGTATCCAAGCCTTTCGTTAGTGTATCTTCAGCCTCTAATTTTGCTTTTGTTTGGTTCGTGATAGGGTACCTCGAGTGGTCCTTCGAGTGATCCTCGTGATCCGTGACCCACTGATGAGATCTTGGCGCAGCCGCGTTCAAGGGTGGACGAGTTGTCTCTGCTTTCGCGACTACACGATCGTGTTAAGCAACTAGAACGTGGGTTGCCCATCCTCCGCGGTAACGCGGATGTATGGAAGTCGAGGGCGGAGAAGGCTACCGCCCGAGAGCAGTATCTATTGGAGGAGGTGACGCAGTTGGGCGATCAGTTCAAGTGTTAGCTTCCTGCCCTCGTACCTTTTCTTGTAGTCAATCGCGGCAGTTCTTTGTCTTCATATTTTTGCCTTTTGCTTGGTGTAGTTGTCAGTGCTCGTCATCCGCAGGATGAGAAAGACAGAATCGCCATTCGATTGAACGGCCTGACCCAGGAACAGCTTCAGGCGAGTGGGTATTTTTGGGTGGACCATGATCGTGTGATCGCACTTGCGACCTTGCAGGATCGTGCTTCTCGAGTACTCTACTTTCTGAAGAAGGCGCAGTCATGCCTGAACAATATCTACCAGACGATGTTTCCACTGGACACCATCCCTTCGAGCCTGTTGGCTCTCCTGGCTAAGTTTCAGGATTTGAGTGCAGTTCGCGAGTGCGTGCGATAGCAGTTAGTGGCTGGTGCCAAGGCTGCTTTGTCACTGGTGCGACTGCATAGGCCTGATGTAGACGTTGCAGCTGTTGCTGCTGGACTGCCGACTCCGCCGGCAGGTTCGACCTGGAACATGGTTCCACATTACCAGGCGGTAGATCGTCCAGCAGAAGAAATTGTCGACTTCTTCGAGGAACAAACAAACATTCTTCTGCTGCAGCAGTAGTTTAACTTGTATCCTGCACATAAGTATACCAGTGTTGTAAAAGTTCGTATGGATATACTGGATGTAATTAATTTATATTGATATGTAAAGAGCTTGCTAGCTTATATGTTTTGTGATTGTATTTGTACTCTGCAGTTCCTTTTCGTTAGCCTGACTTATTTTATCTCAGCACCTTGCCAACCTGTCAGGTGCGTTGCAACTGGGTTGGTGTTTTATCAAGGGTTCGATTGGTGTTGAGTCAGCTACTCGGGATACTGCGACTTGTTCGTAGAACGAGGATGTAAAGGGTGGCGTAGCCCCCGAGTGATAAGACTGCCAGGAAGAATGAGGAAAACACAGAGTTTCAGGGCACTTAGCTTTATTTATTCGCAGAATAGTACGAGGTACAATGTGTGGCTAGGTAGCCTGGCTGAATAGCCTTATTTGTAATGTAAGAAAAAAAGACGACTAGGGGTAGAAGCACCGCAGCTACGCGACGTTCTAGGGGTTGGAGTATGCGAGTCCTGTCTCGAAATCTTTAAGGCGATAGGTGCCACCTGGGATTACTTCTGTATTGCAGCGCTGGACGATGTCCTTGCCATCGTGCATGGCCGTGGGCCAGTAGAATCTAGCTCGTAGAGCTTTGGCGACTAGGGCACGACTACCAGCATGGTGCCCGCAAGTTCCTTCACGGATGTCGAGGAGGACGGCCTGTCCGTCCGCGTTGGAGTACTCCTGTAATGCTACGCTTGTATAGTTCGCCATTGATGACGGCGAATGCCTTGGACCACCACGCGATGTGTCGCGCGTCAGTCGGGTCCTCAGGCAGCCTCTTGCTTAGAAGATATGTGATGTAGGGTTGAGTCCAAGATGGCTCGATCATCATGACACCCATTGGTCCCTCGAGTCCTATGTCAAGCTCCATGTCGTTGAGTGCCATTGGCTCGTTGGATGGCGTAGCCCTCGAGTCTGTTGTTGCGCTTGTTTTCTTCTTTGTGGCCTTTGGCTTGATGGAGCGTTCGCAGATACGCTCAAGAAATACCCCAGGTGGTATGGGGTGCGGGTAGAGCCAATGTTGGCGAGTGCGTCTGCCTCTTCATTGCTTTCGCGGCCTACGTGCCACAGTTCACAGCCATCGAAGTCCCCTTCGAGTGTGTCGTACATGTCGCGGTAGACGGTCATATTGTCGTTCAGCGCGTCGCACACGTGGATCGTTTGGTTGACCACCAGTTTGGAGTCAACGTAGATGCTGAGCCTCTTGGCGCCGCAGGCTTTCGCCGTCCGCATCCCGTGCAGCAGGGTCTCGTATTCAGCTTCATTGTTGAACGCAGTGAACTACATTTGCAGGATGTATTTCAGCTTGTCTCCTTCTGGCGATGTCAGTATGACGCCTGCGCCAGCCCCATCCTTTCGTTTGGATCCATCGAAGTGCATTGTCTAGTGGTAAGACATATCTGGCTTTTTAGGGAGTTGGTTCTCCATCCAGTGCACGAGGAAATCAGGGAGGACTTGCGACTTGATCGCGTCGCTCTTTTCGTATGTAATGTCTCGTGGAGACAGCTCGATTCCCAAAAGCGCGACTCGTCCGGTGGCATCGGGGTTGTTGAGGATATGCCCAAGCGGGGCATCGTTGACCACTACGATTGGGTGCTCCTGGAAGTAGTGGTGCAGTCGCCTGGCTGTCATGAAGACGCTGTATGCCAGCTTCTGGTAGTGCGGGTACCGCTGCTTTGTTGGCGTGAGCACCTCACTGAGGTAGTAGACTGGGCAGTGCACCCCGTGGACCTTGTTTTCCTCGGCTTGTTCCACCACGAGCACCGTGCTGACCACCTGATGGTGGCGGAGATATATAGCAACAATGGTTCTTTTTTGTGTGGAGTCACCAGTACTAGCGAGGTAGATAGTAGACGCTTGAGGTCTTCGAATGCTTCCTGTGCCTCGTCGGTCCACTCGAACTTTTCAGTTTTGCGGAGAAGTTGGTAGAAAGGCAATGCCTTTTCGCCCATTCGACTGATGAATCGATTGAGCGCCACAATTCGTCCAGCCAGCTGTTGGACGCCTCTTACATTCTTCGGCTTCTCCATCACCAGTATGGCTTTTATTTTCTTCGAGTTCGCCTCAATTCCTCTCGCGGAGATGAGATACCCAAGTAGTTGCCCAGATGGTACGCCGAAGGCGCATTTTTCCGGATTGACATTGATCCGGTAGCGGTCGAGGTTGGTGAAGGTCTCGCGTAAATCGTCGATTAGCGAGGCTTCCTCTTTGGTTTTGATGACGATGTCGTCAACATAGACTTGGATGTTGCGACCGAATTGATTCTCCTGCATGCACCGCTGATAGGTGGCGCATGCATTTTTGAGCCCGAAGGGCATTGTGTTGTAGCCTGATTATAGCCTGAGTAGGTGTCGAAGAAGCAGAGACGCTCACATCCCGCGGTGGAGTCGATGATTTGGTTGATTCGTGGCAGCGGGAAGTGGTCCTTTGGGCAGTGCTTATTCAGGGAGGTGAAGTCCACGCACATCCGCAGGATGTCCATGTCTTTTTTAGGTACCAACACCGTGTTGGCGAGCCAAGTGCTTTCCTTGATCTCACGTATGAATTTGGCGTTGAGGAGTCTGTTGATCTCCATTCCGACCGCCTTTGCTCTTGGTTCAGACAATCGCCGAATTGTCTGCGTGACTGGTCTTGCGCCTGGGTTGACATTGAGTGCATGCTCGGCGAATTCCCTAGGAACCCCTGGCATATCCGCTGGACACCAAGCGAAGATTTCTCAGTGCTCACGGAGGAATTCGACGAGCGCGAGTTCCTATGCGGAACTCAAGTTGTTGGCGATGAGGGTCGTCTTGGTCGGGTCTGTTGGGTGGACCTGGACTTTCTTCGTGTGCACCGACGATTTGAAGGACAGGTTGGGTTAATTTGGCCTACTCAGGGGAGGCAGACTATTGTCTGTTGACTCCTTCAATCTTGCGAGTTCCTCCTGCATGCCAAAGGACTGGGAGAATTTGTTGAATTCCCTGTCGTAGTTGTCGGACCTTTCGAAGTTGCCGTTAATTGTGATTACGTCGTTTGGGCCCGACATCTTCATCTGCAGGTAGGCGTAGTGTGGCACTGCCATGAACCTTGCGAACGCGACACGTCCGAGGATGCAGTGATATTGTGAAGGCCAGTCGACGACCTCGAAGTCGATGCGCTCTCGCCAAAAATTTTGTGGCGTGTTGAAGATGACGTCGAGGTTGATTTTGCCCAGGGGATATACACCTTTCCCTAGGACGATACCGTGCAATGTTGTGTCTGAAACTTCCAAACACGTCAGAGGGATCCTCATTGCACGCAAGGTACTTGTGAACATTAGGTTAATGCCGCTGCCGCCATCCATGAAAACTCGGCTCATGTCGAAGCCCCCAATTTGTGCCTTGAGTACGAGGGGACAGTGGCCTGGGTGAGGGATTTGGCACGGGTGGTCACGCCGGTCGAAGGTGATGCAGGGGTCGCTTCCGCTGAGGTACTCAGTGGTGGAAGGTGGAGAGTTGATCGCCAAGTTGACTTGGCGAGTGATGGCCTTCTGCACTCGGTTTGAGGGACGCCCCTTTTGGATCATCTCCATGTTTCCCACGAGTCGTGGGTATGGTTCACCACCGTGATTCTGGACCGATGCAGCCACGGGTGGTGGTATTCCGGGCGGCGGTGGAGGACCTCCATGTGCCATGGCGCCTGGGGCGACTCCATAGCACCTGTTAACTGCATCATGATTTATCCGAGCCAGACCCTCGTGGAGTTGAGAAACTCGTGGTAGTCCTTGAGAAGGTGGCTGGATTTTTTTGCCGTCGTGCTTGTCATTGTAGAAGTGCATGTTGCACGGCCCGAACAGTTTGTCCTCGATGGTTGTTGTGGGTGCCTCTTCGCGAGTGCGGCGCTGCCACACCTGCGTGGTTTTCCCAGAGTTGCGGTATCCACCGCTACAATAGCCCCTGTTGCGGTTGTCGTCGCGTTTGTCGGCGTAGCCGGCTGCAACCATGTTGATATCATCGCTGTCATCGTAGGCACGCATTCGCTGCTTGCCTCGATGGTCGCGTCTGTGCCCGAGGTCGTCGTCATCGTTGGAGTAGGTGCAGTTTTTCACTAAATCCTCTCTATCGGCCCACCGATTCACAATTTCCATCAGGTGGTCGATTGTCCTGGGCTTCGAGCGGCCAAATTCCTCCCTTAGTTCTATGCTTCGAACACCGCCGTTGAATGCTTCGATTGCGCGGCCCTCCGAGATGTTCTCTGCAGAGTTCTTGATGATGGACCACCTCTGGATGTACGAGGGTAATGATTCGCCCGACCTTTGCTGGCAGCTTTTCAGCTCTTCGATTGATGCGGGCCTCTTGTAAGTGCCCTTGAAGTTGCGTACAAAGTTGTAGACCAGCTCTTCCTAGCTGCGAATGGATCCGCGCGGGAGATTGTTGAGCCATGCGCGGGCGGCGCCCTGCAGCTGTAGCTGCGGGCATTGCATGGCCATGCTTCGACTCCCGCCATGTAGCCTGGCGGAGGAGATGTGGTCCTCCAACCAGATCTTTGGGTCTTGTAGGCTGTCAAACTTTGGGTTCTCCGATGGGAGTTTGAACCCTTTAGGCATTCGCTTCTGCCTGATGGCCCTTCTGAAGCATCTAGCGCCGCAGAGTTCAGTCTTGTCCTCTTTTGAATCAGTCGAACTAGCGCGTCTTCCCCTTGATTTGTCAATTTTGTGCTGCATGAGGTCATCGCGCGCATCATAGTCGTGATTGTGCCACCGTGAGCGGCGACGTCGAGATAGATCGTGACTGTCGTCGCTGGACGAGGGTGAGGAATAGTGTTTGGCCAGAGCCTTGCCTTTCTTTGGTTCTGGCGTTGTTTCTTTGTTGAGGGCGGCCTCGATTAATCCCAAGCCCGCGATCGTAGATCGGTGCATGGCAGCTTTTGGTTCTCCAGCTGGCGGCTGGTTGTTGAGGAGGTACATGGTGGCCGCTGTCACCGCGGCTTGCGGTGTCTTTGGGACCACGTTTCCCCATGTGTCGACTATCATAGAGCTGAAGTCGAGGACTTTCGTAGCCTCTATGTGTTCTTGCTCAGTGAGATGGGCCATCCGAGATTGCCTCTTGTTGGCCACGTACTCGTTGCCCTTGGAGGAGGATCCTCCATGGGAGGAGAGCCCAGCTCGATGAAGACTCGACTCATCTGCCGCCTTTTTACGCGCTTCGAGTTGCGCGATTGCGTGTAGCTGGCGTCTATACTCCTACTTTAGTAGCCAATGGTAGCCCATCAGCATGTCCTGCGGCGTGCCGGGGGCAGAGGATTGCCTCGTAGAGCTTCTCAGCAACTGGCCCACTCGTTGTCGTTGAGTTTAATCACGACACGTTCTCTAGTGTGTTCGTCCACCATGGTTGGTGCTTCGACTGCCCCTCCATTGTTGACGGGCGTGCCATTTCCACCGTTGGTGGGGCCGCTGTTGGGTGGTCCACCATTAGGTATGCCACCGTTTGGTGGGTCGGTGCCAGATCCATTACCACCGTTTTCGCGATTGGCGGCGGTGTCGCCAGCGTTGATGGGGAAGCTGTTGCTTCCACAACTTTCGGATCCGGAGCCATAAACTCCATCTTCCGTCGCTATGTCACCCAGATCGGAATGGCGACTGCTGTCGCTGTCCGTGCTCCCAGCTGCTACTGAGGTGTTGAGCTCGCCGAGGGTGCCGATTGCTGGTGGGAACCATGATGCTGGAGCAATCGTGGGTGCCGTTGGCTGGTCAGGCAGGCGAAGCGTGCCCATCAAACCAACCTGGAAGCGGAAGCTCCCAATCGCCAGGTTGATTCCATCGCCCACGGACTCGAAAGCCGTGCGAGTGGCTGGCGTGTGGATGGTGAAGTCGAACGTGCCGAAGAGCTGGCGAATCTCTGCTATTGCGGAGTTGTAGATCGCGGTTGATGGGGCCGAAGAAGCCGCGACATCAGCACTCCCAATTCCCACAGATGGCGCCAATTGACGAGGGTTTAACTCATCAATGCCCATTTTTATGGACTTGGATTTTGGAGAAGGAGGGAGCGCTGGAGGCATCTGTCGACTAGAAAACAAGCACACAGGGACGCAAGGTTTACCCACGTTCAGGCCACGTAGAGGTCCCTACTCCTGCTTGTCTGCTCTTGGAATTAACAAAGGAATCGAAGATTACAGGGGCGCGCAGATGCAATCTGGCGAGAGTTGTGGAAACTAGGGTTGCGTGTGTCCTCCTCGCTGTCCCCTCCTAGCCTTTATATAGATAGGCTAGGTCTCAGGTAGCAGGTCGAGTCGGTCACAGATTAGGGTTTTCCCTTTGGACTTTCTATCTTAAGCTTCTTCTTGTCTCGCAAGCAATCGAGAGTCCATGGGCCACTCGAATTCTTCATGGGCCTTGGCAACACCGTGAGCTTCTGCTGTATCCAGGCCGTATATACCAAACTCGAGTACCTGTAGGGTATACCCATGTAACTATTGCTCCGCAACCTCTAATTTATATTTTCGTTGATTGCTATGTTTTTACTTCTATTTCTCCTATGTAAAAATCAAGTATCGCACTGCAATCTAAATCATGTTTGAAAGAGACTTTTTTTCAATTCATGTGTTTAGTGGCCTGTTCATGGAACGAGACGGGAATAGACATGGAAGAAAAACGAAGTGACGGCACCCCCAAAGCGACCGATTCGATAATTCTCTAAGCTCGACCTAGTCTGCCACCGCCCCCACATGCTCCGGTTAGTTCGTCTGTAGTTAATTATGTGGCCAAGGCACACGAGCTGACATGGTTTAAGGGAAAATCCAACGGCCCCCGCAAACGGATCGGGCGGCTCCGAACAATCCAAAAGGACAGATGCTACGGCCCAACGGCTACACACAAATGGAGCTGGACCCGTGGAGCGGTCCGTTTCGGTCCATCCGCGGCCCAAACTTGGGCCGCATTTGTGGGAGGGGAGGGGGAGGACGGCTCGCGCATTCGACCTATGTCCTTCAGTCAGGCACAAAATCCACCCCTTCCTCCTACCCAACCCCTCCTCCCACCACCTCTTCCCACCCCCCCCCCCCCCCCCCCCGGTGCCTCCGTCGCTCGGCTAGTCCTCTAAAAGGGCCGTGGCTGCACCTCTTTTTTGTCCTCTTATCGCCGCCTTCCAAGCCTCTTGTCGACGACTGATACCTTCGATCCGGATTCACGGATGTAGTATAATAGTATTTTCCCTAGTAGACCTAGGTTTAATCGAACCTCGGGAAAAAACGCTAAAAGGAGTTAAAAAGGACACGTTGCAAGACTTTGTTTTTTCATTTTACGTTCGTTTACCGGAGCAATCTACTTTACTTTATAATGTGGGTTGACTCAGCATATGGAGATAGGCCAGGTTGAAGATCCACCTGCATCTACACATCATATGGGATAAAATATAAGGACAGTCATGTGTAATGTTTTATCTCTTGTAGGAAACACATCCTAATATACTAGAGCCTCTGCGAGCAGCAGGCATAGCAATAGTATTTTGATCCAACCGAGTGCACCACGAAGCACCGGGCTATAAAGAGTTATTAAGTGAAAACACAGATCAAATCCTTAAGAAGTGATGTTGCTGTGATCCTAATGGGTCGCTAAGAGAAGACCGTACTTCCCTTTCTGTCACTAGGTTTCCTATGAGATCGCCGCTAACCATGTATAACAGCTCAAGCCTTTATCAATCTCGGGGATCTTCATTGGGTACCTACAAGTCCAAAGATCGAGGCAAGAGACAAAGAAATAAAAGATACAAATCCCTCTTTCAAACAATACACGATACTCCCATACATTAGATGCACATAATTGCTACGAGGTTTCTCCCTAACCCATAGCACGTGAGGACTACTCACTCATGATAATAAGATCAATGATAGAAAAAATTGTGCAAAATACTTAGATTGAAATCAAATATTCTTACAATGGTAGCCGAATCACAAGGAGATCTCAAGTACAAAGTAATGGCTATGGCTAATGTAGGGGTTGGAAGATGGAAGGGGTGAACTATGGTGTGGATATCCTTTGGTGTTGTTGTGGTGCAATCTAAGAATGGCGGCCCTCTGCGTGGCGGCTGAGGCCTCAAAATATATAGCCGTCTTCATGAAAGTTATAGGGTTTGACGAGATGAAGCCGCCGCCACATGGTACGGGCGGACGATACGGGTGGACCCTTCCTGTACCAGTGGTCGTTATGGCTACAGGCGCTTGGCAATTGATCCAGAATTACTTGGTCGTGTGGACTTACTCAAAATCTTCATTATGACTCCTGATTTTGCATTAAAAAGCGTAATTTCCAGCACAACACAAATGAAAGCAATGGTTTGCATGTCTTTGCAATTATTAGTCATTAGTGGCAAGCCTAGAGATTTTCTTGTCAATTGCTTGACTAAAAACAATGTTTAAACACGGGAAAAGATGGATATTTTTAGAGCCATCAACCACCCCAAATTTCAAACCTTGATCTCCCTCAAGCAATAAGAAACAAAAGAACCATAAGGAATTCAGCGTTTAAACTTGAAACAATGAGAATATGAATTCACTTACGGTTGGCGGTCATATGCGTCCAGCACTTGATCCATTTGAAAGGCTCATCAAAGTTAGATAGATGACAAGAATACTATACAAGCTTTGGCAAATCAAGACAATCAAAGTAGAGTTTAATATAAGTATAAATAACTAGAAGTGTAAAAATCAATACAATTCTTCTAGTTAACTCTCAGCTTGCCAAGGAACACTTGGATGTTTTAATATAGCAAAATTGAGTAAGAGAGTTCATGTCCTAAGTAGCATAGCAGTGAAGTGTCTTATTGACACCCACATCAGTAAATCAAGGCTATCAAAACACTTCTATTACAATCATTTCCTTTCAAGAAAATTCATAAAGTAGTAATGGGACCATGGCAAGGACTTGTTATGTGGATCTTCATATATTTCTTTCTTTCTTCTTTCAAGGATCATTGAGTGATTCTTTTGAACAATGGTTGCACAACCTTTGAGAGTACCAATACTTTTGCCCATTAAAGTGACATTTAAGTGACCTATGTCATCAACTCATAGCCAAATTCAGGGGTTGTACCATAGATCGTTCGTAGGCTAGCGGAGTTGATGCCATCCAAAGGTGTGCATGAGAAACATATAACTCTTTAAATAGTACCATAGTTTGATCCACAAGGTTAGCTTTGGTGTGCATCACAATTACCGCTAGACTTCATTTCAATCAAACAACTCCTTTCAAGAGTGTCGTCAAGTATATCAAAACATCTATGGGGTTAAGTATCTTCAAGGGCAATCTCTCAAGACAATCATTCATCAAATAAGTCATAAATTTCAGACTTTTCCTTCTTGTAATTGCTTGGAAATATTATTTCCAAGGCAAGACTCGGTTAGCTAAAAGAACTAGAGCAAAAGCTTCCACAACTAATCATCCATACCAATAAAAAGCTTTACTCTAACTATTTTGAATTACTCCCACTAGCATGGCATCTTAGAAAATTAGCCAACTAAAATAAAGTAATAAACAACTCAAACTTCAAAAGTGGGAGACATATGACATACCTCTCATGAGCGACTTCATAATCCTCTTCCTTATAGGGATTTGTTCCTTCAAAACTCAAGTGAAATCACTCCCATAATAAAATTAAAGCAAATTGAAAATCCACTTTCACAAAAAAGGAAAAGGGGGAAAATCTTGTTGTACTTTTGAGGATAGGGATTAGAGAATAGAAAAGAATTTGCGACCAAGCAAGGAACTAATAAAAGAAAAACAAACAAAAAACGAAAGCAAACGAAAAACAAAAGAAAGGCAAACTGTTGGAACAAAGCAACATGAGTATTTCAAAGCTCGCAAGGAGCTGGAGTACAACCTCATTATTACATAAATAAAATTGTCGGGGAACACATCCCAAGCTCCGGCTTTTGCAAGCCCTTTTATTGCTCATTGTGGTGGTGGTGGATAATCTCCCACGTTCCATTGGCTACTCCAATCATGGAGTTGGGTGGCGAGGTTGGCAGTAGCATCTCGAAGCTTGATGGATGGGTCGTTTATTTTTTGGATATTTCCTTCGAGAGCATAAATATCTTCATAGGTGGCGTAGTAGTTTGGTGGATGCATATCTTGTTCGGGTCCTTCTTGTTCCACTTCTTCATCTTCTCCTTCCTCTCCCATGGGTACTTCTTGTTGGGGTAGACCTGCCTCAACCTACGCGTCATAACGCAAATGTACCTCCTCGATAGAGAATGGACCATTAGGCAAAGGAGTTGGGATCAAGTGATCCACCCAGGTATATCAAGGAAGTATCTACCATTGGTTCTAGAAATCATACCACAAGCTCTCAGAGTAGAAAAACCAAGATGGTGACTTCCTGCCAACGGTTGGATATTACCTAGGTTGACTTGAAGTGCACGTGCAAGAACGGTTATGACTCCTCCTCCGCATATGGGACCTCGAGATTGCAGACCTTGATTCTTAAGGTAAAACAAAAGAAGAGCCCTGAAATTTGGCGTTAAGTCACAGTTAGAAATAACAACTTTAGCCAGGATCATCATGTCCTCACATTGACTCTAGTAAACTTACCACGTGCCTGCAAGGTGTTAGCAACAACATAAAACAAGTAAAGCAGCAGGATGATCAATTTGGTTCCCCTTGGGTGTGTTTCCACGATTTCTCATTCTATCAAAGTACTCCCAAGGTGCTGGATTTAGAACAAAGGTTGTGGAGCGTATGTTGGTGGTGTTGTTGGCAAACCCAAAGTAGTGAGCCCATTGGTCGAGTGTCAAGGAGTAATCATAGTTCATAAGATGGAAGTTGATGCGATCAACTCCAGGCATTTTCTCCTTAGAACAATAGTGTGAGCACACCGAATGTGTCAAGGTGCTGAGAAACTCAAGCATCAAGCGGTGGTACGTGGCAACATCCTGAAAGAAAAAGTCATACAAACCAACAATATTGCAAAGTAAATTGAAATCAACATGAATTCCAAGTTGGTTCAGGATATAGGGACACGCCTACTTGGTGGACTTGATTTCTCGGAGCTTGATACATTTGAAACGGTTCAGCTAAAACTTCTCGGTGAACTCGATACCAAGTGAGTTGGGGGTCAACATATCGACGGGTGGTGTGACTTGTTCCATAGCCATCACATGTGTACGACTCCTCGTTTTCATTATAAATGCTAATTAAAAGTTTAGTCCAATAGAAACATAGCATAAACGATCATCTACACTTGTTACAAAAGAAACTACTCTAAACATAAAACTAAGCATGCTCAATATCAAGATTAGTTCAAGAACAAGACCTAAGTCTAGATTGATAATGGTGAAAGATTGAGTAGAATTTTGATGCAAATAAGTTGGGGATCGGAGGATAAAAACATACCTTAGATCGATTGGGTGTGAGGAATCAAAGAAAGATTGAATAAAATTGAAGATCCAATGGAGGTGGTTTGGAGTTTGGAGGTAGAAGTAAGAGAAATTTTGTGTTTTGGAAATTTAGGGTTACCTCCTCCCAGGATGATATAGCGGCCGAGTACGTGGTATGGGCAGGTGGTACAGTCGGAGCCTGCTCGTACGGAGTGCATACCTTGGGGTCGAAGGACCCCTTCCGGCGGTACACTTGGTATGAGCGCGCGGTAAGTCATGCGCGCCCGTACTGCTGGTCGTTATACGTGCAACATGTTTTCTGGAAAACTGATGCTTTGCTCGAGGGTACGGTATGGGTGGGTGGAACTATTGGGTTCGCAGCATAGAAAACAAAAAAATTCCTGCAATGGGAACTATTATACGCCAAGATCTATCTATTAGATACAAGAAACGGGTGGATATACATCCATAGAGAACATACCCTCGAAAATAACAAAGCTTTGTTAACAAGATGGAACTCGTGGATAATGTAGTCGTACACTTGCCGATCTCAAGATCGTGATGAAGTCCAGCAGGTCCAGCAGGTCCAGCTCCAGCACGTCCATCAGATCCAGCTCCAGCAAGTCCAGCACCGCAAAGCAGCGGTGCATCCATGATCGCACACACGTCCGGTACTCCGACAACCTCCGTCCCTTGTTCTAGCAAAGCAGCGAAAGCAGCAACTCCTTTCCAGATAAAGCCACTGGGAACATGTATGTCGCTAATCCGAGACCATGGGGGAAAAATACTAGAGGGGGAGAGAGATCCTTCACGAGGAGGTGTGAGTGTGAAGGTGTGAGAGGTGGCCTTTTATAGGAGGAGGGGAGGGTATACCCCTCCCATGGCTGGTGCCCATGGAGGGTGTCCCTTCACCTCCCCCATTCATGTGGTGGTAACTCCCTCCACATAAATTTTCCCCTTCACATTCTCTTTTAAAGTCTCCACTTTAAATGCATTAAATTTCTCCAAATTTAATGCTCTCTCATTTAATAAAACTATTTTTATTAATTTTATTCAGAATTTTGTTAATTACTTTAATTAACAAATATTCATATAAAACCCCCTACAACATTTCAATTACATGCAGAACCAATTTCAGAAATTTCACCCAAAACAGTTTCGGTGTCTATTGAAATAATTATAGCGCTTTCTTAAATATTTATCTAAAACATATTTGCTCCAAATGGTGTCGGTATCCCTTAAGTGTGTCACCCTATGGTTCGTGAATAATGCAGACATGATCGAGACCCCTCTCAGATCAATAATCAGAAGCGGGTACTGGAGATCCATATTGACTCCTACACATTCAATGATGACTTCTGTGATCTTGAGAACCTTTAATGCTAGTAACTAAATCCCTTTGTCTCGCGATATATTACATGTCCGAGATTCGATCATCGGTATCTCCATACCTAGTTTGATCTCGTTACCGACATGTAGTCTTTTCTCGTTCTCGTGATATAACATTCTAGTGATCTCATCACTTGCTTGCAAGCTAACTAATGTGATATCACCGAGAGGGCCCAAAGTATATCTATCAGTCATTGGGATGGACAAATCCCACTCTTAATCTATGAGCCTCTACATAACACTTTCATAGTACTGAACCCACCTTTATAATCGCCCTTCCACGATGTGACGTTTGATGTTATCAAGATACTCTTCCAGTGTTAGTGATTAACATGATCTCATGGTCTAAGGACTAAGATTACTTCGTATGATGTTATAGAAATTTAAACACAATGACTTTAATCGTAATGATATACTTGGATGAATGTTCATCACATCATTCCACCAATGCTATGACCTCGTTATTAACAATATCCAATGTCCATGATCAGGAAACCTTGATCATCTTTTTAATCAGTGAGCTAGTTTATAAGAGAGGCATAACTAGGAACTTTCCTTTTGTTTATTAAACACACATGTATTAACGTTTCCAAATTAATACAATTATAGCATGCAAAATAAACATTTATCATAAACAAGGAATAAGATAATAACCACTTTATTATTGCCTCTCGGGCATATTCCATTCAGGTACGACCGCCACCGGTCATACCAATGGTTATTATGGCCACTGAGTCCTATGGAAAAAATCATTTTTTCTATTTTCCACAGCCTCGATGTGGTACGGACGTATGGCACGGGGTCTCCCGGTCGTACCAGTGGTTGTTACGCGACCAGTAAGCTACAAAACTTATAGAATTTGGTTAGTAGCTTTGCGCACCTTTACACATCTTAGCAAATGACAAAATAATAGCAAATAGACTTCATAAAAATCAGCAATACCTTTTAGGCCATGTGTTAGTAAATAAAAGATCGAGGATTACCTTATTTTTCCGCCTCTCTCTAAAGGACTTCTTGAATAGTCTTTATTAAAAACAAAACAAAACAAAAACAAAACTAACACAAGAGTAAAAGCTTCTATTTCACATGGGTTGCTGATGACCCACAAGTATAGGGGGTGTATCGTAGTATTTTCAATAAATAAGAGTGTCGAACCCAATGAGGAGCAGAAGGTGTTGACAAGTGGTTTGGATCAGGAATTCTCTGTAGATACTTAGCAAACAGATTTTTAGAAGTTTTTGATAATGTAGATACATAAAGTGCAAGTAAATAAAAGACAATAATAATAATTGTAGCAAGTGGTCCAATCCTTTCTTTAGCAAAGGACAAGCCGGTTGTATTACTTAAGATGACCAAACGTTCTCGAGGACACATTAGAATATTGTCAAGTGCTTTTGCTTCATATAGTTGATTAATCTTCTCTGGTTGGATAAGTGTTGTGTGGGTGAACCTATGCTAATGTACTGACCTTACTAGGACTATACATTCTTGTGATTATCCCCCCTTGCAAGCATCCGCAACTACAAGAAAGTAATTAATATAAAAACCTAACCACAGCCTTAAACTCTGAGAACCTACACTCCCTTATGCTAAGGTTTCCTAACAGGGGTTTAGGTTTCTGTCACTCCGGCAACCCCATGATTAGTAGCCAAATACACAATGTGTTCCCCTAGGCCCATAAAGGTGAAGTATCATGTAGTCGATGTTCACATGACACCACTAGAAGAATAGCACCACAACTTAAATATCAAACTATTAAATCTTTCTCAACACAATTCTACTACTAGCAACATGACTTCTCCCATGTCCTCAAAAACTAAACGAACTACTCATGAGACATCATATGGATCAAGATTAGAGATGAAACAATGATAAGTAACAATCTGAATATGAACAATAATTCAGTGGTTCCACTCATTAGCATCAACTACAACAACTAATCAACATCGGGAAAATTTCCCCTAAGAAATATGCAAGATTCAACCCAATTGTTACAGCGGTATGGAGTGGTGGTGATGGTGCTGGTGGAGATGATGGTGGAGATGATGATGATGATCTCGATGAAGTCTAGCTTGATGACGGTGTTGATGGTGACGATCTCCCCTCTCCGAGAAGTAATTTTCCCGGCAGATTTCTGCCTACCGGAGAGCTCTTTCTCTCTTTGTAGTTTCCGCCCCGCAGAGGCGGCAGAACCTTTATGTGGACGCTCCCCGAGTCTTAGGGTTTCAAGGGGATTATATACGCCAAAGGGCGATGCCAGACGTGGGCCAGGGTGGCCACACCACCTGGTGGCGCGGCCAGGGGTGGCCCACGCCAGGGGTGGTGTGGGCCTCCTGTGGCCCATCTCCACTCCTCCTTCTGGCCTCCTTCGTCTTCTGGAAAAATAGGAATTTCCGTACATTTTCTGGGATTTTCTGATCTTCACCAATATTGCATCTGGACAGTGATTTTTCCATTAGAATCCTGACTCCACTGGTTCATCCTCCAAAAGTCATCAATCATGCAAAAATAGATGAAATAGCATAAGTATCATATCTTAATATGTAATATATCAATGAATAATAGTAAATTATGATATAAAATAGTGATGCAAAATGGACGTATCAACTCCCCCCAAGCTTAGACCTCGCTTGTCCCCAAGCAAAAACTGAGCTCAATAAACATGACCATAGGTTTATGGAGTGAAGTGTCGATAAAGACAATACGGACAAGAAGCATCACATTCATCAATACACAAATCATAATAGAAAACAACTCACTATTATATAACTTAACTTGCAATGAGTAAAGGAAATACAATAAAGATACATAGAGTAAATCATAATTGATAATGGCAAACTTTGTTCTTGGTCAGAGAACGGTTAACAAATTGCAGGAGTGAAACATAATGGGGTTTTTAATGATAGCTTTCAAAGTAATATTCACTCAGATAAGAGAAGTGTGCATAACACGGAACATAAGAAACATGATTGAATAAATCATCATATGGATGATTGAATCACAACAACTCAAATGCTTTCTTAAGATAGAAAGGAATAGGTTTACTGACTCAACTAAAAATTAAAATATAGGCCCTTCGTAAAGGGAATCAGGGATTTCAAGTTTCATAAAGAGCTTCTAAAAACTACGGTACTTACTAGCTTTCAGCTCTCATTTCCCCTATCATAAGCATCTTGAGGTGATTAAGGCTAAAGTGACACAAATATGAGGATATGCTTGACAAGTTATAATTTGAAAATCTCATGCCCCTTGCTTACGAGTACCGAACCTCTTGCTACTCAACTTTAGTCACAAGTAAGCTTTTGTCATTGTAAGTACATGTGTATCATAGAGAACCACCAACGGGGTACCCCTTGCCCCATGACACATGAGCTATCCCATATCAAAATGACAAGCCAACAGACAGTGAGCATCTCAGCAATCTTTTTATTTGCTATTTGCATAGGTTTTTATTGAGGATGCTTCACAGAATGCTCACTATGGTTATGCTGCAAGTTTCCACCATGACTAGGCATGGATAGGTTAGCCGCCCAGGCGTTTCTCTAACGCATATACAAACTCCATGAGCTTACAAGCTCCCCTTTTATTTCACACCGTCGGCATAGGTTTTACTTGAAATAGCAATAATGCTAAAAGGTAGATATGGTGGACACAAATGGCATAGGTTTTAGTTCAAGGATTGGATGCACGAGAAGCATTCCCTCTCAGTACAGGTTTTTGGCTAGCAAGCCTGGGTAGCAAGCATAAGAGTTGAAGGAAACAAAAAAACATATAAGTGATAGAAACAATCATGCAATCTTCCTTGGAAACACAAAAGATCTTAACTATAGAATACTAAGCTTATGATCCAAACAAGAAAGAAAGATAATGAAGTTGTAATTCTAAAAGTACTTTTCTCTTTTCCATTCAATCCTCAAATAGTGTTGCTACTGAACAGAGCTAGTTTGCCAAAACCAACTAAATTTACTTAATGATCCCAAAGTGATACCAATACTAACAACAAGATCAATCATATAACAGAAATTGCAAACTAAAATAAGATATGCAAAAAGTAAACGATAGAACTTCTCATTAATATTCCATAATGGCAACTCACACCAAGGGATACATAGATAACTAACTTGGGAGAGATACTTCCACAATGCAAACCATCATATATGATAACTTCTCTATTCATGATATGACTCTACTAAAAAGGTAAAAAGATGAAAAATAATGATGTGATATCGCGGCACTCCCCCATGCTTGGAACAAACCAAGGGGATGCCAAAAACCTGATGAAGATTACTCCTTCGGTGGTGGTGGTGTTCTCTCGATAAGCTTTTCAATCAATTTCTTCAAATCCTCAATCTCGAATGTGAGAGTACGGATCAACTCCGAATTTCGCTCAATATGGTTCATGATCATGTCGGACTGTGAATCCCAGCCCTTGTGACTCTTTCCCCACTCTTCCTCCTTAAAGTGTTATGTTCCTGCATGGTTAGAAGGAGGCATATCCCAATTGGAGGGTAATTTTTCCTTAGGCATCTTTTGGAATTGCTGCTCATGTATAAGGGTATGGAAATGATTCTTGATGCATGGAGGAAGTGACCGTGAAGCTAAGCAAAGGCGCGGAAACATCCCTCCAGTGGACATCTATGCAGTCCTTTTGAGCTTGACAGGATGTGCCACCACTCCAATGCTTGCAATGGTGGTGCAGGTGTGCGGGTGCTGGTCTTCCTTCACTTCCTATTTAACTACACCCTTGATCTCCTCCTCCTGCTTGGGGTCTTGGAGATCATCTTCCACGAGCTTCTTGCCCTTATCATTGGTGGAGACCATCGTGCTTCTAAACTTGAGAATAGTTCCTGACAGAAACAGATCGAAACAAAAAGCTTTTCTTACTAGCAAGTTTGAAATCTCTATTAAGTTCTTTCACTGCCCAATAAGCTTTGTGTTCTAATTCTAAAGGCAGGTGACAGGCTTTTCCATAACCATTTTATAAGGAGACATTTCCATAGGATTTTTATAAGCAGTTCTATAAGCCCATAAAGCATCATTCACCTTTCTAGCCCATTTTTTTCTAGATCTATTAACAGTCTTCTGCAAGATAGATTTAATTTCTCTGTTTGATAGTTCTACTTGCCCACTGGTTTGGGGATGATAAGCTGAAGCAATTCTATGATTAACGTCATATTTAGCAAGGGTCTTCCTAAAACCACCATGAATGAAATGTGAACCTCCATCAGTCATAAGATATCTAGGCACTCCAAACCTAGGAAAGATAACATCCTTAAGAATTTTTAAAGAGGTCTCACCATCAGCACTTTTTGTAGGTATGGATTCTACCCTTAGTAACATAATCAACAACAAGAAGAATATGAGTATAACCTTTTGAAGGAGGAAAAGGACCCATAAAGTCAAATCCCCAACAATCAAATGGTTAATAACAAGAGAGTAACTCATAGGCATTTCATTGCATCTAGAAATATTGTAGAACCTTATTGTAGAACCTTATTGTAGGCCTTATTGTAGAACCTTATTGTAGAACCCCATCACATGATAAGATAAACTTTCTTGTATCTTTAAAAAGGGTAGGCCAATAGAAACCTTATTGTAGAACCTTTTGTGTGGTTCTATCTCCAGCATGATGCCCTCCATAGGCACTACCATGACATTTCCACAATATCTCTTGTTGTTCATATTCTAGAACACATCTTCGCATAATACCATCCACTCCCTCTTTATATAAATGTGGGTCATTCCAAAAATAATGCCTCAAATCATAAAAGAATTTCCTTCTTTGCTGGGCTGTAAAAGTTGGAGGCAAATACTTGGAAGCAATAAAGTTAGCATAATCAGCATACCAAGGACTCTCTCGCGAGCTTACCTCTATTGCAGCCAACTGTTCATTTGGAAAACTATCATTAACAGGCATAGGATCAAAAGAAATGTTTTCCAATCGAGATAATTTATCAGCAACAGGATGTTCAGCACCTTTCCTATCTACAATATGTAGACAAAACACCTGTAAAAGTAACACCCATCTAATAAGCCTAAGCTAGCATCTTTCTTTGTCATAAGGTACTTAATAGCAGCATGATCAGTATGAATGGTAACTTTTGAATCAACAATATAAGGTCTAAACTTATCACAAGAAAAGACAATAGCTAAGAACTCTTTTTCAGTAGTAGCATAATTATTTTGAGTAGCATCAAGAGTCTTACTAGCATAATGGATAACATTCAACATTTTATCTATTCGTTGTCCAAGAACAACACCTACAGCAAAATCACTGGCATCACACATAATTACAAAGGGTAAATTCCAATCAGGTGGTTGGATAATAGGAGCAATAGTTAAAGCTTTCTTTAGAGTTTCAAAAGCTTCCTTACAATCATCACCAAAAACAAAAGGTACATCTTTTTGGAGAAGATTAGTAAGAGGTTTTGATATCTTGGAGAAATCTTTAATAAACCTTCTATAGAACCTAGCATGACCAAGGATACTATGAATACCTTTCTCATCCCTATGACAGGGCATTTTCTCAATTGCTTCAACTTTGGCTCTGTCAACTTCAATGCCTCTTTCAGAAATTTTATGTCCAAGGACAATTCCTTCATTAACCATGAAATGGCATTTCTCCCAATTAAGAACAAGATTAGTTTCTTTGCATCTCTATAAAAAATTATCAAGGTTGTGCAAACAATTATCAAAAGAAGTTCCATAGACGGAAAAATCATCCATGAATACTTCCACAATTTCCTCACAAAAACCATGAAAGATAGCAGATATGCATCTTTGAAAAGTAGTAGGAGCATTACACGAACCAAAAGGCATATGCCTATAAGCATAAGTTCCATAAGGACACGTAAAAGTGGTTTTATCTTGATCTTGTTGTTTAATAGCAATTTGAGAGAACCCAGAGTATCCATCAAGAAAGCAAAAAATGAGTCTTCTTAGACAACCTTTCTAACATGTGATCAATAAAAGGCAGTGGGTAATGATCTTTCTTAGTAACTTTGTTAACCTTTCTGAAATCAATGCACATCCTATAACCAACTACTACTCTTTGGGGAATAAGCTCATAATTCTCATTAGGCACAACAATAATTCCTCCTTTCCTAGGGACACAATGAACAAGACTAACCCATTTACTATCAGCAATAGGATAAATAATACCAGCATCAAGGAGTTTTCATACCTCATTTGATACCACTTCCTTCATCTTAGGATTTAAACAACATTGATGTTCTACCACTGG
This sequence comes from Avena eriantha, assembly GCA_910589775.1. Taxonomy (NCBI): domain Eukaryota; kingdom Viridiplantae; phylum Streptophyta; class Magnoliopsida; order Poales; family Poaceae; genus Avena; species Avena eriantha. The sequence goes on along the minus strand of OU342741.1, from coordinate 79,441,967 downwards.
CTTTGCATCAGGTTCTATATTAATAGCATGCTGACATATAGTAGGAGAAATCCCTTTTAAATCATCAAGAGTATAACCCATAGCTCCTCGGTGTTTCTTCAATACTTCTAATAATATTTCCTTTTCCTTTCCTGAAAGTTTAGAACTAATAATAACAGGATATATTTTCTTATCATCAATGTAAGCATATTTAAGATCATCAGGTAAAGGTTTTAGATCAAAAACCGGATCCTTTTTAGGTGGTAATGTGGTACCCAAATCTTCCACATGTAAGTTATGCTTAAGCATCTTGGGTTGATGAAGGATAATCTCATCAATCTCATTTATTTCTTCCATGAAGATCTCACTTTCGTGGTCTTCCATATATTGCTGCAAAGCATTGTTAGAAGCAAGAGAAATAGAACCAAGTTGTTCAACTCTAAAATCCACATCAGGCAATTCATTTTCATAAGGAACTTTAGCAAATTTTGAAAAATTAAACTCATAAGGTTCTCCATCTAATTTAGTTAAATTTTTCTCCCTCTTACAATCTATAATGGCTCCACAAGTGTTCAAGAAAGGTCTACCAAAAATGATAGGACAAGTTTTACTAGCAGTTGAACCAAGTACTAGAAAATCAGCAGGATATTTAATCTTACCACAAAGAACTTCCACATCTCTTACAATACCAATCTCACTCATGTGTCACAAACCCCGCCAACCCGCCCATCCACTCCATCTCTCTCCTATGTGTCTTCCTAGACTTGTCTCTCTTCCCACATTGATCTACACATCTCCCATACCGACCATCAAGTTGGAGATCTAAGAGCATCTCTAGTCGCATCCCCCAAACAACACCCCAAAAGCCTATTGGGGTGCGTCGGACAGGAACCGCGTCTAGTCGCGTGCCATTAGGGACATTTTCATCCGGCGTGGCCCAATAGCATGCCCGTCGCCCCGATGTCATACCATCACCATAGGGGACATGCTCGGTGCCCCGGACACAATGCGCTGGCGACGTGGCGCTTGGCAGGCTAATCCTGTCATTGGCACATCGGATGGTCAACGTTATTTATTATGTTATCGCCAATCATCGTCAACCTCCTCGTGGCCGCTTAATGGCGGCGTCGGTCATTAGGACAACGTAGGGAGTTGTCCCATAATTGTAGTGGCGAAGTGGCCAGCACCACATGGAGTCATCTCGTTGTCACAGTGGCACATGGGCGGCACAGATCGTCTTCTGCATTGCCATTGATGTAGGTGGCAGTTTGACTCCCGCGCCACTTAAATGTTGGTTGTCTGACTCCTGCGCCATTCGTCGCTCGAGCCCTACGCTGACATCAATGAGACGGCTACTCAGCCTTTAAAAGCAGGTGGTGCATGCCCCATTATCCCCGCAGGAACTCTAGTTCAAACCTCCTAGCTCCTCCACACGAGATCCATGACTAGAGGTTCCAGGGACAGGGTCACGTCCGTGGCTGGGGTTGGGGCCATAGCCGTGGTCCATCACCTTCGCCTTTGCTGTCATGTCGCTGATGAAGGAGGAAATGACCTCTGCAGACCTCTCTAACTTCAAGTTCTTCATACCCATCTATCAAAACCCTTTGGGCAAGCTGAGACTCCCAGAAAAGTTTCCACAACTTCTCTGCGGCTAGGAGCCCGCCAAAGTGAAGTTGGGCAACAGGCGGCGGTCCTGGCCTATGACCCGAGGAGGTGTTATTAGACGGGAAAGTCCACATGTACGTCAACAGCAACTAGGAATAGTTCGCATGTGCACACAGCCTGGAGGTCAGCCACTTCCTGAACTTCACATACGAAGGCGATGGCATGCTCACCATAAAAGTGTTTGACGACATGATGTGCCCTGGGCAGTACCACATGGACATCGACGAGGCTAATTGACGAGGGTTTAACTCATCATTGCCCATTGTTATGGACTTGGGTTTTGGAGAAGGAGGGATCGCTGGAGGCATCAGTCGGCTAGCAAACAAGCACACAGGGACGCAAGGTTTACCCAGGTTCAGGCCTCGTAGGGGTCCCTACTCCTGCTTGTCTTCTCTTGGAATTAACAAAGGAATCAAAGATTACAGGGGCGCGTAGATGCAATCTGGCGAGAGTTGTGGAAACTAGGGTTGTGTGTGTCCTCCTCGCCGCCCCCTCCTAGCCTTTATATATATAGGCTAGGACTCGGGTAGCAGGTCGAGTCGGTTACAGATTAGGGTTTTCCCTTTGAACTTTCTATCTTAAGCTTCTTCTTGTCTTGCAAGCAATCGAGAGTCCATGGGCCACTCGAATTCTTCATGGGCCTTGGAAACACCATGGCCTTCTGATGTATCTAGGCCGTATATACCAAACTCGAGTCCTGTAGGGTATACCCATGTCAGTAACCCCCGAGTGTCCAGTCGAATCACAGATTCGACTGGGGACTTTATGAAGCCTTTCGAGTGCATGATTGAGTATTTTTCGAATGTTCCGTTCATGGCATAGGGATTGTTGATATGCGTGCCTGATTTAACCGATGTATCGGTATCAGTTAACGGCCTTAGGGCAAAACAGCGCAATCTACTCAAACTCGAGTCGTCGGACTCGAATTTGGAAAAGTGCTGGCGTAATTCGACTCGGGCCACGGAGGTCTTACAGGAGTCGAATTCCAGTGTATGGGTGTGAGCACTCGACGCGTCCCTCAAGCCATGTTCATCATACCTACAGGCACGAATATGTTTCTCGTAGTGCACAACAGATGCGTTGCCAGGCCTTATTCAGGTCTTATCTTCACGCTGTAAGCGCGGCATCCGAACTTTTGTCATCGCGGAGATGATTCGGATAACCCAGGAGACGTAATCTATTTGTAGGGAAAATATGAGGCGGAGTCGCCATAGCATTCGAGTGTGTATGTTATGAACACACAGTATGTTGTGCAAGGAAAAATAATCATAGGGTGCGTGACCAGCGCTCCCTATGGGAGTAGCCCTCGAGTGCCTGGTTGAGTCGAAGACTTAGGCAGGGACTAAAGAACTTTTGCGGCTGCTGTCATCTTTTGTTGCTTGTTTCAATCGAATTTGCTTCCGGCGCTCCCTATGGGAGTAACCCATGACCCATAATCATAGATTCGAGTGGTGGGTGTGCTTTTAATGTTCCTGCATAAAAATAAATCGTAGGGTGCATGACCAGCACTCCCTATGGGAGTAGCCCTCGAGTGCTTGGTGGAGTCGAAGACTCAAGCAAGGACTTAAAGTAGTCGAAATATTTTGATGCTTCTCTTGATGACATCAGTGTTGACGATGTGATGACCTCAGTTGCCCGCGTGAGCGGCTTTGACGGGATGTGACGAGCGGTGGGTCCCACTTTCTGACTTTGATTTGACCGGGCGTGTGTAATCTTCCGTTTTAACTGCGTCTCCTCAATTTCCACGCGTAATGGAGATAGTGGGGGATGGTTCGTGTTTTGGCCTCGCCACGTGTCGACGGCGATGTGCGCCACGCGTCTAGTAGGGTTTCTGCTGGCCGTTGGATGGCATCCGCAAGGGGGTTAAGTAGCAGCGTAGCTGCGGTAATTTTCCCATCTTCCCTTTCTCTGCTTGTGCTTCCATTGCCATTGTCGCTGCTCTCTACTTCCTAGCACTCGTCTTCTTCGTGGTGCTTGGCCAACTCCGTATCTCCCCGAGCTACTTCCTCCGCTCACACCGCCATCGCAAGATGGGCAAGAAGAAGGGAGGCGTCGCCACTGAGTCCGCCGCCGCCATTGACGCCACCAAGAAGAAGGGCGGCTCCGCCACTGTGGGCACCAACACCGCCGGCGCTGGGATGAAGAAGGGCGCAGGTACCCGCGTCACCAATGGTGCATGGCGCGCATCCATCATCAAGTCCTCCGAGCTCCGTCTCTTGCGTCAGGATGGAGTTCTGTCGCCTGTGGAGGATGAGCCGCGAGTGCCAAGTGGCGAGGTAATTCCTTGTCCTCATGCTGGTTTCCAGGTGATGTTCCTTGCATTCATCATCCGTGGTCTTTCTCTGCCACTGCATCCTTTCTTCAGGGGCCTCCTTTGCTTCTACGGGCTCCAGCTGCATCAGTTGTCCCCAAATTCTATTCTCCACATCGCTTGCTATATTACTCTTTGCGAGTGCTAGCTCGGAGTCGAGCCACACTTTGGCCTCTTTAAGAGGATTTTCAAGTTGAAGCGCTAGTCAGCATCTGGTTCTGTAGTCTACAACGTAGGAGGCTGCGGAATCCATGTCGTCTCCTCTGCCACATATTTCGATATCAAACTCATGGTGTCTGTCCAAGGATGGAGAGACAAGTGGTTCTACATCTGCGACCAGAAGGCCGACGGAGAGCACTACGGACTCGCGCCCTTCGATCCCGCGATGCCGTGCAAGAGGAGGCGTTCTTGGAAGAACGTAGTGATGCCTGGCGAGTCCGAGGAAACGGAAGTGCTGTACAAGCGCGTATGCGACCTCGAGAGCCACATGGGTAAAGAAGAGGGAGGCGCCGCCCTCATTCGCACATGGTTGCGCCATCGCATCCAGCCTCTACAGGCCAGAGTCCACCCCATGTTCCAATGGGCTGGTGCGGACGATGCCACTCGCGTATCTGCCGATGGCATTTCCGCGGGTGAAGTAGATAAGAGGTTGCGACTGGTGACAAAGTATACCACCAAGGAGGTTCTACCAGGCGAACCAGTCGTGCCTCCCTTCGACGCTTCTAACCCTCCTCGTGAGGTAGAATTGTGCTATGAAGTAGCTTTATTTATTGATTGTTGTTAACTTCTTGATGTATAGTGAATTGTTTCTGAATGCAGGATTGGAAGGTGTCTCCCAATTTGCCCCTCTTCCTGTGGGGGTTATTCCTCGCGAAGTGGATGAAGAGGACGAGTCGGAATTGACCGTCCCACTTGAAGAGGAGGAGGGAGCCGCCGAGTCCAGTGATCCGGACACTCGCAAGTGTTCTCGTAGCAAGGATTCGGATGCTTCGTCTCCTTCGACTCCAGAAGGCCCATCTGTTGGTGCAGAGGAGCTGATTCCCGTTATTCATGTGCGCTCTATGGCTCCTCCTGCCCGGAAGAAGCTTCGACGGCCAAAGGAATCGTCGGAGTCGGAGCAGCAGTCCTTCGATCTTGATAGATTTGACTGGTAAGTTCTGTATTCGCGACCTCGTTTTGGTTTCTTCTTTGAGTTGCCATATGTCCTGAAGCTTTTACTTGATTTGTGTTTTAGTCAAGCGGTGACGTCGTCTTCTGACGACGTCCAATTTTTGAATGAGTCCGGAGTCGCCCACTCTAGGTCCAAGAAGGTGGCGTGACAGTCTCCTTCTCCTCCATTGGCGGCCTACTCCAGGCATAATTCATCGAGTTCCCCGCATGCTGGGGAGCATCAGATGTTTACCCGGATGACTATCAATAGCCTTCTTCAGAGTCTGTGGAGGATCATCTAGGTATCTTGTAGTTGGCAGTCGAATCTATTCTTGGCGTGCTTTACTTGAACTTTAAATGTCTCTGATGCAGCTCATCGTGAAGGAAGCCGCCTGTCTGGCAGAGCAGGTCCTTAACATGGGTCGACAGCATGCGCGGCTGGACAATCTCCATCGCATTGTTGAAAGTAAGTCTTGACTTTGTCTTTGCCTTTTGCGAATATTATTGATTCGATTTGGTAACACTCCCTGTATGTTGCAGCTGAGCATAATGAATTACTTCGCCATGCTGCTACATTGGAGAAGACGTTGGGCGCGGCGACCAAGAATCGCGACGAGGCGGTTGCAGCTTTCGAGGAGTCACGGAAGCGAGAACAGGATGTCCTTGCCTCCACTACTGAGAGGGAGAAGTTGTTCGAGGAGCAACTTCTCTCGATTGCCAAGTCCCTCTCAGGTATTTCTTTTTCATCCGAATATGCCTTGCTCTTCCGTACTTCGATGTGTGATTGTTGTAATAATGCTTTTGTGTATGCAGATGCTAGCGGCTTGAGTTTTGATGCCCAATCTCTGCGCCGCGCGGATGCTTTGGCTGGTGCCATCACCAAAGTCGAGGACCACAGCGTATCCCTCCAGGAGACGCTGGGGAAGGCCAAGGATGTGCTCAGTTGCATCCGTGAGGACTTAACTCCCAAGGCCGGACTGATCGACAACCTCGGCGACTTGGTGGAGTCTCTGGCTGGAGGAATCCCTGCTGGCTTCAAGAACTCGCAGCGCTCCGTCGGCGCCACCATGGCACTCGCAATGGTGCAGGCCCATGGTGTGGAGATGGATCCTGCCGCTATCTCTGAGGCGATGCCTGTCGACGCTGGAGGCCAGCAGGTAGTGTTTGCTCCCTTTGCTGGTAAATGCAAAAATTATGGTCCCCAGCTTATCGAGACACTCGCCAAGTACTCTGAGAAGCGGTGTCAAGCGAAAGTTGTGAAGGCTGCGGCGTCTAGGGGTACCACCGACAAGTTCGTGGTGTCGGAAACTGCCACGGATGCGATGAAGCCCCCGAGGCCAAAGTCTAAGTCGAAGAAACACGCTGCTCCTTAGTTTTATATGTAATAGCTCTAGTGTTTGACCTTTTGTGTCCATGAGACAATGCTTTTATGGGGGTACCCCAGTCAAGACTTTGTTATGTTTGAATGTATCCAAGCCTTTTGTTAGTGTATTTTCAGCCTCTAATTTTGCTTTTGTTTGGTTCGTGATAGGGTACCTCGAGTGGTCCTTTGAGTGATCCTCGTGATTCGTGACCCACTGATGAGATCTTGGCGCAACCGCGTTCAAGGGTGGATGAGTTGTCTTTGCTTTCGCGACTACGCGATCGAGTTAAGCAACTAGAACGTGAGTTGCCCATCCTCCGCGGTAACGCGGATGTATGGAAGTCGAGGGCGGAGAAGGCTACCGCCCGAGAGCAGTATCTATTGGAGGAGGTGACACAGCTGGGCGATCAGTTCAAGTGTTAGCTTCCTGCCCTCGTACCTTTTCTTGTAGTCAATCGCGGCAGTTCTTTGTCTTCATATTTTTGCCTTTTGCTTGGTGTAGTTGTCAGTGCTCGTCATCCGCAGGATGAGAAAGACAGAATCGTCATTCGAATGAACGACCTCACCCAGGAACAACTTCAGGCGAGTGGGTATTTTTGGGTGGACCATGATCGTGTGATCACACTTGCGACCTTGCAGGATCGTGCTTCTCGAGTACTCTACTTTCTAAAGAAGGCGCAGTCGTGCCTGAGGAATATCTACCAGACGATGTTTCCACTGGACACCATCCCTTCGAGCCTGTTGGCTCTCCTGGCTAAGTTTCAGGATTTGAGTGCAGTTCGCGAGTGCGTGCGACAGCAGTTAGTGGCTGGTGCCAAGGCTGCTTTGACACTGGTGCGACTGCATAGGCCTGATGTAGACGTTGCTGCTGGACCGCCGACTCCGCCGGCAGGTTCGACCTAGAACTTGGTTCCACATTACCAGGCGGTGGATTGTCCAGCAGAAGAAATTTTCGACTTCTTTGAGGAACAGACAAACGTTCTTCTGCTGCAGTAGTAGTTTAACTTGTATCCTGCACGTAAGTATACCAGTGGTGTAAAAGTTCGTATGGATATACTGGATGTGATTAATTTATATTGATATGTAAAGAGCTTGCTAGCTTATATGTTTTGCGAGTGTATTTGTACTCTGCAGTTCCTTTTCGTTAGCCTGACTTATTTTATCTCAGCACCTTGCCAACCTGTCAGGTGCATTGCAACTAGGTTGGTGTTTTATCAAGGGTTCGATTGGTGTTGAGTCAGCTACTCGGGATACTGCGACTTGTTCATAGAACGGGGATGTAAAGGGTGGCATAGCCCCCGAGTGATAAGATTGCTAGGAAGAATGAGGAAAACACAAAGTTTCGGGGCACTTAGCTTTATTTATTCGCAGCACAGTACGAGGTACAATGTGTGGCTAGGTAGCCTGGCTGAATAGCCTTATTTGTAATGTAAGAAAAAAAGACGACTAGGGGTAGAAGCACCGCAGCTATGCGATGTTCTAGGGGTTGGAGTATGCGAGTCCTATCTCGAGATCTTTAAGGCGATAGGTGCCACCTGGGATTACTTCTGTAATCACGTCTGTTCCCTCCCAAGGGGACTCGATCTTGAGGTGTCCTTGCTGCTTGAGTCGTAGGACCAGGTCTCCTTCGACGAAGGATTTGGGGCATAGCCTTCTATTGTGGTAGTTGCACAGGTTCTGCTGGTAGATCGTCGATATTTCTGCTGCGATGTCCTGTGCCTCATCAAGGAGATCGACGGAGTCTTCGAGTGCGAGTGTTGACTCATGCTCGCTGTACGTGACCACCCGTGGGGATTTAAGGCGTACTTATGCGGCTAGCACTGCGTCAGCACCGTGCACCATGAAGAATGGGGTATATCCCATGGCGTTGTTTGGGGTTGTGCGCAGACTCCAAAGTACGGACTGTAGCTTGTCTGGCCAACATCCAGCGGCTTGCTCGAGTGGCCGGAGGAGTTGCTTCTTGATTCCACCGCAGACGAGGCTGTTAGCCTTTTCGACATAACCATTGGTCTATGGATGAGCTACGGAGGCATAGCTTATGTTGATTCCCAGGTTTTCGCAGAAACCCTGGAACTCCTTGGAGGTGAAGTTCATTCCATTGTCCGTGATGATGATATGTGGCACTCCGAAGCGATAGACAATGGACTCTAAGAACTTGACGGCACTGGCTCCTGACTGGTTTGTCACCGGCATGGCCTCTATCCACTTGGTGAATTTGTCGACTACAACCAGGAGGTAGACATAGCCTCCTCGTGAGGACTTTGGGAGCTTGCCGACCATGTCGAGTCCCCATTGTGCAAAGGGCCAAGCCAATGGTATTGGTCGGAGTTCCGCGCCAGGTGCGTGTGGTTTGTTCGCGAATCGCTGGCAAGCATTGCAGCGCTGGATGATATCCTTGTCGTCGCGCATGGCCGTGGGCCAGTAGAATCCAGCTCGTAGAGCTTTGGCGACTAGGGCACGACTGACAGCATGGTGCCCGCAAGTTCCTTCATGGATGTCGAGGAGGACGGCCCGTCCGTCCGCGTTGGAGTACTCCTGTAATGCTATGCTTGTATAGTTCACCGTTGATGACGGTGAATGCCTTGGACCACCACGTGATGTGTCGCGCGTCAGTCGGGTCGTCAGGAAGCCTCTTTCTTAGAAGATATGTGATGTAGGGGTTGAGTCCAAGATGGCTCGATCATCATGACACCCATTGGTCCCTCGAGTCCTGTGTCAAGCTCCATGTCGTCGAGTGCCATTGGCTCGTTGGATGGCGTAGCCCCCGAGTCCGCTGTTGCGCTTGTTTTCTTCTTTGTGGCCTTTGCCTTGATGGAGCGTTCGCAGATACGCTCGAGAAATACCCCAGGTGGTATGGGGTGCGGGTGGAGCCAATGTTGGCGAGTGCGTCTCCGTCTTCATTGCTTTTCGCAGCCTACGTGCCACAGTTCACAGCCGTCGAAGTCCCCTTCGAGTGTGTCGTACAGGTCGCGGTAGACGATCATATTGTCGTTCGGCGCGTCACACACGTGCATCGTTTGGTTGACCACCAGTTTGGAGTCAACGTAGATGATGAGCCTCTTGGCGCCGCAGGCTTTCGCCATCCGCATCCCGTGCAGCAGGGCCTCGTATTCAGCTTCATTGTTAAAGGGAGTGAACTACATTCGCAGGATGTATTTCAGCTTGTCTCCTTCTGGCGATGTCAGTATGACGCCTGCGCCAGCCCCATCCTTTCGTTTGGATCCATCGAAGTGCATTGTCCAGAGGTAAGACATATCTGGCTTTTCAGGGAGTTGGTTCTCCATCCAGTGCACGAGGAAATCAGGGAGGACTTGCGACTTGATCGCGTCGCTCTTTTCGTATGTAATGTCTCATGGAGACAGCTCGATTCCCAAAAGCGCGACTCGTCCGGTGGCATCAGGGTTGTTGAGGATATGCCCAAGCGGGGCGTCGTTGACCACTATGATTGGGTGCTCCTGGAAGTAGTGGTGCAGTCGCCTGGCTGTCATGAAGACGTTGTATGCCATCTTTTGGTAGTGCGGGTACCGTTGCTTTGTTGGCATGAGCACCTCACTGAGGTAGTAGACTGGGCAGTGCACCCGGTGGACCTTGTTTTCCTCGGCTCGTTCCACCACGAGCACCGTGCTGACCACTTGATGGTGGCGGAGATATATAGCAACAATGGTTCTTTTTCGTGTGGAGTCACCAGTACTAGCGAGGTCTTCGAATGCTTCCTGTGCCTCGTCGGTCCACTCGAACTTTTTAGTTTTGCGGAGAAGTTGGTAGAAAGGCAATGCCTTTTCGCCCATTCGACTGATGAATCGACTGAGCGCCGCAATTCATCCAGCCAGCTGTTGGACGCCTCTTACATTCTTCGGCTTCTCTATCGCCAGTATGGCTTTTATTTTCTTCGGGTTCGCCTCAATTCCTCTCGCGGAGATGAGAGACCCGAGTACTTGCCCAGATGGTACGCCGAAGGCGCATTTGTCCGGATTGAGATTGATTCGGTAGCAGTCGAGGTTGGCAAAGGTCTTGCGTAAATCGTCGATTAGCGAGGCTTCCTCTTTGGTTTTGATGACGATGTCGTCAACATAAACTTGGATGTTGCGACCGAATTGATTCTCCTGCATGCACCGCTGATAGGTGGCTCATGCGTTTTTGAGCCTGAAGGGCATTGTGTTGTAGCCTGATTATAGCCTGAGTAGGTGTCGAGGAAGAAGAGACGCTCACATCCCGCGGTGGAGTCGATGATTTGGTTGATTCGCGGCAGCGGCAAGTGATCCTTTGAGTAGTGCTTATTCAGGGAGGTGAAGTTCACGCACATCCGCAGGATGTCCATGTCTTTTTTAGGTACCAGCACCGTGTTGGCGAGCCAAGTGCTTTCCTTGATCTCGCGTATGAATTTGGCGTCGAGGAGTCTGTTGATCTCCATTCCGACCGCCTTTGCTCTTGGTTCAAACAATCGCGAATTGTCTGCTTGACTGGCCTTGCGCCTGGGTTGACATTGACTGCGTGCTCGGCAAATTCCCTGGGAACCCCTGGCATGTCCGCTGGACACCCGGCGAAGATTTCCCAGTGCTCACGGAGGAATTCGACGAGCGCGAGTTCCTATGCGGAACTCAAGTTGTTGGCGATGAGGGTCGTCTTGGTCGGGTCCGTTGGGTGGACCTGGACTTTCTTCGTGTGCACCGATGAGTTGAAGGGCAGGTTGGGTGAACTTGGCATGCTCAGGGGAGGCAGACTGTTGTCTATTGACTCCTTCAATCTTGCGAGTTCCTCCTACATGCCAAAGGACTGGGAGATTCTGTTGAATTCCCTGTCGTAGCTGTCGGACCTTTCGAAGTTGCCGTTAATTGTGATTACGCCGTTTGGGCCCGACATCTTCATCTGCAGGTAGGCGTAGTGTGGCACTGCTATGAACCTTGCGAACGCGACACGTCCGAGGATGTAGTGATATTGTGAAGGCCAGTCGACGACCTCAAAGTCGATGCGCTCTTGCCAAAAATTTTGCGGCGTGCCGAAGATGACGTCGAGGATGATTTTGCCCAGGGGATATACACATTTCCCTGGGACAATATCGTGGAATGTTGTGTCTGAAACTTCTAGACACGTTAGAGGGATCCTCATTGCACGCAAGGTACTTGTGAACATTAGGTTAATGCCGCTGCCGCCATCCATGAAAACCCGGCTCATGTCGAAGCCCCCAATTTGCGCCTCGAGTACGAGGGGACAGTGGCCTGGGCGAGGGATTTGGCGCGGGTGGTCACGCCGGTCGAAGGTGATGCAGGGGTCGTTTCCGCTGAGGTACTCATTGGTGGAAGGTGGAGAGTTGATCGCCAAGTTGACTTGCCGAGTGATGGCCTTCTACACTCGGTTTGAGGGACGCCCCTCTTGGATCATCCCCATGTTTCCCACGAGTCGTGGGTATGGTTCACCACCGTGATTCTGGACCAGTGCGGCCATGGGTGGTGGTATTCCGGGCGGCGATGGAGGACCTCCGTGTGCCATGGCGCCTGGGGCGACTCCATAGCCCCTATTAACTGCATCGTGATTTATCCGAGCCAGACCCTCGTGGAGCTTGAGAAACTCGTGGTAGTCCTTGAGAAGGTGGCTGGATTTTTTCTTGCCGTCGTGCTTGCCTATGTAAAAGTGCATGTTGCACGGCCCGGACAATTTGTCCTCGATGGTTGTTGCGGGTGCCTCTTCGCGAGTGCGGCGCTGCCACACCTGCGTGGTTTTCCCGGAGTCGCGGTATCCACCGCTACGATAGCCCCTGTTACGGTTGTCATCGCGTTTGTCGGCGTAGCCGGCTGTAACCATGTTGATATCATCGCGGTCATCGTAGATGCGCATTCGCTACTTGACTCGACGGTCGCGTCTGTGCCCGAGGTCGTCATCATCGTCGGAGTAGGTGCAGTTTTTCACTGAATCCTCTCTATCAGCCCACCGATTCGCAATTTCCATCAGGTGGTCGATTGTCCTGGGCTTCGATCGGCCCAATTCCTCCCTTAGTTCTATGCTTCGAACACCGCCGTTGAATGCTTCGATTGCGCGGCCCTCCGAGATGTTCCCTGCGGAGTTCTTGATGATGGACCACCTTTGGATGTACGAGCGTAATGATTCGCCCGGCCTTTGCTGGCAGCTCCTCAGCTCTTCGATTGATGCAGGCCTCTTGTAAGTGCCCTTGAAGTTGCGTACAAAGTTGTAGACTAGCTCTTCCTAGCTGCGAATGGATTCGCGCGGGAGATTGTTGAGCCATGCGCGGGCGGCGCCCTGCAGCTCTAGCTGCAGGCATTGCATGGCCATGCTTTGACTCCCACCATGTAGCCTGGCGGAGGAGATGTGGTCCTCCAACTAGATCTTTGGGTCTTGTAGGCTGTCGAACTTTGGGTTCTCCGACGGGAGTTTGAACCCTTTAGGCATTCGCTTCTGCCTGATGGCCCTGCTGAAGCATCTAGCGCCGCAGAGTTCAGTCTCGTCCTCTTCTGAATCAGTCGAACGAGCGCGTCTTGCCCTTGATTTGTGGATTTTGTGCTGCATGAGGTCATCGCGCGCATCATAGTCGTGATTGTGCCACCGTGAGCGGCGACGTCGAGATAGATCATGACTATCGTCGCTGGACGAGGGTGAGGAATAGTGTTTTGCCAGAGCCTTGCCTTTCTTTGGTTCTGGCGTTGTTTCTTTGTCGAGGGCGGCCTCGATTAATCCCAAGCCCGCGATCATAGATTGGTGCATGGCAGCTTTTGGATCTCCAGCTAGCGGTTGGTTGTTGAGGAGGTACATGGTGGCCGCTGTCACCGCGGCTTGCGGTGTCTTTGGGACCACGTTGCCCCGTGTGTCGACTATCATAGAGCTGAAGTCGAGGACTTTCGCAGCCTCTATGTGTTCTTGCTCGGTGAGATGGGCCATCCGAGATTGCCTCTTGTTGGCCACGTACTCGTTGCCCTTGGAGGAGGATCCTCCATGGGAGGAGAGCCCAGCTCGACGAAGACTCGACTCATCTGCCGCCTTTTTACGTGCTTCGAGTTGCGCGATTGCGTGTAGCTGGCGTCTATACTCCTACTTTAGTAGCCAATGGTAGCCCATCAGCATGTTCTGCAGCGTGCCGGGGGCAGAGGATTGCCTCATAGAGCTTCTCAACAACGGGCCCACTCATTGTCGTTGAGTTTAATCACGACACGTTCGCCAGTGTGTTCGTCCACCATGGTTGGTGCTTCGACTGCCCCTCCATTGTTGACGGGCGTGCCATTGCCACCATTGGTGGGGCCGCTATTGGGTGGTCCACCATTAGGTATGCCACCATTTGGTGGATCGGTGCCAGATCCATTACCACCGTTTTCGCGATTGGCGGCGGTGTCGCCAGCGTTGATGACGGCGCACATGAAGTGGTTGGGGAAGCTGTTGCTTCCACAACTTTCGGATCCGGAGCCATGGACTCCATCTTCCATCGCTATGTCACCCAGATCAGAATCGCGACTGTTGTCGCTGTCCGTGCTCCCAGCTACTACTGAGGTGTTGTGCTCGCTGAGGGTGCCGATTGGTGGTGGGAACCATGATGCTGGAGCAATCGTGGGTGCCGTTGGCTGGTCAGGCATGCGAAGTGTGCCCATCTGACCAACCTGGGAGCGGAAGCTCGCAATCGCCAGGCTGATTCCATCGCCCACGGACTCGAAAGCCGGGCGAGTGGCCGGCGTGTGGACGATGAAGTCGAACGCGCCGAAGAGCTGGCGAATCTCTACTGTTGCGGAGTTGTAGATCGCGGTTGATGGGGCCGAAGAAGCCGCGACATCAGCACTCCCAATTCCCACAGACGGCGCCAATTGACAAGGGTTTAACTCATCAATGCCCATTTTTATGGACTTGGGTTTTGGAGAAGGAGGGAGCACTGGAGGCATCAGTCGGCTAGCAAACAAGCACACAGGGACGCAAGGTTTACCCAGGTTCAAGCCTCGTAGAGGTCCCTACTCCTGCTTGTCTGCTCTTGGAATTAACAAAGGAATCGAAGATTACAGGGGCGCGCAGATGCAATCTGGCGAGAGTTGTGGAAACTAGGGTTGCGTGTGTCCTCCTCGCTGCCCCCTCCTAGACTTTATATAGATAGGCTAGGTCTCGGGTAGCAGGTCAAGTCGGTCACAGATTAGGGTTTTCCCTTTGAACTTTCTATCTTAAGCTTCTTCTTGTCTCGCAAGCAATCGAGAGTCCATGGGCCACTCGAATTCTTCATGGGCCTTGGCAACGTCGTGGGCTTCTGCTGTATCCAGGCCGTATATACCAAACTCGAGTACCTGTAGGGTATACCCATGTAACTAATGGTCCGCAACCTCTAATTTATATTTTCGTTGGTTGCTATGTTTTTACTTCTATTTCTCCTATGTAAAAATCAAGTATCGCACTGCAATCTAAATCAAGTTTGAAAGAGACTTTTTTTCAATTCATGTGTTTAGTGGCCTGTTCATGGAACGAGATGGGAATAGACATGGAAGAAAAATGAAGTGACGGCACCCCCAAAGCGACTGATTCGATAATTCTCTAAGCCCGGCCTAGTCTGCCACCACCCCCACATGCTCCGGTTAGTTCGTATATAGTTAATTATGTGGCCAAGGCACATGAGCTGACATGGTTTAAGGGAAAATCCAACGGCCCCCGCAAACAGATCGGGCGGCTCCAAACCAATCCAAAAGGACAGATGCTACGGCCCAACGGCTACACACAAATGGAGCTGGACCCATGGAGTGGTCCGTTTCGGTGCATCTGCGGCCCAAACTTGGGCCGCATTTGTGGGAGGGGAGGGGGAGGACGGCTCGCGCATTCGACCGATGTCCTTCAGTCAGGCACAAAATCCACCCCTTCCTCCTACCCAGCCCCTCCTCCCACCACCTCTTCCCCCCCCCCCCCGGTGCCTCCGTCGCTCGGCTGGTCCTCCAAAAGGGTCGTGGTTGCACCTCTTTTTTGTCCTCTTATCGCCGCCTTCCAAGCCTCTTGTCGATGACTGATACCTTCGATCCGGATTCACGGATGTAGTATAATAGTCTTTTCCCTAGTAGACCTAGGTTTAATCGAACCTCGGGAAACAACGCTAAAAGGAGTTAAAAAGGACACGTCTGCAAGACTTTGTTTTTTCATTTTACGTTCGTTAACCAGACCAATCTACTTTACTTTATAATGTGGGTTGACTCAGCATATGGAGATAGGCCAGGTTGAAGATCCACCTGCATCTACACATCATATGGGATAAAATATAAGCACAGTCATGTGTAATGTTTTAATGGAGATAATCTCTTGTGGGCAACACATCCTAATATACTAGAGCCTCTACGAGCAGCAGGCATAGCAGTAGTCTTTTGATCCAACCGATTGCACCACGAAGCACCGGGCTATAAAGAGTTATTAAGTGAAAACACAGATCAAATCCTTAAGAAGTGATGTTGCTGTGATCCTGAATGGGTCGCTAAGCGAAGACTGTACTGCCCTTTCTGTCACTGGGTTTCCTATGAGATCGTCGTTAACCAAGTATAACAGCTCAAGCCTTTATCAATCTCGGGGATCTTAATTGGGTACCTACAAGTCCAAAGATCGAGGCAAGAGACAAAGAAATAAAAGATACAAATCCCTCTTTCAAACAATACACAATACTCCCATACATTAGATGCACATAATTGCTACGAGGTTTCTCCCTAACCCATAGCAAGTGAGGACTACTCACGCATGATAATAAGATCAATGATAGAAAAAATTGTGCAAAATACTTAGATTGAAATCAAATATTCTTACAATGGTAGCCGAATCACAAGGAGATCTCAAGTACAAAGTAATGGCTATGGCTAATGTAGGGGTTGGAAGATGGAAGGGATGAACTATGGTGTGGATCTCCTTTCGTGTTGTTGTGATGCAATCTAAGAATGGCGGCCCTCTGCGTGGCGGCTGAGGCCTCAAAATATATAGCTGTCTTCATGAAAGTTGTAGGGTTTGACGAGATGAAGCCGCCGCCACATGGTACGGGCGGACGATATGGGTGGGCCCTTCCTGTACCAGTGGTCGTTATGGCTACAGGCGCTTGGCAATTGATCTAGAATTACTTGGTCGTGTGGACTTCCTCAAAATCTTCATTATGACTCCTGATTTTGCATTTAAAAGCGTGATTTCCTGCACAACACAAATGAAAGCAATGGTTTGCATGTCTTTGCAATTATTAGTCATTAGTGGCAAGGCTAGAGATTTTCTTGTTAATTGCTTGACTAAAAACAATGTTTAAACACGGGAAAAGATGGCTATTTTTAGAGCCATCAACCACCCCAAATCTCAAACCTTGATCTCCCTCAAGCAATAAGAAACAAAAGAACCATAAGGAATTCAGCGTTTAAACTTGAAACAACGAGAATATGAATTCGCTTACGGTTGGTGGTCATATGCGTCCAGCACTTGATCCATTTGAAAGGCTCATCAAAGTTAGATAGATGACAAGAATACTATACAAGCTTCGGCAAATCAAGACAATCAAAGTAGAGTTTAATATAAGTATAAATAACTAGAAGTGTAAAATTCAATACAATTATTCTAGTTAACTCTCAGCTTGCCAAGGAACACTTGGATGTTTTAATATAGCAAAATTGAGTAAGAGAGTTCATGCCCTAAGTAGCATAGCAGTGAAGTGTCTTATTGACACCCACATCGGTAAATCAAGGCTATCAAAACACTTCTATTCCAATCATTTCCTTTCAAGAAAATTCATAAAGTAGTAATGGGACCATGCCAAGGACTTGTTATGTGGATCTTCATATATTTCTTTCTTTCTTCTTTCAAGGATCATTGAGTGATTCTTTTGAACAATGGTTGCACAACCTTTGAGAGTACCAATACTTTTGCCCATTACAGTGACATTTAAGTGACCTATGTCATCAACTCATAGCCAAATTCAGGGGTTGTACCATAGATCGTTCGTAGGCTAGCGGAGTTGATGGCATCCAAAGGTGTGCATGAGAAACATAGAACTCTTTAAATAGTACCATAGTTTGATCCACAAGGTTAGCTTTGGTGTGCATCACAATTACCGCTAGACTTCATTTCAATCAAACAACTCCTTTCAAGAGTGTCGTCAAGTATATCAAAACATCTATGGGGTTAAGTATCTTAAAGGGTAAACTCTCAAGACAATCATTCATCAAATAAGTCATAAATTTCAGACTTTTCCTTATTGTAATTGTTTGGAAATATTATTTCCAAGGCAAGACTCGGTTAGCTAAAAGAACTAGAGCAAAAGCTTCCACAACTAATCATCCATACCAATAAAAAGATTTACTCTAACTATTTTGAATTACTCCCACTAGCATGGCATCTTAGAAAATTAGCCAACTAAAAGAAAGTAATAAACAACTCAAACTTCAAAAGTGGGAGACATATGATATACCTCTCATGAGCGACTTCATAATCCTCTTCATTATAGGGATTTGGTCCTTAAAAACTCAAGTGAAATCACTCCCATCATAAAATTAAAGCAATGTGCAAATCCACTTTCACAAAAAAGGAAAAGGGGAAAATCTTTTTGTACTTTTGAGGATAGGGATTAGAGAATAGAAAAGAACTTGCGACCAAGCAAGGAACTAATAAAAGAAAAACAAACGAAAAACGAAAGCAAACGAAAAACAAAAGAAAGGCAAACTGTTGGAACAAAGCAACACGAGTATTTCAAAGCTCGCAAGGAGCTGGTGTACAACCTCATTATTACATAAATAAAATTGTCGGGGAACACATCCCCAAGCTCCGGCTTTTGCAAGCCCTTTTATTGCTCATTGTGGTGGTGGTGGATAATCTCCCACGTTCCATTGGCTACTCCAATCATGGAGCTGGGTGGCGAGGTTGGCAGTAGCATCTCGAAGGTTCATGGATGGGTCGTTCATTTTTTGGATATTTCCTTCGAGAGCATAAATATCTTCATAGGTGGCGTAGTAGTTTGGTGGATGCATATCTTGTTCGGGTCCTTCTTGTTCCACTTCTTCATCTTCTCCTTCCTCTCCCATGGGTACTTCTTGTTGGGGTAGACCAGCCTCAACCTACGCGTCATAACACAAACGTACCTCCTCGAAAGAGAATAGACCATTAGGCAAAGGAGTTGGGATCAAGTGATCCACCCAGGTATATCAAGGAAGTATCTACCATTGGTTCTAGAAATCATACCACAAGCTCTCAGAGTAGAAAAACCAAGACGGTGACTTCCTGCCAACGTTTGGATATTACCTAGGTTGACTTGAAGTGCACGTGCAAGAACGGTTATGACTCCTCCTCCGCATATGGGACCTCGAGATTGCAGATCTTGATTCTTTAGGTAAAACAAAAGAAGAGCGCTCAAATTTGGCGTGAAGTCACAGTTAGAAATAACAACTTTAGCGAGGATCATCATGTCCTCACATTGACTCTAGTAAACTTACCACGTGCCTGCAAGGTGTTAGCAACAACATAAAACAAGTAAAGCAGCAGGATGATCAATTTGGTTCCCCTTGGGTGTGTTTCCACGAATTCTCATTCTATCAAAGTACTCCCAAGGTGCTGGATTTAGAACAAAGGTGGTGGAGCGTATGTCGGTGGTGTTGTTGGCAAACCCAAAGTAGTGAGCCCATTGGTCGAGTGTCAAGGAGTAATCATAGTTCATAAGATGGAAGTTGATGCGATCAACTCCAGGCATTTGCTCCTTAGAACAATAGTGTGAGCACACCGAATGTTTCAAGGTGCTGAGAAACTCAAGCATCAAGCGGTGGTACGTGGCAACATCCTGAAAGAAAAGGTCATACAAACCAACAATATTGCAAAGTAAATTGAAATCAACATGAATTCCAAGTTGGTTCCGGATATAGGCACACGCCCACTTGGTGGACTTGATTTCTCGGAGCTTGATACATTTGAAACGGTTCAGCTAAAACTTCTCGGTGAACTCGATACCAAGTGAGTCGGGGGTCAACGTATCGATGGGTGGTGTGACTTGTTCCATAGCCATCACATGTGTACGACTCCTCGTTTTCATTAAAAATGCTAATTAAAAGTTTAGTCCAATAGAAACATAGCATAAACGATCCTCTACACTTGTTACAAAAGAAACTCCTCTAAATATAAAACTAAGCATGCTCAATATCAAGATTAGTTCAAGAACAAGACCTAAGTCTAGATTGATAATGGTGAAAGATTGAGTAGAATTTTGATGCAAATAAGTTGGGGATCGAAGGATAAAAAACATACCTTAGATCGATTGGGCGTGAGGGATCAAAGAAAGATTGAATAAAATTGAAGATCCAATGGAGGTGGTTTGGAGTTTGGAGGTAGAAGAAAGAGAAATTTTGTGTTTTGGAAATTTAGGGTTACCTCCTCCCGGGATGATATAGCAGCCGAGTACGTGGTATGGGCAGGTGGTACAGTCGGAGCCTGCTCGTACCGAGTGCATATCTTGGGGTTGAAGGACCCCTTCCGGTGGTACACTTGGTACGAGTGTGCGGTAAGTCATGCGCGCATGTACTGCTGGTCGTTATACGTGCAGCATGTTTTCTTGAAAACTGATGCTTTGCTCGAGGGTACGGTATGGGCGGGTGGTACTATTGGGTTCACAGCATAGAAAACAAAAAAATTCCTGCAATGGGAACTATTATACGCCAAGATCTATCTATTAGATACAAGAAACGGGTGGATATACATCCATAGAGAACATACCCTCGAAAATAACAAAGCTTTGTTAACAAGATGGAACTCGTGGATAATGTAGTCGTACACTTGCCGATCTCAAGATCGTGATGAAGTCCAGCAGGTCCAGCAGGTCCAGCTCCAGCACGTCCATCAGATCCAGCTCCAGCAAGTCCAGCACCGCAAAGCAGCGGTGCGTCCATGATCGCACACACGTCCGGTACTCCGACAACCTCCGTCCCTTGTTCTAGCAAAGCAGCGAAAGCAGCAACTCCTTTCTAGATAAAGCCACTGGGAACATGTATGTCGCTAATCCGAGACCATGGGGGAAAAATACTAGAGGGGGAGAGAGATCCTTCACGAGGAGGTGTGAGTGTGAAGGTGTGAGAGGTGGCCTTTTATAGGAGGAGGGGAGGGTATACCCCTCCCATGGAGGGTGTCCCTTCACCTCCCTCATTCATGTGGTGGTAACTCCCTCCACACAAATTTGCCCCTTCACATTCTCTTTTAAAGTCTCCACTTTAAATGCATTAAATTTCTCCAAATTTAATGCTCTCTCATTTAATAAAACTTTTTTATTAATTTTATTCAGAATTTTGTTAATTACTTTAATTAACAAATATTCATATAAAACCCCCTACAACATTTCAATATTACATGCAGAACCAATTTCAGAAATTTCACCCAAAACAGTTTCGGTGTCTATTGAAATAATTCTAGCGCTTCCTTAAATCTTTATCTAAAACATATTTGCTCCAAATGGTGTCGGTATCCCTTAAGTGTGTCACCCTATGGTTCGTGAATAATGCAGACATGATCGAGACCCCTCTCGGATCAATAATCCGAAGCGAGACCTAGAGATCCATATTGACTCCTACACATTCAATGATGACTTCTGTGATCTTGAGAACCTTTAATGCTAGTAACTAAATCCCTTTGTCTCGTGATATATTACATGTCCGAGATTCGATCATCGGTATCTCCATACCTAGTTTGATCTCGTTACCGACAAGTACTCTTTTCTTGTTCCCGTGATATAACATTCTAGTGATCTCATCACTTGCTTGCAAGCTAACCAATGTGATATCACCGAGAGGGCCCAGAGTATATCTATCAGCCATTGGGATGGACAAATCCCACTCTTAATCCATGAGCCTCTACATAACACTTTCGTAGTACTGAACCCACCTTTATAATCGCCCTTCCACGGTGTGACGTTTGATGTTATCAAGATACTCTTCCAGTGTTAGTGATTAACATGATCTCATGGTCTAAGGACTAAGATTACTTCGTATGATGTTATAGAAATTTAAACACAATGACTTTAATCGTAATGGTATACTTGGATGAATGTTCATCACATCATTCCACCAATGTTGTGACCTCGTTATTAACAACATCCAATGTCCATGATCAGGAAACCTTGATCATCTTGTTAATCAATGAGCTAGTTTATAGGAGAGGCATAACTAGGAACTTTCCTTTTGTTTATTAAACACACATGTATTAACGTTTCCAAATTAATACAATTATAGCATGCAAAATAAATATTTATCATAAACAAGGAATAAGATAATAACCACTTTATTATTGCCTCTCGGGCATATTCCATTCAGGTACGACTGCCACAGGTCGTACCAGTGGTTATTATGGCCACTGAGTCCTATGGCAAAAATCATTTTTTCTATTTTCCACAGCCTCGATGTGGTACGGACGTACGGTACAGGGTCTCCCGGTCATACCAGTGGTTGTTACGCGACCAGTAAGCTGCAAAACTTATAGAATTTGGTTAGTAGCTTTGCGCACCTTTACACATCTTAGCAAATGACAAAATAAAAGCAAATAGACTTCATAAAAATCAGCAATACCTTTTAGGCCATGTGTTAGTAAATAAAAGATCGAGGATTACCTTATTTTTTCGCCTCTCTCTAAAGGACTTCTTGAACACTCTTTATTAAAAACAAAACTAGCAAACAAAACTAACACAAGAGTAAAAGCTTCTATTTCACATGGGTTGCTGATGACCCACAAGTATAGGGGGTGTATCGTAGTATTTTCAATAAATAAGAGTGTCAAACCCAATGAGGATCAGAAGGTATTGACAAGTGGTTTGGATCAGGAATTCTCTGTAAATACTTAGCAAACAGATTTTTAGAGGTTTTTGATAATGCAGATAAATAAAGTGCAAGTAAATAAAAGACAATAATAATAATTGTAGCAAGTTGTCCAATCCTTTCTTTAGCAAAGGACAAGCGGTTGTATTACTTAAGATTACCAAACGTTCTCGAGGACACATTAGAATATTGTCAAGTGCTTTTGCTTCATATAGTTGATTAATCTTCTCTGGTTGGATGAGTGTTGTGTGGGTGAACCTATGCTAATGTACTGACCTTACTAGGACTACTACATACTTGCCTTGCAAGCATCCGCAACTACAAGAAAGTAATTAAGATAAAAACCTAACCACAGCCTTAAACTCTGAGAACCTACACTCCCTTATGCTAAGGTTTCCTAACGGGGGTTTAGGTTTCTGTCACTCCGGCAACCCCACGATTAGTAGCCAAATATACAATGTGTTCCCCTAGGCCCATAAAGGTGAAGTATCATGTAGTCGATGTTCACATGACACCACTAGAAGAATAGCACCACAACTTAAATATCAAACCATTAAATCTTTCTCAACACAATTCTACTACTAGCAACATGACTTCTCCCATGTCCTCAAAAACTAAACGAACTACTCACGAGACATCATATGGATCAAGATTAGAGATGAAATAATGATAAGTAACAATCTGAATATGAACAATAATTCAATGGTTCCACTCAATCGCATCAACTACAACAACTAATCAACATCGGGAAAATTTCCCCTAAGAACTATGCAAGATTCAACCCAATTGTTACAGCGGTCTGGAGTGGTGGTGATGGTGCTGGTGGAGATGATGGTGGAGATGATGATGATGATCCCGATGAAGTCTAGCTTGATGACGGTGTTGATGGTGATGATCTCCCCTCTTCGGGAAGTAATTTTCCCGGCAGATTTCTGCCTACCGGAGAGCTCTTTCTCTCTTTGTAGTTTCTGCCCCGCAGAGGCGGCAGAACCTTTATGTGGACGCTCCCCGAGTCTTAGGGTTTCGAGGGGATTATATACGCCAAAGGGCGATGCCAAACGTGGGCCAGGGTGGCCACACCACCTGGTGGCGCGGCCAGGGGTGGTGTGGGCCTACTATGGCCCATCTCCACTCCTCCTTCTGGCCTCCTTCGTCTTCTGGAAAAATAGGAATTTCCGTACATTTTCTGGGATTTTCTGATTTTCGCCAATATTGCATCTGGACAGTGATTTTTCCATTAGAATCCTGACTCCACTGGTTCATCCTCCAAAAGTCATCAATCATGCAAAAATAGATGAAATAGCATAAGTATCATCTCTTAATATGTAATATATCAATGAATAATAGTAAACTATGATATAAAATAGTGATGCAAAATGGACGTATCAACTCCCCCCAAGCTTAGACCTCGCTTGTCCCCAAGCAAAAACTGAGCTCAATAAACATGACCATAGGTTTATGGAGTGAAGTGTTGATAAAGAGAATACAGACAAGAAGCATCACATTCATCAATACACAAATCATAATAGAAAACAACTCACTATTATATAACTTAACTTGCAATGAGTAAAGGAAATACAATAAAGATACACAAAGTAAATCATAATTGATAAAGGCAAACTTTGTTCTTGGTCAGAGAACGGTTAACAAATTGCAGGAGTCAAACATAATGGGGTTTTTAATGATAGCTTTCAAAGTAATATTCACTTAGATAAGAGCAGTGTGCATAACAAGGAACATAAGAAACATGATTGAATAAATCATCATATGGACGATTGAATCACAACAACTCAAATTCTTTCTTAAGATAGAAAGGAATAAGTTTACTGACTCAACTAAAAAGTAAAATATAGGCCCTTCGTAGAGGGAATCAGGGATTTCAAGTTTCATAAAGAGCTTCTAAAAATTATGGTACTTACTAGCTTTCAGCTCTCATTGCCCCTATCATAAGCATCTTGAGGTGATTAAGGTTAAAGTGACACAAATATGAGGATATGCTTGACAAGTTATAAGTTGAAAATCTCATGCCCCTTGCTTACGAGTACCGAACCTCTTGCTACTCAACTTTAGTCACAAGTAAGTTTTTGTCATTGTAAGTACATGTGTATCATAGAGAACCACCAACGGGGTACCCCTTGCCCCATGACACAGGAGCTATCCCATATCAAAATGACAAGGCAACAGACAATGAGCATCTCAGCAATCTTTTTATTTGCTATTTGCATAGGTTTTTATTGAGGATGCTTCACAGAATGCTCACTATGGTTATGCTACAAGTTTCCACCATGACTAGGCATGGATTAGGCTAGCCGCCCAGGCGTTTCTCTAACGCATATACAAACTCCTTGAGCTTACAAGCTCCCCTTTTATTTCACACCGTCGGGATCCGTAAACAAAAGAACATGATATCAACTGAATAATAAGTGCAATGTTAAAAGCGTTCCCCATGGTAACATGGTAATGCTAATTCACAACTTATAAAGTGCAAGCATATAAGCAACATAGATGGACACAATGTTTCAAGTTTATTAAGTGCAAGAAAATAAAGTGTGCCATCAAGTTTGTGAGAGCTTTAATCACTAATTTTCACATAATAAGTTTAATTTGGAAGATAGATAAAACTCGAGAATTTACTTGAAATAGCAATAATGCTAAAAGGTAGATATGGTGGAAAAAAATGGCATAGGTTTTAGTTCAAGGATTGGATGCACAAGAAGCATTCCCTCTCAGTACAGGTTTTTGGCTAGCAAGCCTGGGTAGCAAGCATAAGAGTTGAAGGAAACAAAAAAACATACAAGTGATAGAAACAATCATGCAATCTTCCTTGGAAACACAAAAGATCTTAACTATAGAATACTAAGCTTATAAGCCAAACAAGAAAGAAATATAATGAAGTTGTAATTCTTAAAGTACTTTTCTCTTTTCCATTCAATCCTCAATCTGTGTTGCTACTGAACAGAGCTAGGTTTGCCAAAACCAACTAAATTTACTTAATGATCCCAAAGTGATACCAATACTAACAACAAGATCAATCATATAACAGAAATTGCAAACTAAAATAAGATATGCAAAAAGTAAACGATAGAACTTCTCATTAATATTCCATAATGGCAACTCACACCAAGGGATACATAGATAACTAACTAGGGAGAGATACTTCCACAATGCAAACCATCCTATATGATAACTTCTCTATTCATGATATGACCTACTAAAAAGGTAAAAAGATGAAAAATAATGATGTGATATCGCGGCACTCCCCCATGCTTGGAACAA
Source organism: Avena eriantha (assembly GCA_910589775.1). Classification (NCBI taxonomy): domain Eukaryota; kingdom Viridiplantae; phylum Streptophyta; class Magnoliopsida; order Poales; family Poaceae; genus Avena; species Avena eriantha. The sequence continues at coordinate 79,416,472 of OU342741.1, read as the reverse complement.
ACCAAGGGGATGCCAAAAACCTGATGAAGAATTACTCCTTCGGTGGTGGTGGTGTTCTCTCGATAAGCTTTTCAATCAATTTCTTCAAATCCTCAATCTCGAATGTGAGAGTACAGATCAACTCCGAATTTCGCTCAGTATGGTTCATGATCATGTCGGACTGTGAATCCTAGCCCTTGTGACTCTTTCCCCACTCTTCCTCCTTAAAGTGTTATGTTCCTGCATGGTTAGAACAAGGCATATCCCAATTGGAGGGTAATTTTTCCTTAGGCATCTTTTGGAATTGTTGCTCATGTATATGGGTATGGAAATGATTCTTGATGCATGGAGGAAGTGACCGTGAAGCTAAGAAAAGGCGCGGAACCATCCCTCCAGTGGACATCCGTGCAGTCCTTTTGAGCTTGATAGGATGTGCCACCACTCCAATGCTTGCAATGGTGGTGCAGGTGTGCGGGTGCTGGTCTTCCTTCACTTCCTATTTAACTACACCCTTGATCTCCTCCTCCTGCTTGGGGTCTTGGAGATCATCTTCCACGAGCTTCTTGCCCTTATCATTGGTGGAGACCATCGTGCTTCTAAACTTGAGAATAGTTCCTGACAGAAACAGATCGAAACAAAAACACGACGAGAACACAATATACGGACCTCGGGGGATCCGGGGGATTATATATTACAAAGTTTAACAACAAAAGGAAGGTACTGGGAGAAAACGAGTCGGAGACGGGCTCCGGGGTGGCCACACCCCCTGGTGGCGTGGCCAGGTGGGCCCGTGCCATGGGGTGGTATGAGCCCCCTGGGCTCCGTTTCCGTCCCTTTTTTGACCCATTATCTTCCATGTTAGATAAAAACTGCAAAAATATAAATTGAAAAGTTTTTCGGAGACCTTTTCTTACCAGAATTATTACCTATTCGAAAACAGACTCTGCAGGTCTCTGAACTTGGTCTTTAATAAATTCTTCCGGAGTCACCACTTGAATAATATCAATATTTTCATTGTAAGAATCTCCAGAAATACAGTTCTCGAGTCTTTGACCATTCACCACTTGTGTAGTGTTGTCTCGGAAGGAAGAAATTTTTATTGCACCTGAACGATACACCTCTTCAATAACAAAAGGTCCTTCCCATTTTGAAAGTAGTTTTCCTGCAAAAGATCTGAGACGAGACCTATACAATAGAACTTTTTCACCAACATGAAACTCTCTCTTAAGAATTCTCCTATCATGCCATCTTTTAAATTTTTCTTTAAAGAGTTTAGAGTTTTCATAAGCCTCACTTCTCCACTCATCTAAAGAACTCAAGTTAAGCAATCTTTTCTTACTAGCCAGTTTGAAATCTCTATTAAGTTCTTTCACTGCCCAATAAGCTTTGTGTTCTAATTCTAAAGGCAGGTGACAGGCTTTTCCATAACCATTTTATAAGGAGACATTTCCATAGGATTTTTATAAGCAGTTCTATAAGCCCATAAAGCATCATTCAACTTTCTAGCCCATTTTTTTCTAGATCTATTAACAGTCTTCTGCAAGATAGATTTAATTTCTCTGTTTGATAGTTCTACTTGCCCACTGGTTTGGGGATGATAAGCTGAAGCAATTCTATGATTAACGTCATATTTAGCAAGGGTCTTCCTAAAACCACCATGAATGAAATGTGAACCTCCATCAGTCATAAGATATCTAGGCACTCCAAACCTAGGAAATATAACATCCTTAAGAATTTTTAAAGACGTCTCACCATCAGCACTTTTTGTAGGTATGGATTCTACCCACTTAGTAACATAATCGACAGCAACAAGAATATGAGTATAACCTTTTGAAGGAGGAAAAGGACCCATAAATTCAAATCCCCAACAATCAAATGGTTTAATAACAAGAGAGTAACTCATAGGCATTTCATTGCATCTAGAAATATTACAAAATCGTTGACATTCATCACATGATAAGATAAACTTTCTTGCATATTTAAAAAGGGTAGGCCAATAGAAACCTTATTGTAGAACCTTTTGTGTGGTTCTATCTCCAGCATGATGCCCTCCATAGGCACTACCATGACATTTCCACAATATATCTTTTTGTTCATATTCTAGAACACATCTTCGCATAATACCATCCACTCCCTCTTTATATAAATGTGGGTCATCCCAAAAATAATGCCTCAAATCATAAAAGAATTTCCTTCTTTGCTGGGTTGTAAAAGTTGGAGGCAAATACTTGGAAGCAATAAAGTTAGCATAATCAGCATACCAAGGACTCTCTCGCGAGCTTACCTCTATTGCAGCCAACTGTTCATTTGGAAAACTATCATTAACAGGCATAGGATCAAAAGAAATGTTTTCCAATCGAGATAATTTATCAGCAACAGGATTTTCAGCACCTTTCCTATCTACAATATGTAGACAAAACTCCTGTAGAAGTAACACCCATCTAATAAGCCTAGGCTAGCATCTTTCTTTGTCATAAGGTACTTAATAGCAGCATGATCAGTATGAATGGTAACTTTTGAATCAACAATATAAGGTCTAAACTTATCACAAGCAAAGACAATAGCTAAGAACTCTTTTTCAGTAGTAGCATAATTCTTTTGAGTAGCATCAAGAGTCTTACTAGCATAATGGATAACATTCAACTTTTTATCTATTCGTTGTCCAAGAACAACACCTACAGCAAAATCACTAGCATCACACATAATTTCAAACGGTAAATTCCAATCAGGTGGTTGGATAATAGGAGCAGTAGTTAAATCTTTCTTTAGAGTTTCAAAAGCTTCCTTACAATCATCCCCAAAAACAAAAGGTACATCTTTTTGGAGAAGATTAGTAAGAGGTTTTGATATCTTGGAGAAATCTTTAATAAACCTTCTATAGAAACCAGCATGACCAAGGATACTATGAATACCTTTCTCATCCCTATGACAGGGCATTTTCTCAATTGCTTCAACTTTGGCTCTGTTAACTTCAATGCCTCTTTCAGAAATTTTATGTCCAAGGACAATTCCTTCATTAACCATGAAATGGCATTTCTCCCAATTAAGAACAAGATTAGTTTCTTTGCATCTCTGTAAAACTTTATCAAGGTTGTGCAAACAATTATCAAAAGAAGTTCCATAGACGGAAAAATCATCCATGAATACTCCCACAGTTTCCTCAGAAAAACCATGAAAGATAGCAGATATGCATCTTTGAAAAGTAGCAGGAGCATTACACGAACCAAAAGGCATATGCCTATAAGCATAAGTTCCATAAGGACACGTAAAAGTGGTTTTCTCTTGATCTTGTTGTTTAACAGCAATTTGAGAGAACCCAGAGTATCCATCAAGAAAGCAAAAAATGAGTCTTCTTAGACAACCTTTCTAACATTTGATTAATAAAAGGCAGTGGGTAATGATCTTTCTTAGTAACTTTGTTAACCTTTCTGAAATCAATGCACATCCTATAACCAACTACTACTCTTTGGGGAATAAGCTCATTATTCTCATTAGGCACAACAATAATTCCTCCTTTCCTAGGGACACAATGAACAAGACTAACCCATTGACTATCAGCAATAGGATAAATAATACCAGCATCAAGGAGTTTTCATACCTCATTTCATACCACTTCCTTCATCTTAGGATTTAAACGACATTGATGTTCTACCACTGGCTTTGCATCAGGTTCTATATTAATAGCATGCTGACATATAGTAGGAGAAATCCCTTTTAAATCATCAAGAGTATAACCCATAGTTCCTCGGTGTTTCTTCAATACTTCTAATAATATTTCCTCTTCCTTTCCTGAAAGTTTAGAACTAATAATAACAGGATATATTTTCTTATCATCAATGTAAGCATATTTAAGATCATCAGGTAAAGGTTTTAGATCGAAAACCGGATCCTTTTTAGGTGGTAATGTGGTACCCAAATCTTCCACATGTAAGTTATGCTTAAGCATCTTGGGTTGATGAAGGATAATCTCATCAATCTCATTTATTTCTTCCATGAAGATCTCACTTTCGTGGTCTTCCATATATTGCTGCAAAGCATTGTTAGAAGCAAGAGAAATAGAACCAAGTTATTCAACTCTAAAATCCTCATCAGGCAATTCATTTTCATAAGGAACTTTAGCAAATTTTGAAAAATTAAACTCATAAGGTTCTCCATCAAATTTAGTTAAAATTTTCTCCCTCTTACAATCTATAATGGCTCCACAAGTGTTCAAGAAAGGTCTACCAAAAATGATAGGACAAGTTTTACTAGTAGTTGAACCAAGTACTAGAAAATCAGCAGGATATTTAATCTTACCACAAAGAACTTCCACATCCCTTACAATACCAATTGGAGAGATGGTCTCCCTATTAGCAAGGTGAATAACCACATCGATTTCTTCTAGTTCACAGGGACCAATTTCATGCATAATTTCTTTGTAAAGCTCATAAGGAATAGCACTTGAACTTGCACCAATATCACATAAACCATAATAGCAATGATCACCAATTCTAATAGAAAGCACATGGACACTAGCTTTCCTAGTTCTACTAGGATGTGAAACAATATTAGAAGAATCCTCACAAAAGATAATGTGTCCATCTTCTACACTTTTAGTGATAAGGTCTTTCACAATTGCTACTTCAGGTTCAACATTTATTTGTTCATCGGATTTTACAGCTTTCTTTGTACTTGTGTTAACCACACTAGTTATCATAGAATGCTCCTTTACCTTAACAGGGAAAGGTATTTTCTCGATGTAAGGTTCGGGTAAAATATGATCAACGGTGCAGACTTCAGTATTTATAGCAGGAACACAATCAACAATATCTTTATATGGTGCATGATACTTGTTCCATTCCTTTTTGTGGATTTCAATATAAGAGGCAATGGCTTTAAAACAATTTGCAAGAACTTGAGAATCCAGACCATAAACAGTACTAATATTATGAAAGTCGTCAGTTCCCATAAAAGATATAATGCATTCATAATCATAATTTATACCTAACTTTCTTCCTTTATCATTCTCCCATGCTTCAGCATTGTCTTGAATATGATCTAGAAGATCCCATTTAGCTTCTTATTTCATACGTGTAAATGATCCAGCACAAGAAGCATCCAATAGATACTTATCATGAAGCGAAAGTCGTGCATAAAAGTTATTGATAATAATATTATTAGGGAGCTCATGAATAGGACATTTGAGCATTAGTAACTTCGATCTACCCCAAGCTTGGGCGGTACTCTCTCCATCACGAGGCCAAAAGTTATATATTTGATTTCGATCTTTATGAATCTCACTAGGAGGATAAAATTTGGAATAAAAGAGAGGTACAATTTCCTCCCATTCAAGAGATTGGCCATTCTTTAGCAGCTTATACCATTCCTCAGCTCTACCCTTCAATGATACAGAGAATAACTTTTTCTTAACTTGATCTGTTGTAATACCTGCACACTTGAACAATCCGCATAATTCATGTATAAAAAGCAAATGATCACCAGGATGGACAGTTCCATCTCCAAAATAGTAGTTATCCATAACACGATCAACAATTTTTGTAGGTATTTTAATAGTATCAATTTCAGCAGGTGGTGGTTCATCTACTACCTTAGCAGTGGTAGTAGCATTCTGAAATAAGAAACTAAGTGAACTATCCATATTGAAAATAAAGTAACAAATAGAAATAAAGAATACTCACAGTAGAAGTTTCCTTTACCAGTTCCACTCTTCAATAGCACTTCACTCCTCGGCAACGGTGCCAGAAAATAGTCTTGATGACCCACAAGTATAGGGGGTGTACCGTAGTATTTTCGATAAATAAAAGTGTGGAACCCAACGAGGAGTAGAAGGTGTTGACAAGTGGTTTGGATCAGGAATTCTCTGTAAATACTTAGCAAACAGATTTTTAGAGGTTTTTGATAATGCAGATAAATAAAGTGCAAGTAAATAAAAGACAATAATAATAATTGCAGCAAGTGTTCCAATCCTTTCTTTAGCAAAGGACAAGCCGGTTGTATTACTTAAGATGACCAAACGTTCTCGAGGACACATTAGAATATTGTCAAGTGCTTTTGCTTCATATAGTTGATTAATCTTCTCTGGTTGGATAAGTGTTGTGTGGGTGAACCTATGCTAAAGTACTGACCTTACTAGGACTAATACATACTTGTGATTATCCCCCCTTGCAAGCATCCGCAACTACAAGAAAGTAATTAAGATAAAAACCTAACCACAGCCTTAAACTCTGAGATCCTACACTCCCTTATGCTAAGGTTTCCTAATGGGGGTTTAGGTTTCTGTCACTCCGGCAACCCCACGATTAGTAGCCAAATACACAATGTGTTCCCCTAGGCCCATAAAGGTGAAGTATCATGTAGTCGATGTTCACATGACACCACTAGAAGAATAGCACCACAACTTAAATATCAAAACATTAAATCTTTCTCAACACAATTCTACTACTAACAACATGACTTCTCCATGTCCTCAAGAACTAAACGAACTACTCATGAGACATCATATGGATCAAGATCAGAGATGAAATATTGAGAAGTAACAATATGAACATGAACAATAATTCAATGGTTATTGTCGTGGAAATGGCCACGGCAGTCGCTGCAGTAGGAAGCGATTGATTGAATCGGTGGCGAGAGCTGGCGGCCATCTACGGTGCGAGATGGGGGTGGATGCACATGGGTTTACCCAGGTTCGGCCCCCCGGAGGGTAAAGACCTACTCCTGCTAGATTAGATTATTAGAGAGCGAGTTACAGGGGTGGCGAGCTCGGTGTCTAAGCAGCGAGTCGCTTGAAGGGGTGTATGATGGAACATAAGTCCTCAGGATACCCTAGGGAGGTTTATATATGAGGCACCTCGCTAGGGTTTACAAGTTACAACCGAACAAGATATGGATTCGCAGGCTTTGACCTAATCCGACTAGGCTTCGGGTATGCTTCTGGGCCTCCAGTCTCCAGCCGTCGGGCCTTCCTCCTAGTCGCATTCCAGTCGCCGTCCTGCAGGCCCACTCGTGAGACCTTTCGGCCCAATTTGAACGTCCTGCTGGGTATACCCCATTCGTCATATCCCCATCAGAAGTCCCTAAGGCCATCGTTGAATCAGACGTAGATGGTCAGTTGGCAGTCGGAGTAGGCGAGTCCAATTTGGACGCCCAGTCAAATCGGCGGTGGACTCCACTAAAACCAAGGAAATTTTCCCCAGGCTCCCAGTTGTTGCTCCGGCAAATGTCACAGCTGCAAAGTCGCTGCTTCGGCAAGTGGACAGGGCTAGTTGCCAGTGAGTGGAATGGAGGAGTTGGACCATCAACCTGGTCAATCTATCTGTTGGATATCCCAACGGTAACTTCGGCGTAATTACCGCAGGTAACAGCTACCCCGAATTTGGCGGGTAGCGCCCCCTTATAAGGGGAGTGGCGAATCAGCCTTGTAGATCCTTCCCTGCATTCTTCATTCTCGCGCATTCATTCTTTATGTCTTCCTTCAATCCGATCCTTTCGCACCGAGCGACTCCACATCCTTCCCAATGGCACCTCCAAAAGCTTCATGGGGGAAATCCAAGTGCACCACGACCAGCTCAAGTCCTTCGAGGATGTCGGAGTCCTACGCAAGGGGAACTGGCAGGTTCCCGCTCCCTCCGAGACCGAGCTGAAACCGTGAGCCGGCGAATTCATTTGTTTCCCCAGCCACCTAGAGATAGGTTTGGGGTTTCCCACCTCACTGTTCTTCCGGCGCTTCTGTGCGTATTACGCAATCAAGCCGTTGGATCTTGGTCCGCACAGCATCGAGCAGCTGGCGATCTTTGTCGCCTTCTACGAATGCTACCTCGGCTGCAGGCCGTATTTCCCGCTATGGCTGGAGCTCTTCCATGGCCGCATCGGGCGCGAGGCATCCGGCGGCTTCATGCTGGCGGCCGGCAGCGTCATGTTCCAATTGAAGCCGAAGGCCAACTTCGTCAAGCTCCTACTACCGAAGAAGGCTGCGAGCTAGTGGAAGAAGAGCTGGTTCTGCGTGAAGGAATCCACTCCCTCCAGTGAAGTGGCGCTTCCCGAGTTCGTCGCTGAAAGGAGTGAGCCTCACCGGCTGGCACCGAAGAAACTCCCCGAAGGCCAGAGGATGGCCGTCGTGGAGATGATGGACCAGATCCAGAGGTTGAAGGATCAGGGGTTGTCTTTGATCAACCTCTACAACTGTTGGCTCGGGCAGCGTCTGGTTCCGCTAGCAGCTTGGCCGCATTGGATATATGAGTATAGCGGGAAACACGATCCCTCCCGGACCAGCAAAGATTCATGGGAGACCGAAGATTACAAGGCCGCCCTAAAGAAGATCACCGATGCGGAATTCACAACCGCATCGGTCGGGCTCGTCCCGTATAATCCCGTGAAGAACGAATCCCCCACAGTAAGTTTTCCTTCCAGTCGCCATATCTGCAATGTAACTCGCAGTCGCGTCATTCGATACTCATTGGTGGTTGTTCTTAGTTGTTCCAAGTGCTGGAGGGTTGGCTCCCTCCGCTTGACGAAGAGGTTCCTCGGGAACTCGACGAGGCCTCCGAGGGAGATTCCTCCAAAAGCGACAAGGAGGAGGAGGAGGTTCCTCCCCCAGCGCCTGCGGCTCGCAAGACCCGCATGTAGAAGCAGCGCGAGTTCGAGGCGAGTCGCAGTCTCGATGAACATGAAGGGGGCGACGAGATCGTGCAAGAGCACACGTCTCGGTGCACAGCCACACTGGCGAAGCCCGCGCGCAAACCAAAGTCGCCAGCGAAGAAGCTAGCATCGCCACCAAGGTCGGCGGTGGTGTTTGAGTCTGATGATGACTCCGATGACGAGGATGCCCCTGATTCTTCGCACAAGATCCCAGAGGATGTGATTCCAATGAAGGGATTGGGGGACGAGGACACCAAGGCGGCGGTAGAAGTCCCTCTGGCGGTGATCGTGCCTGAAGCTTCAAGGGCACCAAGCCAGGAGGCGACTGAGGCCGCGGCGTCGAGATCGCCGCAACCTTCAAGGGCGGCCACGTCTTCGAAGCCGGAAATCCCGGTGACCGCGGCTTCGTCATCAAGGAAGCCCGCGGTGTCATGGGCTTCAGATGTCTTCGATAGGGGTCTCACGCGCAAGCTGGGTCTAGAACTAGACAAGCCCACCCACATCAGCACCAGGCTACACGTTCTTCCAGTCGCTAAGTAAGTATTGGCTTCTCCATTCCAAGTCGTGTCTCATTTTTTGTGCTATCACTGTGTTGACTTTGGGGGTTCTGGCAGGTCTAGAGCCAAGAAGATTGGTCGCCCTTCAGTGGCGAAGATTCCGCCGGTCACCACCACGGGAGATGGCGACCTCCCCAAGAAGAGGAAATCTGTTGGAGATGCGGCGACTGCGGAGGGCGCGAAGAGGCAGAAGGGCGGTGCTGACGATGTCGTGGTGATGTATAGCGCCAAGGAGTGAAATCTCGTTGCAGTCGCCGAAGAAGTGGCGGCGGCACGGTCGGAGCCAGTCATGGTCGCTCCTGCAACGGAAGCGCCGACTCCGACGACCAGTGCTCCGGCTAGGGCGTCGGCAACATTCCCACGCTTCATGGCGAGGGGGTTTCCAGGCATGGCGGACAACCAGTCTCTGCAGAGCCCGGAGATCGTTGATGAAGACATTGGGTCCCGTCATGGGTGCACCTCCTTCACGGTCCCGTCGACTGACGCCGGAGAGCTCCACAAGATGCTTGGCGCCACCATCCAGGTACGTCCAGTCCCCGAGTTCCTAGCTGCTGAATTTCTGCGGCTAGGTATTGAGTTTCTTCTACTCTCCAGTCCTCGAGTTCCTAGTCGCTGAATTTCAGCGGCTAGGAACTGAATTTCTTCTACTCTCCAGTCCCTGAGTTCCTAGTTGCTGAATTCAGCGGCTCGGAACTGAATATTGTTCTTGGTAAGTACTAAGTTTTATTACTTTTGCAGGGTTTGCAGAAGGAGTCGACCGATAGACAGGCCACGAGGGAGCGTGTGGAGCGGGATCTGCGCAAGGTGCAGGAAGCGAACCGGCGACTCCAGGAGACTGTTGGTAAATACTTGTTTCGTTTTTTCGGCTCTGAACTGTTGGTGTGCTGGCATGTTGATGATTTGTCTCTTTTCTTTTCAGATGGTCTTCCAGCTGCGATTTCCAAGGCCAGTGAAGGGTACGTTCCAATCGCCGAGCTGGACGTAGCGAATGGGCGAATTGCCTCGCTGATCCAGGAATTGGAGGAGGCGAAAGCCGCCTCAATTTCGTCTAAGGATCGAGCGAAGGCTGCAGTCGCTGCGGCTGAAGAGGAGCGCAAGACCGCGGACTCGTTCATCGTGGGGCTACAGAACGATCATGCCGCCCTAGAGAAGCATATCACCGAGAACTGCCGCAAGCTTCTTGGCGCGTCTCCGTTTTTTGCTTAACACGTTTGGCGAGTCCCCGAGTGGGAGATCCATAGTGTCACTGACGTCTGATGTTGCAGCTGTGATAGGGCAAAGTGACTTGGTGGTTCAGACTTTCAACGCCTCGTAGTGCGTGACTGCTGTGGTGAACGCGGCCACTACCTCGGCATTGTGCGTCCAAGCGGTCCTTCAAGGGATGTCCCCCACCGAGGTTATTCCTGTGGGACTTACAGAAGTGTGGCGCTATCTGGAGGAGGAACCCGGCATCATGGAGTGGATGGCACGCTCAGCTTTCAGGCGCAGGGCCACCACGACATTTGAGCCTGGGTCTCGCCCACTTCCCCGACGATTTTGACCTCGATGACGTCACCAGCAGCTACCCTTCGATGACTGGCACGGTGGAGATGTCAGAGGTGCTGAATCTGACTGCCAAGGCCACCCCTTTTCCTGATCGGGTGTTGGCAATGGGGGACCTTCTGCCATACCAGGAAACGGTATTGGCGTCTGGCGACCCCGAGCCGGAGCATCGCGACATGAAGTCGGAGCGACCCTTCCGGTTGGCATTGTCGAAGTCGTTGACGACCTACCCGACGAACCCGTGGTAGCCTTTCGTTCGTGTCAAGGGTGGTAGTGGTGCTTCTTCGTTAGGACCTGTGGAATAGATAGTATCGTTGGGCAGTTTGTAATATATGCCAAGTGGCGACTTTTGTAATATGAACATTATTTTGAGTAAGAGGAGTCAATCGACTCGCAATGTGACCGTGGTTGTGTGGTGTGTTTATTTTTAGTTGAGCGAGTCCCCGAGCGTGTCCGCCGTTTAATAGGGTATAACTCGATTGTGTACATGTGTGTTTTTTATGGTGTTTTTTGTTTATCCTTTGCATCTCCTGAAGGGGCGAGTCCCCGAGCGCGAATGGTTTTGTTTGTAGGCGAGTCCCCGAGCGTAGTGCTTAGCCGTATTGGGCGCGTTCCTGTTGTAGGTTGTTAATGCGTTGTTTGTAACGCGACTCTTCCCCTGGCTCGGAGAGCCAGTCGCTGGGCGAGTCCAAGGTAGCTCTCTTACTTGGTGTGTTCCCGAGCCGCGTGAGGGTTCCATTCTTGCGGAGTCCCTGTGAGTGGTACTTAACCGTCCGAGTCGCTTTGCGTGAGGATGGGAAGGACAGGTCGTTGTGAGAAGCGTATACCGGTCTTCTTGGCCCGGTGGGCTAGTCGAGCTAGGCGACTCCGATGGTGGCTCCGGGTTGGCATTTTCGTGGACGTCCCAAGGCCCGAGTATTTTCGGTGCCCTTGGGCCGCACTACTTAGCCGTGCCAGTCACTCGACTAAAGGTTGACTTCCGTGGGTAGCGTATTTCTGATTATACGAGTGCGAGTGGCGCAAGGATGTGGCGAGTAGACATAATTTTGTGAACCGAATGAATTTCATTATATATGTCAGCTGGGTACATGTTTGGATTCTATGTATAGAACTTCCGGAGGAGGTTTACATTCCATGGCCTCCCAACCTCGAGCTGGTTGTCACCTCGTATGTCGATGAGGTAGTAGGAGTCATTGCCGAGGACTCGCCCTATGGCGAACGGCCCCTCCCATGGGGGGAGAGTTTGTGCATGCCCTTCTTGTCTTGAGCCAGTCGTAGGACCAGGTCGCCCTCCTGGAAGGTGCGAGTCCGGACTCGGCGGCTATGGTAGCGGCGGAGTCCCTGCTGGTAGATGGCTGTACGGGAGCGAGCCAGGTCGCGTGCCTCGTTGATTTGGTCGATGCTGACTTGGCAGGCAGTCTTGTTTGTTGCCTCGACGTAATTGGAAACTCGAGGTGAGTCGTGCTCTAGGTCTGTTGGCATTACGGCTTCGGCGCCGTACACCATGAAGAATGGTGTGAACCCGGTGGAGCGATTGACGGACGTGCGGATCCCCCATATGACTAAAGGGAGCTCTTCGACCCAACATCCTGGGGCGCACTCGAGGGGCACCTGGAGTCGTGGCTTGAGCCCGTGGAGGACGCTCTGGTTCGCGCGTTCTGCTTGGCCGTTCGACTCCGGGTGGACCACTGAGGCGAGGTCGAGTCGTATGTCGTGTTCTTCGCAGAATTCCGCCATGGCCCCTTTGGCGAAGTTGGTGTCGTTGTCCGTTATTATGCTGTGTGGGTAGCTGTACCGGTAGATGAGCTCGCGTAAGAACTTGGTAGCCGTCTTGCCATCGCACTTTTTGATTGGCTTGGCCTCGACCCATTTGGTGAACTTGTCGACCGCGACCAGGAGGTGGGTGAAGCCGGATGGGGCCTTCTTGAACAGGCCTACCATGTCCATGCCCCATACAGCGAATAGCCATGTGATGGGGATGGTCTTGAGTGCCGAACTAGGGAGGTGCGTCTGGTGGGCATACTTCTGGCACCCGACGCATCGTTGGACGATGCTGGTGGCGTCGGCGTGCGTGGTGAGCCAGTAGAAGCCGTGCCGCATGGCCTTGGCGACCAGCGACTTGGCGCCGGCGTGATGGCCGTAGTCGCCAGCGTGAATGTCCTGGAGGATCTTGCGGCCTTCTTCTGGCTGTACGCAGCGCTGGAACACGCCAGTCACGCTGCGTTTGTGGAGCTCGCCGTTGATGATGACGAAGGATTTGCAGCGGCGCACGATCATTCGCGCCACCGTCTCGTTGCTTGGGAGGATCTTGTGCTCGAGGAAGTCAACGTATGGTGCCGTCCAGTCGCTAGGCTCCACAACCATGGCGACTAGGGAAGGCTCTGGTTGCAGTGGTATCCCGACGTCAATCTCCTTCGGTGGGCTGACCGAAGGTTTGTGGATGATGTCGAGGAAGATGCCTACTAGTGGCATTTGTCAGGCCGACCCGATGCGGGAAAGGGCATATGCCTCCTCGTTCTTGCGTCTATCGATCCACTCGACAGAATAGCCATCAAAGTGTCCTCCCAGCCGGTCTACCGCTTGGCGGTACGCGATTATTGTTGGAGAGACAGCGTCACATGTTCCGGCGACCCGGCCGGCGACTAGGTCGGAGTCGCCGTAGCACCGTAGGCGGTTGATGTTCATTTCCTTGGCGGCCCGCATGTCGTGGAGGAGGGCCTCGTATTCTGCCATGTTATTGGTGCAGGGCTTGAAGTTGAGGTGGATCACGTATCGGCGCTTGTCCCCTTTGGGGGAGGTTAGTATTACCCCGGTCCTTGCGCCGTCGGCGTTCTTCGAGCCGTCAAAGTGTAGCGACCAGTAGTGGAGATATGGTAGCTTCTCCGGATGCTGTGCTTCTTCCCAATCTGCGAGGAAATCAGCTAGGGCTTGTGACTTGATTGCATTGCGGGGCTCATATTTGATATTGTGGATGCCGATTTCGATGGCCCACTTGGCGACTCGCCCAGTCGCCTCGCGATTGCGTATTATGTCTTGCAGCGGTGCGGATGAGACCACCGTGATTGGGTGCTCTTGGAAATAATGGGGGAGTCGCCGCTGAGCTCGGAATACCGCGTACACCAGTTTCTGGTACTGCGGGTAGCGCTGTCGTGAGTCCGTCAGGACTTCGCTGATGTAGTAGACGGGGCGCTATATGGGACGCTCCTTTCCCTCCTCTGGCCGTTCGACGAACATCACGGTGCTGACGACTCGATTGGAGGCCGCCACGTAGACGAGCATTGGCTCTTTGTCGACTGGTGCGGCAAGTAGTAGAGTCGCGAGTAGCACTTCTTTGAGTGCTTTGAGTGCATCGTCCGCCTCCGCGTCCCATTGGAACGTGGGGTTCTTGCGCATCAGGCGAAAAAGGGGCATGGCCTTCTCGCCTAGTCGGGGAATGAAGCGACTGAGGGCCGCGACTCGCCCGGACAACTTCTGGACGTCGCGCAGGCACTTGGGTTTTCCGAGTCGCGCGATGGTGTCGATCTTGGTGGGGTTGGCTTCGATGCCTCGCTTGGAGACTACGTATCCCAGTAGCTGTCCGGTGGGGATGCTGAAGCTGCACTTTCCTGGGTTTAGCTTGATGTTGTACCTCCGCAGATTTGCGAAGGTTTCGGCCAGGTCGGCGAGCAGGTCGTCCTGGCGGGTGGATTTTACCACCATGTCGTCGATGTAGATGTGAATGTTGTGGCCAATTTGGCTCACGAGGCACTCCTGCATGCACCTTTGGTATGTGGCGCCGATGTTCTTGAGGCCGAACGTCATGGCCGTGTAGCAGAAGGCGTCGAATGGCGTGATGAATGTCGTCTTCTCCTCATCCTCGACCGCCATCTTGATCTGGTTGTAACTAGAGTAAGCGTCGAGGAAGCACAGCGACTCCGATCCTGCGGTCGAGTCGATGATCTGATTGATGCGCGGTAGGACGAACTGCTCCTTCAGGCAGGCGCTGTTGAGGTTGGTGTAGTCGACACACATTCTCCATGTGTTGTTCTTTTTCAGGACCAGGACTGGGTTCGCCAACCACTTGGAGTGTTTTATTGGCCGAATGAAGCCTGCGGCCAACAAGCGTTGCACTTCTTCGGTGATTGCTCGGCGGCGCTCTTCATTGAAGGGCCACAGCGACTACTTTACCGGTCGCACTTTGGGGTCGGCGTGAAGTTTGTGCTCAACGAGTTCCCTCGGGACACCTGGCATGTCGGAAGGTTTCCATGCGAAGATGTCACGATTCTCATAGAGGAACTCGATGAGCGTGATTTCCTATGCAGGGCTCATATTGTTGGAGATATGCCCAAGAGGCAATAATAAAGTGGTTATTATTATATCTTTATGTTTATGATAAATTTTTACATCCCATGCTATAATTGTATTATTAGGAAACACTAATACATGTGTGTTTTGTAAACATAAAAGAGTCCCTAGTAAGCCTCTTGTTGAACTAGCTTGTTGATTAATTGATGATCATGGTTTCCTGATCATGGACATTGGATGTGATTAATAACAAGGTTATATCATTAGGAGAATGATGTAATGGACACACACCCATAGTAAGCGTAGCATAAAGATCAGGTCATTAAGTTCGTATTGCTATAAGCTTTCAAATGCATAGTAACCTAATCCTTCGACCATGAGGTTATGTTAATCACCATCACCGGATGGATACTTTGATGACATCAAACACCGCTTCGTAACTGGGTGGTCATAAAGGTGTCGTTAGGTATTCTGAAAGTATGTGTTGAAGCGCATGAACCAAGATTGGGATTTGTCCATCCATATGACGGATAGATATGCTCTCGGCCCTCTCGGTGGAATGTCGTCTAGTTAGCTTGCAAGCATGTGACTAGGTCACAAGGGATGACATATCACGGAACGAGTAAAGAGTACTTATTAGTAACGAGGTAGAACTGGGTATGGAGATGCCGACGATCAAACCTCGGATAAGTATAGTATCGCGAGACAAAGGGAATTAGTTTCGTATGTAAGTGGTTCAATCGATCGCGAAGTCATCGTTGAGTATGTGGGAGCCATTATGGATCTCCAGGTCCCGCTGATGGTTATTGATAGGAGATGTGTCTCTATCATGTCTACATATTCACGAACCGTAGGGTGACACACTTAAGGTTCGAAGTTGTTTTAAGTAGATGTGGAATATGCGTTGGAGACCGACTGTTGTTCGGAGTCTCGGAATGGATCCAGGACATCACGAGGAGATCCGGAATGGTCCGGAGAATAAGATTCATATATTGGGGATCATTTTCTAAGTTAGGAAATGTTCCGGAGTGTTTGTATGGAGATTCTAGAAGGTTTCGGAATGTTCCGGAAGGTTCTAGAAGATATCTTGGAGTTTGCTTGAAAATCATGATAGGGATCAAGGAGTCCTGGTGGGTCAAGACACGGATTCGTGGGGGAGGAGGACTCCTCCCCCCTCCCCAAATTCATTGGCCATAGAGGAGGGGAGTCCTACAAGGACTCCCCCTCCCCAGGCGCGCCTCCTCCCCTTAAATAGAAGGGCAGGGGCGCCCCCTCCAACCCCTGCTCCCACAACTCCAATCTCTGCCGCCTCTCTCCTCCACCTTTCTTCTGCACAGGCATAGGCGAAGCCCTGCAGAATTCTCTACTCCACCACCACCACCACGCCGTCGTGCTGCTGGGATTCCGTGGAGAAGATCTACTACCTCCGCTGCTCGCTGGAACGGGGAGAGGAAGGTCTGCTTCGACTCCGCACGTGTGACCGACTGCGGAAGCGCTGCCGAATCGCGGCGCCAGAAGGATCGTCCACTTGACCAACGGCGGAAGCGCTGCCGGAACGCGACGCCGGAAGGATCGTCCACTTAACCGACGGCGGAAGCGCTGCTGGAACGCGACACCGGAAGGATCGTCCACACGATCTTGAGATCGGCAAGTGATCGACTACATCATCCACGAGATCTAATCTCGTTAACGCTTTCGGATCTTCGAGGGTTAGTTCCTATCTATCTCGTTGCTCATGTCTAATAGATTAGATCTTGGCTTTTATCTAGATTAGATCTAGGTTTTGTTCGTTGTTGCGGTAGAAAATTTTTGTTTTCCCTGCTACGAACCCATCAGTGGTATCAGAGCCGTATCTATGCGTAGATCTGTTGCACGAGTAGAACACAATGTTTTTGTGGGCATTGATGCTTTTGTTGTCGGTGTCTAAGCGTGTACTTTGCATCTTGCGGCATGGTGGGATGAAGCGGCTCGGGCTAACATTACATGTCATCGCACATGAGACTTGCTCCACGCTTGACGTGCAACTTGCTTTGCACAAGTGGCTTTGCGGGTGTCTGTCTCTCCCACCATAGTTAAGATTCAATTTACAATGAGCATCTGACAACACTTGTATCAACGTTGTGGTTCTTGTTCGTAGGTAAGATCGGTCTTATGCGAAAGCCCCAAACCACGTGAAACATGCAAAGAAAATTAGAGGCGTCTAACTTGTTTTTGCAGGGGTTTTGTGATATGATATGGCCATCATGTGATTGTGATTATATTTGATGTATGCAATGATCCTTGTTGTAATATGGCAACCGGCAGGAGCCTAATGGTTGTCTTTTAATTATGTTAAGACCTGTGTGTCTATTCATCTTGTAATAGCTTTATTCCAAGTAGTTGTAATAGTTGCTGGTGATGATGGACAACCATGAAGCGGCGCCACTGACCTTGACGCAATGCTGGTGATGATGGAGATCATGTTCGTGCTTTGGAGATGGAGATCAAAGGCACAAGAAGAAAGGCCATATCATATCACATATTATGAATTGCCTGTGATGTTAATCCTTTATGCATCTTGTATTGCTTAGATCGCGACGGTAGCATTATAAGATGATCCCTCTCACTAAATATCAAGTAATAAAGTGTTCGTCCTTAGTTGGCACCGTTGCTAAGACTCGTCGTTTCGAAGCATCTCGTGATGATCGGGTGTGATAGACTCTACGTGTGCATACAACGGGTGCAAGCCAGATTTGCACATGCGGAAACTAAGGTTAACCTTGACGAGCCTAGCATGTACAGACATGGTCTCGGAACACAGAATACCGAAAGGTAAAGCATGAGTCATATGGATGATATGATGAACATGTTGATTGTTCGCCTTTAAAGCTACATCATCTCACGTGATGATCGGACTTGGTGTAGTAGATTTGGTTCATGTAATCACTAAAACAACTTGAGGGATGTTGTTTTGAGTGGGAGTTCGTTTGTAATTTGGATTAGTCGAACTCAATTTATCATAAACACAATCAAAGTGAATTTGCATAGTTTGTTGTAGTCATTGGCATCCGTTCACCACCTTACGCTTAGTTATAGTTGAGATAGTAGAACTATAGAAATTCTGGATATTTACTTTACGAACTGGTATCGTATTGTTTTGAATGTCAATTTAAAGTTTATAAGTCCTATTGCAAACTTTCAGCAAACTCTATTTACTCCATGAAGTTTAATAAGTAGTATTAAATCAAGAGTAAGAATTCCAATGTTAGTATCTAAAGTATCATGTTTGCCTCCATGATTCTTGATACTCAAAAGATTGTTTTTAATATTAAGTTTATCTAAGAGCTGAAAGCAATGTTTCAGAAACCATCATATGTGAAAGGTATTCCGATATCTAAAACAATGTGTTGGTTACAACATGATAGAGTATACGTCCTCATATTTGATGAGAATTTGTGAAGGTTGGAGACGCTAGTCGTCCTAATCCTCCAAAAGGTTTTGAAAAAGAAACATTATACTCGCAATTCACCTTTATAAGCTATAGCAGCTTGATCATGAAAGATGTCATGATAAGGATGAATAGAAGATGTAAGTAAAATGTTTACTACACTAAAATATTACTAAAGAATGGATTTTTGAAAGAATGCCAAACATTTGATGAAGGTGATCCACTTCAAAGTGCAAGTCCAAAGGTATTGGTATTTGACTATACATACTTTGAACTATGTGTCATGTGAATGACACCACTATTGATGTTGATAGATTCTTTTAAAAGAAAAGGAATTGCTGAAAGAGAATCTATAAAATATTTGGCAGAAAATAAAAGGTTGGAGATATCCAACTTAGGCATATAGAAGATACACATGTTATGGTTGTATTCCTTGCTTGTTAAACAATGTGGTTCTCCGGTATTGGATACCGAATCGGTTGGTATGAAGTGTCATACAGGACAACGCAATTCATGAACTACAATGGCCTAAGTAACTAGCAAGAGAATGAGTGATGATGTTCATCGAAAACAAATAAAGTGTTATTGCGTTTTTCGTTGTCATCAAACCTAGCCTTCATGATTTGTTTTAATAATTGTTATTTTGTTCCGGTATTACGAGAACAATGGTTGTTCAAATAATAACCGTATTCCATAAAGGATGGATGAACTTTTACAAGTCTAGTGGGAGAAATCACATCCATAAACACTATTGCTAAAATGTCGCAAGACAAATGATTGAAAGATCACTTGCGAAGTGACATCACCGTTTAAATTATATTGAAAGGGATACATGAAGAAACTCCATGTTGATGGATTTTTGGAGTCTTTGATTTTGATCAAATGACGCTTGTGATACTTTCCTGGAGATAATTAAAACTCCGTTCGTAGGCCAAAAGAGGAACGGACGACTAACTGATTGGAATATGTACATATTGATGTATATAGTCCATTATGTGTAGTCGTGGGCGATGGATTTCAACTTCATATGCTTTCTCCGAAGATTTGAGTGAGTATATGTATATATTTACTCAATAAGGAAGAAGTATGAAACATTTGAAAAATGTTCAAAGACTTTCAAGATGAAGTGGAAAATCATTGTAACAAGAAAATAAAGAGTTTATGATTCGATCATAAAGAAAGATGTTTGAGTTACAAGTTTAGCAAAACACCTAAGATTTGAGGAATCGTTCCATGGATTTGCATTTCCCAAAACACCATAGGAATATGGAGTGTTCAAGATATGTAATGAAACCTTGTTTGACATGGTAAGATCAAACGTGTCATTTATAAAACTGCCATTATATTTTAAAGATTAAAGCTTTAGTGACTACCGCTTTTACACTGAAAAGAGCTCCATCGTGATCCGTTGAAATGACACCATATAAGTCATGGTTTGGGATAAAACCCGAATTGTATTTTCTTAAATTTTGGTATGTTATGCATAAGTAAAATGTTTACAACCAAAGTCAGATAAGCACGTCTTTGTAGGTTATCCCAAAGAATTTGTTGGGAATTTCTCCATAACACCGAGGACAAAAGAGTTTGTTACTTGGAACGTCAAGTTTCTTGAGAAGGAATTTTTCGTGTAAAGTTAAGTGGGAGGACAATAGAACTTTGATAAGGTTGTTGAACCTTAGCTATATGTGCTAAGTAGCGCAGCGCCGGAAAGTGTCCCGGTGGCGGCCACAATGCTCATGGCTCTCGTGATTACAAAAGGTGTGATCTCGGAGATTAGAGTTCCTATAGAACCGTGTGGGTCGGTAAGAATCAAATAGTAAGATTTGATAAGCAAGTCGTTATTGTTTTGACAATGATGAATCGACTACATGCAAAGAAGCGATGATGGGCCCTGACTCCATAAAATGACTAGAAGTCATGGAATCCGTGATAGCTTCCATACACGAGAAATCAAGTTTCTGAACGTTGAAGACCCTCCGGAAAGGCGTGAAGCCTATCGGTCGTGTTTGGATCTATAAAGAAATAGACATGGATGTTTCAAATCTATGAAATAGTCGACATGTCGGAAAGAGTTTACGACAATGTTCAAGGAATTGACTATGATAAGATTTGATCTTTCATAGCGATATTTAGTCTGGACGGATTAATGTAGCAACCACTACATATATTTTGGTATATGGTAGTTGAACAAACAAAACAAGTTCTTCTAATAGAATGGTTACCTAGGACGTGTACGTGACACGATCCAAAGGGTTTTGTTAATTCAAAGGATGCTAAAAGAGTATGCAAAACTTCAATGGTTGAAGTAAGCATAGCGGAGTTGGAATCTTCACCATGATGAAATTGTTAAAAGAGTTTAAATTCATTGGAGATGATGAAGATGCTTGCATTTGCAAGAAATTAAGTGGGAGCACTGAGACATATTTCTAATACATTATGTAGAGGACATATTGTTGATTGGAAATGATGTATCTTATATTGACACAGGTTAAGAATTTCATTTCGATGAAAGACTTAGGCATAACTCGAGAATTAGGCATCAATGTCTATATGAATAGATTGAGGCGCTAATATAGTTTTGCCAAATGTACATAGATATGATGTTGAATGAGTTCAATATGGAAACAACAAGAAAGGTTCTTGACGCACGGAAAGGACTGAATCAAGATTCAAGTGTTTTGACACTTGGTGAAATCACAAGAATATTTTGATCAATCATTCTTTGAGATGTACACATCCAGATATGTCCCATGCTCTAAATGTTATGAGCACATACCAGAATGATTCATAAGATAATCATTGGACAATAGTAAAGATATTCTTATGAGCTTTGGAAGAACTAAGAATATACCATGTATAAGTGACAAATAGTTAAAGGTAGTTCATTGTAAAGTGTTACATTGATACTAGTGTTGTCACAACATACAAATTGAATTTGTCTCAATTTAGACTATGGGTAGCACAATGTAATGGAAAGGATGTTCCATGATGGATTTGGATGAGTTCCAAAGTTAAGACATTGTGACGGATACTACAACAAAAGGCTAAGTATATAACTGCTGTAGTAGCAGCAAAGGAGGGCATTTGTGTTAAGTAGTTTGTTATCAAACTAGGTGTGGTTCAAAGTGGGCTAATACTATGAAGATATATTGTGTGACGATAATATCAACATATTTTGAGCCGAAGGAACTAAAGGTCTCACCAAAGGACCAAATTTATACAATGCCATCTCATTGGAGAATGAGTAATGCGTAGAGACGCAAGGACATGCAAATACACACGGACCTGGAAGTGTCAGATCCGAAGATTATGTTTTCCACTAGCAATAGTGTCTATACAACACCAGAAAGCCATAGGTGTTGAATGCACAAGTTTTTTTAAACTAGATTATTGACTCTAGTGCAAGTGGGAGACTGTTGGAGATATGCCCAAGAGGCAATAATAAAGTGGTTATTATTATATCTTTATGTTTATGATAAATGTTTACATCCCATGCTATAATTGTATTATTAGGAAACACTAATACATGTGTGTTTTGTAAACATAAAAGAGTCCCTAGTAAGCCTCTTGTTGAACTAGCTTGTTGATTAATTGATGATCATGGTTTCCTGATCATGGACATTGGATGTGATTAATAACAAGGTTATATCATTAGGAGAATGATGTAATGGACACACACCCATAGTAAGCGTAGCATAAAGATCAGGTCATTAAGTTCGTATTGCTATAAGCTTTCAAATGCATAGTAACCTAATCCTTCGACCATGAGGTTATGTTAATCACCATCACCGGATGGATACTTTGATGACATCAAACACCGCTTCGTAACTGGGTGGTCATAAAGGTGTCGTTAGGTATTCTGAAAGTATGTGTTGAAGCGCATGAACCAAGATTGGGATTTGTCCATCCATATGACGGATAGATATGCTCTGGGCCCTCTCGGTGGAATGTCGTCTAGTTAGCTTGCAAGCATGTGACTAGGTCACAAGGGATGACATATCACGAAACGAGTAAAGAGTACTTATTAGTAACGAGGTAGAACTGGGTATGGAGATGCCGACGATCAAACCTCGGATAAGTATAGTATCGCGAGACAAAGGGAATTAGTTTCGTATGTAAGTGGTTCAATCGATCGCGAAGTCATCGTTGAGTATGTGGGAGCCATTATGGATCTCCAGGTCCCGCTGATGGTTATTGATAGGAGATGTGTCTCTATCATGTCTACATATTCACGAACCGTAGGGTGACACACTTAAGGTTCGAAGTTGTTTTAAGTAGATGTGGAATATGCGTTGGAGATCGAATGTTGTTCGGAGTCTCGGAATGGATCCGGGACATCACGAGGAGATCCGGAATGGTCCGGAGAATAAGATTCATATATTGGGGATCATTTTCTAAGTTAGGAAATGTTCCGGAGTGTTTGTATGGAGATTCTAGAAGGTTTCAGAATGTTCCGGAAGGTTCTAGAAGATATCTTGGAGTTTGCTTGAAAATCATGATAGGGATCAAGGAGTCCTGGTGGGTCAAGACACGGATTCGTGGGGGAGGAGGACTCCTCCCCCCTCCCCAAATTCATTGGCCATAGAGGAGGGGAGTCCTACAAGGACTCCCCCTCCCCAGGCGCGCCTCCTCCCCTTAAATAGAAGGGCAGGGGCGCCCCCTCCAACCCCTGCTCCCACAACTCCAATCTCTGCCGCCTCTCTCCTCCACCTTTCTTCTGCACAGGCATAGGCGAAGCCCTGCAGAATTCTCTACTCCACCACCACCACGCCGTCGTGCTGCTGGGATTCCGTGGAGAAGATCTACTACCTCCGCTGCTCGCTGGAACGGGGAGAGGAAGGTCTGCTTCGACTCCGCACGTGTGACCGACTGCGGAAGCGCTGCCGAATCGCAGCGCCAGAAGGATCGTCCACTTGACCAACGGCGGAAGCGCTGCCGGAACGCGACGCCGGAAGGATCGTCCACTTAACCGACGGCGGAAGCGCTGCTGGAACGCGACGCCGGAAGGATCGTCCACACGATCTTGAGATCGGCAAGTGATCGACTACATCATCCACGAGATCTAATCTCGTTAACGCTTTCGGATCTTCGAGGGTTAGTTCCTATCTATCTCGTTGCTCATGTCTAATAGATTAGATCTTGGCTTTTATCTAGATTAGATCTAGGTTTTGTTCGTTGTTGCGGTAGAAAATTTTTGTTTTCCCTGCTACGAACCCATCACATATGCGCCCCAATGGTGACCGTGTAGCTGGAGTCGCCCGGGACGAGCTCGACGGTGCGGGTATGCGTGGTTGCCTCGAACGTGGAGTTCGCGGTAGTTGGCTTCTTTGGTATGGTGGGGTCGTCCTTGTTGATGTTACCTGCATATTTTGCGAGCTCCTCCGCATGGTCAGTCTCCACGGCGATGACGGCATCGGCGAGCTCAGCGCCTTTGTCCTCGCATTCCATGGACATATCGGGGTCGCCGTGGACGGTGATGATGCCGCTCGGCCCTGGGAGCTTCATCATGTTGTACGCGTAGTGGGGGGTCGCCATAAATTTGGCAAAAGTTTGGTGTCCCAGGACACAGTGGTAGGGGTTGCGGAAGTTCACTAGCTCGAATTCGATTCGCTCAGTGCGGTAGTTTGCGGTGTCTCGAAGGTGACGGATAATGTCACTTTTCCGATTGGGCATGCCTTCCGACTAGGGACGATGCCGTGGAAGGTTGTCAGGGTTGGCTAGATTGCCGACTCCAGGAGCTGGAGCCTTTTGAACGTGTCTAGATACATGATGTTGATGGAGCTCCTGCCGTCCATTGGTGTCTTGGGCAGCCAATAATCGGCCACTTTGGGCCTGTCCACCAGGGCGACTCGCCCTGGGTACTCGATCTTGGGAGCGTGGTCCTGGCGACTCCAAGTGATGCTCTGCTCGGACTAGTTGAGGAAGCGTGGGATTTCGAACTATGTCACCGCATTGACGGTGACTGCATAGGCGAGCACCTTCCTCTCGCGCTTGGTGCCGAGCCCAGTGAAGGTGTGTAGCGACCCGACAACGTTGCCGAAGCCGCCAGCGTTTCCGTTGTCCCGAGGTGGGTTGTTGTTTGGGTCTTCCCTTGCTCGCCTTGCCTTTTCGATCTCTTTGAGAGAGTGTCAGTCCGCCGTGGTGTGGGTGGCAGGTTTCCCCTTCCTGCTGTGGTAGACACAGGGCTGGTTGAGCAGGGCGGCGGGGTCGAATTTCGGTCTCGCCGTGTTGTTGGCGTGGTAGTTTACGCTATCGCGGTAATTTCCTCCATCGCGGCGGTAGCTCTTGGGGTCGCGTTGGCCGTAGCCGGTGTTGGCGACGAAGACGACTCGCCCGTCCGTGCGGCGCTTGCCGGTGATGCGGGTGTTGCTGTAGCACATGTCGCACTGTCGCCCGCTATCATGGCCGCTAGTGCGGCGTCTTCCTCCCGACTCGTCATCGGAGTCTTGGTTAGGGTCCTCCTCCGCGTAGCGCTTGGCAATTTCGAGGCGGTCGGGGATGTTGTCGAGCGTCTGGTAGACCCGCTTGATCTTAGCGACCAGTGGTTCGTACCGGCACGTGTTCTTGAAGCAATGTATCGCCGTGTCCGGGTGGATGTCGGAGGCGTTGATCCATACTTCTTGCCACCTTTGAATCCAGTGGCGGGTCGACTTGCGTTGTCCCTGGATGCACCGCTCTAGGTCTTCAATCGTGGTGGCGCGGGTGTAGGAGCCCTCGAAGTGCCTGACGAAGGCATCCCGCATTTCCTCCCAAGAGTCGATGCTATCAGCGGGGAGGGTGTTGATCCATTGCCGGGTCGCGCCCTCCATCATCAGGGGGAGGTAGCGAGCGGTGAGCAGGTCGGTGTGGCTGGAGATTCCCATCACCATGAGGTATGTGTCCAGCCACACTATTGGGTCGTACGTTGGATCATACTTTTCGATCTCTTTGGGCGCCTTGAAGTTGGCGGGGTACTTTTCCCCTCTAATCATAGGCCCGAAGCATTGGGGGCCAACTTGGCTGAGCGAGCCCCTCGGTTTGGGGTCACCACGATTACTGAGGGTGTGCCTCAAGTTGTTGGGCTGGCGCGCCCGCCATGCCTGGTTGTTGACGATGTGCGTGCGAGCGTGATGGGCTGCCCGTTGGCAGCGACCGTGTTGTTCACCGGTCGTGGTTCGTTGGTGGAGAGTGCGGGGTTGGCGGCCCGTGGCTGGTTCGCCAGTGGCTGCGGTGGTGGGGCAGGTCGCGGTGTTGGCGATGGTGGGGTGGCCACTCGAGGTCGCCCTACTTGCTGAGGAACGGGAATACATCCGACCCCGCGGGTCGACTCCCGCAGCTTGTTGCTCGACGGCCCTGGCGAGTAGGGCCTTGGCGTACTGGATCTGCAGCGTGCCGTCTCCCTGGACGTCGAGGTTGGCGACTGCGGCGTCGGCCGGACGACGTTGTCCATCGGGGTGGAGTAGAGTGGTAGTCCGTTGGCGTCGCGGGCTTGTGGCGAGATGATGATCCGCGGCTGGTCTGGCGGGGGCGCACGGCCAATGGGTGATGGAGGGGCTTCGGTCGCCGGTGCGCCGGGTGGTGGTTTGTTGCTTCCACCTGGTGGCGCGTTCTCGCAGTATTCGCGCTCGGTCGCGTGTGCGGGGTCACTTTCGTTGTTGAAGTTCAAGACGCGACCCTGGACATTGGAGTTCAGGCGGGTCCAGATGCGGCGTTGGTGATAGAGCGATAGCTCCCGTACCATTTCCCGCTCGAGGCGATATTTCTCGCGCTCGACGAGCTCATTGCATCCCGCCTCCCTGAGTCGCAGGCGGGCCTCCTCCACCTGTGTGGCCGTGGCAGTCGGCGGGATCGGTGTGGAGAACAGATCTGGCGGGGCGGCCGTGCTGCCCGCCATATAGATCGCGTTAAAGCGATTGGATCTAGCGTGGAAGTCTTCAAGTGACTCTGAGCCAGAATCGGAGTCGAAGATCCCGAGGATGGAGGAGTCCTTGAAATCCTCCGGGTTGGAGACTCGCGTGATGGAGTCCTCTCGTGACGCCGCGGTGATAGATCCGTCAACCGAGGCAGGGGTCGCGGAGTCGGTGTCGTTGTTTAGGGCCTCGTCGTTCGTGGCGGCGTTGGTCTCGACCGCGTTGTTGGCGGCCGAGTCGTACTCGGTGACGAGGCTCCTGATGGAGCGGACCTACTCCTCCGAGAGCAGATCGCGGTGCAGCGGCGATCCGCCAACGATCACCATCGCTGCTGGGTCGACCGCACCGGTGAAGCCGACGAAGAGGTTGATGGAGCCGACCGGCATCATCGCGCCGTGAGTGACCGGGCGTGACGCCGGGATGTAGCTGTTGGCCAGGATCTGTAAGATCCCACCGATGGCGATCATGCGGCCGGTGGCGAGTGGCCGATCGATCGGCGAATAGGGTCTCGCCGTAGAACTCAGGCCGGTCCTGCTATGCGCCACGGTGGGCGCCACTGTCGTGGAAATGGCCACGTCAGTCGCTACGGTAGGCAGCGATTGATTGAATCAGTGGCGAGAGCTGGCGGCCATCTGCGGTGCGAGATGGGGGCGGATGCACATGGGTTTACCCAGGTTCGCCCCCCGGAGAGTAAAGACCTACTCCTGCTAGATTAGATTATTGGAGAGCGAGTTACAGGGGCGGCGAGCTCGGCGTCTAAGCAGCGAGTCTCTTGAAGGGGTGTATGATGGAACGTAAGTCCTCAGGATACCCTAGGGAGGTTTATATATGAGGCACCTCGCTAGGGTTTACAAGTTACAACCGAACAAGATATGGATTCGGAGGCTTTGACCTAATCCGACTAGGCTTCTGGTATGCTTCTGGGCCTCCAGTCTCCAGCCGCCGGGCCTTCCTCCTAGTCGCATTCCAGTCGCCGTCCTGCAGGCCCACTCATAAGACCTTTCGGCCCAATCGGAACGTCCTGCTTGGTATACCCCATTCGGCATATCCCCATCAGTTCCACTCAATAGCATCAACTACAACAAGCAATCAACACCAGAAAAGTTTCCCCTATGAACTATGCAAGATTCAACCCAATTGTTACAGGAGCACGGAGTGGTGGTGATGGTGCCAGTGGAGATGATGGTGTAGATTATGATGATGATCACGATGAAGTCTAGCTTGATGATGGTGTTAATGGTGAAGATCTCCCCTCTCCGTGAAAAAATTTCCCCGACAGATTTCTGCCTGCCGGAGAGCTCTTTCTCTCTTTGTAGTTTCCGCCCCGCAGAGGCGGTGGAACCTTTCTGTGGTCGCTCCCCGAGTCTTAGGGTTTCAAGGTGATTATATACGCCAAAGGGCGATGCCAGAGGTGGGCCAGGTGGCCACGCCACCTGGTGGCGCGGCCACGCCAGGGGGTGGTGTGCGCCCCCTATGGCCCATCTCCACTCCTCCTTCTGGCCTCCTTCATCTTCTAGAAAAATAGGAATTTCCGTATATTTACTGGGATTTTCTGATCTTCGCCAATATTGCATCTGGACAGTGCTTTTTCCATTAGAATCCTGACTCTAGTGGTTCATCCTCCAAAAGTCCTCAATCATGCAAAATAGATGAAATAACATAAGTATCATCTCTTAATATTTAATATATCAATGAGTAATAGTAAATTATGATATAAAATATTGATGCAAAATGGACGTATCAGTTGCCTCCCATGAAGCTCTTCTAGTTAAGGTTAATTACCTTGACCCAGATGGTGATCATTTAGGTTTGGTGAGTGGAACTGCCACTCCAAAGTAATTGGCTTTCAGTGTAATTATACCATCATCATCACTATTAGGTTTGGTCTTGTTCTTCCTAGGGAAGTGGACTATAATAGGATCTCTAGACGGTAGTCCTATTCTCACATTCTCTTCATGTAGATTGATTAAAGCTTTAATAGTTCTTAGGAATGTCCTATCTAGAGTTATAGGTGCTATGGGATCTTTAGGCATGTCCACTGTAACAAGATCAATGAGAGCGGGACTTCCTTTAATTCCAACTACTATGTTTTTTATCCCAACAACTTCTTTATAAGTTGAATCGACAAGATGGAGTCTCAATTCAGTGGTTGCACAAGGCCCCAAGTTTAACTTGTCAAACAGACTCTTGGAAATTTTTGAGACGCTTGCACCAAGATCACAAAGTGCAGTTATCTAATTAGCACCAATTTTAATTTTAATGGTGGGCTCAAATATATCATCTAGCTTAGCAGGAAGATTATCATCTAGTCTCTTATACTCCATTTGTAAATCTCAAACTTTAGATGCTACGTGTTGAATAAATTATTGGTAGATAGCATCATTGCCTTGTCCTAGACCAAAATTATTTACAGTGATCATCTTTAATAGATCTTCCACGGTGTATTTAGGTGTTCGCGTGTTGCTATAGTCCATCTCTTCAGGTTTCTCTTCGTTCATTTCCACCCTCATCATCTTGAGGTCTTCTACCGGATTTGGCTCAGGCTTTCTAGCAAAATTTGCTAGTATGAGAGCTTGGCTCTCAGCTACCTTGCCCAATTGAGCCTCCATGGTCTTTGACCTTTCCTGTAGAGCCTACACAACATTACTAATTACAATGGATTGGTTAGATAATTTACATATACTATTCTCATGGTTCTCCATGATTTTAATAAGCATATTATTTTTCTAGGTTTGAGCTTGCATAAAGGTTCTAACTATATGTTCAAACGAGTGATTACCATGATTTGCTCCATTATGATTATCATAATTATTGTAAGGAGCTCCTGTAGGATTAGAATAATGTTTTTGAACATTAGAAGCAAAATTTTGGTTCTTCCAAGCAGGATTATAAGGGGTGCGAGCTATAAAATTAACATCATTAACATCAGTAGTGATAGCATTAATTTGGGTATCTTCCTTACCATATACTATGTTGAGTAACTCGTCTACCTTAGAAGTAAGCTCTTCATTGTTTATCTCGGTGATTGAATTCACCCTTTTTGAGGTTCTTTTCACATGCCATTGGGCATGGTTGTTTTGCATATTGATACGCCCATTTTGCATCACTATTCTATATCATAATTTACTGTTATTCATTGATATATTTCATATTAAGAGATGATACTTATGTTATTTCATCTATTTTTGCATGGTTGATGACTTTTGGAGCATGGACCGCTGCAGTCAGGATTCTGATGGAAAAGGTGTTGTTTGGAGGCGAAATTCGTGAAGATCGGAAAATCCGGAAAAATACATGGAAAATTCTATTTTTCCAGAAGATGAAGATTGCCAGAAGGGGAAGTGGAGATGGGCCACAGGGGGCCCACACCACCCTGATACATTGCAAATTTATCTATAATTTTTGATGTTCCATGCTTGGTTTTATCCACTTTCTTGTGTTTTGTCCACACTTTGGAGTACTTTTCATATAATTTCTTGGACTAACCTATTAACAAGAGCCACAGTGCCAGCTTCCTGTTTTCTGCTGTTTTTGGTTCTAGGAAAGTCAGAAAAATATTCTCAGAATTGGACGGGACAAAAGCCAAAGTACCTACTTTTTCGGAAGTCATCGGATGCTAGAATACGAGACGGAGAAGAGCTAGGGGCCCACCACACCACCTGGTCGCGCGGGCCAGGCCTGGCCGCGCCAGGGGGTGGTGTGGCCAGACCAGGCACCCCCTCGGCCTCTCCTTCCGCCTATATATTACCCTCGGGACGAAAACCCTAAGTACCCGATCAAAAATCCATGAAAGAGTTTGTAGCCGCCGTCATCTCCATCCCTAGATCGGGAGGGATCTGAAGCTCTTCCCGGCACCCTGCCGGAGAGGGGAATTCACCCTGGAGGCCTTCTTCATCATCATGCAAGCCTCCGGTGTGATGCGTGAGTAGTTCATCTCTGGACTACGGGTCCATGTAGTAGCTAGATGGCTAGTTCTCCTCCTTTGTGCTTTCATGTCTAGATCTTGTGAGCTCCGTTCATGATCAAGATCATCTATTTGTAATTCTGCATGTTGTGTTTGCGGGGATCCGATGGATATTGAGATGCTATTTCAGATTGATTATTGATTCTATCATGTCTTTGTTATTTGTGATCTTGCATGCTTTCTGTTGTTAGTAGCTATCTTGGCCAAGTAGATGCTAGCAACTCCAAGAGTTAGTATTTATGCTCGATAGTGGGTTCATGCCTCTGGTAATCCGGGGAAGTGACAGAAATCTCTAAGGTACTAGATGTGATGTTGCTACTAGGGAGAAAACAACAATCTTTTGTTCATAGAACAATCGTATTGTTTACTTTACACGCAATTCGTAAAGCAATAATCTGTTGCTTGCAACATAATACTGGAGGGGGTTCGGATGATAACCTGAAGGTGGATTATTAGTCATAGATGCAGTTGGATGGCGGTCTATGTATAATGTTGTAATGCCCAATCAAGTTCCAAAGGAGTCAAGATGATTAGTATATGCATGTATTGCTTTCTTGATGTTTGTCAATTGCCCCGCTGTAATTTGTTCACCTAGCATGTTATCTATCTTAAGGAGAGCCACCTCTAGTGAACTATGGATCCCGGTCCTTTTCTTTTACATACAATCTACAAATTGTTTACTGCTTTGTGTTTACTTTCTGCAAACTATTACTTCCTTCCATTTGATACGTTCAATCCTTTGTTTTCAGCAAAACCGATGAGATTGACAACATCATCGCAAGTTGGGGACAAAGTTATGTGGTTGTGTTGTGCAGGTCTCCACATTGCTACTAGCACCGGTAGTGCGCCCTGCCAAGGCTCAGCTGGCAACACCTTTGGGGTGTTTTCTTGCTCCTACTGGTTCGACTAAACCTTGGTTTCATAACTAAGGGAAACGTGTTGCTATGCTCATCATACCTTCCTCTTGGGGTTCCCCAACGAGCTTGTTAATACACGAGCCATCAAGCACTTTTCTGGCGCCGTTGCCGGGGAGTCAAGGACATCTTCACAAGGGGAGTCCCTCATAACCAATCTCTTTACTTTGTTATTTTTGTTTTTCTTAGTTTATTTTTGCTTTTTTTGCTTATTTCTTTATCAAAAACACACAAAAAATAGTTTTACTAGTTTGCTTTCTTATTCAAAAACACACACAAATTAAGTCTCCTTTAGTTGTCACCTCTTCCTTAGCTCACCATGTTGATCCCTAAATACACCCTGAAAGACCTTTCAATTGGTAGTGGTTCTATAATTGGGAAAAATAATATTGAAGAATTCTTTAATCATGTTAGTAAACATGAGGATACTGAGGATAGATCCCTTGCAGTACTTGCTCCAAACTATGAGATTGTTGTAGCTTCTTTAATTCACATGTTAGAAGCTAGGTTTGTTAACCTCAACCCCTTAATGCAAGTAATGTTTCTTAAGCTTAAAGAAACTGAGGACCCTAAAAAGAGGGATTGTATTCTAGAAACTTTGTTTAAGGAGTTCTATGATGTTGCCAAGGAAGCTAGGAAAGTCTTTGAACGTTTCAATATGCTAGGCTCATGTCTAGATGTTCTTGGTACACGAGAAAAGATGAACAAAACCGAACCTAATGGGGAGGAACCTAAGATACCAATACCCTTTAAACTAGTAGCAATGCATGAAGCCATAGAAAAGAATCTTGATTGGATCGTTCCTGAAAACCCGTTTGATGAAAGTAGTGAACCTAAGAGCACTAAGAGAGGATCCTCTAGAACTTATTTGGATGATATACCTTGCCTTGTTGAAGATATTTCTGGAATTAATCTTAATGCTTCTTCATTTGAGAATACTTGATCCTTTTTCTTGCTTCTTATGCCTAACTTAAAGGCGTTAAAGAAAAGTACTTATTGGGAGATAACCCAAAAGTTTTAGATGATTCTTGGAAGTTATTACTTTAGTAATAACCGCTCCTTATCCTTTTTATTTGCTTTTTGTGCCAAGAGTACCCTCTAATGAGAGGGAAGTAATGATTGGGAAAGTTGTTGTCCCGAAACAGATGCTTCACCGTAAAAATTCGTGTAAAATCTCTAAACGTCTTTTTGAGGCGTGAATTTTTGTGCTTCTGGCCCAGGTTGTTATATAACTTTCGTTAGTTCAAAAAAATTTTATTTGAGCAACAGAAGGTCTTCGAAAATTTCGTCTTTACCTTCTGGTCTGTTTTGACAGATTTCTGCCATTTTCTGCATTTGCTTTTTGTTAGTTCCTTTTTGAGTTCTTTTGGGGAATTGAGCTATTTGAGGGAAGTGCTGCAGTAGCTAGTGTTCTAATGGAAGTTTATTTGGTGTTATAACTGAACCTTAAGACTTATTTATCTTGAGTGCACTAATGTTGCTAATAAAGATTGTGTGAAGTTTTGTATGAAGGAAAATTTTCAGGTGTATGGAAGGAATGAGTAATGAGATGAAGGATGGACTAAAGCTCAAGCTTGGGGATGTCACGCGTGTCACCTCAAGAAATATCCAAGAAGTACAAGCGTCAAAGCTTGGGGATGCCCAAGGCATCCCCTTCTTCATCAATAAAAGTCTCAGGTTTCTTCCAAACGCTTCATTTTTATTGTTTCATGCACAGTTGTGTTGTTCTTGGAGCGTCTTCTTTTTCGTTTGATTTGGTTTTCTTAGTTTGCTGAATAAATTGGTTGGACCCCCTCTTTCATACATTGGTTTTCAAATAGTTTAGCTTGGATTGGAAAAGAGTAGGAAAGTTCATGCTTATGTGGTAAAAAGAGCTCGTTTTTGACTATGGCCTATGCTTTGTCATGCCATGCTTGATATTGTTTTGGCTTTATGCTTAGTATTATTTGTTGTAGCATGACTTGTTATAAACAATTGAGATTGCTTAATGTGCCTTGGATGAATCATGTGTTGTTTTAGCATATTAAAGCATAGTATAGTGGTATTCTCCTTTGATGCTTTATTTGGGTTGACTTGGCACATGCTCACACCATGTTATGACTATCTCAAGTCACCATAGCCTTTATGATCCTTTAGTTTTCAACTTGTAGTATCACTTTATGCTTTGATCAATGATGTTTTGTCGCTCTGCATGATTATGGCCATTATTGCTCTCTTAGTTTGTCGCTCCCAGTCTTTTGCTAGACTCCGCAACCAAGTATGAGTTCCACTCATGCATCCAACTCCCTAAACCAAGTTATTCCAAAGAGTCCACCATACCTACCTACTAGCTTATGCTATTCCAAGTATATTCATGCTTTTGTTTACCTTCTGAATTAAACTTGTTATGATAAAACTAGTGATTAAAGCTCTTACGAACTTGATGGCACACTTTACTTTTCTTGCCCTTAATAAACTTGAACCATTGTGTCGTCTATGTTGTATATGCTTGCACTTATTTGTTGGGAATTAGCAGAACCATGCTGTCATGGGGAACGCTTTCAACATTGCACTTGGTACTTGTACCTAGTTGATATCATGCTCTTTTGTATATGGATGTCGTCGGTGTGAAATGAAAGGGGAGCTTGTAAGTCCATGGAGTTATGTATATGTGTTAGATAAACGCCTGGGCCGCTGGTCTAATCCATGCTGACATGGTGGAAACCTGTAGCGTAACCATAATGAGCTGTCTATGAAGCATTCTTGTTATAAAAAAAGAGTCCTATATTGAGAAAAAAACAGAAAAGAAAAAAAGAGATACTATGAAAAGAGGAAAGAGAGAAAGAAGCACCATATTCCCATGGTAAATAAGAAGAATGTTGAGATGCTCGTTGTCTGCTTGCCTTGTCATTTTGATATGGGGATTCTTCCGTATCATCGGGCAAGGGGTACCCCGTTGGCGGTTCTCTATGATACACATGTACTTACGATGACAAGAACTTACCGGTGACTAAACTTGAGTAGCATGAGGAGCGACCCTCATATACAAGGGACATGAGATTTCTAACTTATACTTCGTCAAGCATGTACACCATAGTTTGTTCACTTTAACCTTAATCACTTCAAGATGCTTATGATAGGGGCAATGAGAGCTGAAAGCTATAAGTACCATAATTTTTGGAAGCTCTCTATGAGACTTGAATCCCTACTTCCTTCTATGAAGGCCTTTCTTCCACCATTATATTGAGTCTCCACCTTCTATCTGTATGCACCTACTTTGAGAGCATAGTGGCCATTCTTAGTTCTATGTGCATTGTCCCAAGACTAGTTGATTGATGCATAACTTTATATTGCTTGTTTTTAACTATTTGTATCTATTCACTCTGATGAACTTTGAAGGTGTCCTATGCATTTATATTTGCTACTCTATGAGGGACAAGCTGAATACTATTATGCTATGTTTTCTTTATGTGAAACAAACAAACGTCTTGCAAAGCATTGTTATTCATGAATCTTTTGTTTGTGCCTTTTCATGTTGCATCTTAGTTTCTTTGTCTTATTGCTAGAACTTTGTCTTTCATGTTATGATTGAAGTACTATGATCCCAGCTTTGAATGTTTTACAAATACTTTGGTCAAGTCTTTGATGGTGCATGTCACCTCAAAAATTATTCTTTCTTTTTATCACTTACCTACTCGAGGACGAGCAGTAGTTAGGCTTGGGGATGTTGATACATTACAAATGTATCTATAATTTTTGACGTTCCATGCTTTGTTTTATCCACTTTCTTGTGTTTTGTCCACACTTTGGAGTACTTTTCATATGATTTCTTGGACTAACCTATTAACAAGAGCCACAGTGCCAGCTGCCTGTTTTCTGCTGGTTTTGGTTCCACGAAAGTCAAAAAATGAATATTCTCGGAATTGGACAGGAGAAAAGCCAAAGTGCCTATTTTTCCGGAAGTCATCAGATGCCAGAATACGAGACGGAGAAGAGCTGGGGGCCCACCACACCACCTGGCCACGCGGGCTATTCCTGGCCGCGCTAGGGGGTTGTGTGGCCAGCCCAGGCACCCCCTCGGCCTCTCCTTCCGCCTATATATTGCCCTCGGGACAAAAACCCTAAGTACCCGATCACAAATCCACGAAAGAGTCTGTAGCCGCCGTCATATCCATCCCTAGATCGGGAGGGATCTGAAGCTCTTCCCGGCACCCTGCCGGAGAGGGGAATTCACCCTGGAGGCATTCTTCATTATCATGCAAGCGTCCGGTGTGATGCGTGAGTAGTTCATCTTTGGACTACGGGTCCATGTAGTAGCTAGATGGCTGGTTCTCCTCCTTTGTGCTTTCATGTCTAGATCTTGTGAGCTCCGTTCATGATCAAGATCATCTAATTATAATTCTGCATGTTATGTTTGCGGGGATCCGATGGATATTGAGATGCTATTTCAGATTGATTATTGATTCTATCATGTCTTTGTTATTTGTGATCTTGCATGCTTTCCGTTGTTAGTAGCTATCTTGGCCAAGTAGATGCTAGCAACTCCAAGAGTTAGTATTTATGCTCGATAGTGGGTTCATGCCTCTGGTAATCTGGGGAAGTGACAAAAATCTCTAAGGTACTAGATGTGCTGTTGCTACTAGGGAGAAAACAACAATCCTTTGTTCATAGAACAATCGTATTGTTTACTTTACACGCAATTCGTAAAGCAATAATATGTTGCTTGCAACTTAATACTGGAGGGGGTTCGGATGATAACCTGAAGGTGGATTATTAGTCATAGATGCAGTTGGATGGCGGTTTATGTATAATGTTGTAATGCCCAATCAAGTTCCAAAGGAGTCAAGATGATTAGTATATGCATGTATTGCTTTCTCGATGTTTGTCAATTGCCCCGTTGTAATTTGTTCACCCAGCATGTTATCTATCTTAAGGAGAGCCACCTCTAGTGAACTATGGATCCTGGTCCTTTTCTTTTTGAAGGAAATATGCCCTGAGAGGCAATAATAAAGTTGTTATTATATATTCCTTATATATATGATAGATGTTTATTTTACATGCTAGAATTGTATTGATCGGAAACATCAATACATGTGTGTTTAATAAACAAAAAGGGTTCCTAGTTATGCCTCTCTTATAGACTAGCTTGTTGATTAACAAGATGATCAAGGTTTCCTGATCATGGACATTGGATGTTGTTAATAACAAGGTCACAACTTTGGTGGCATGATGTGATGAACATTCATCCGAAGTATAGCATTACGATCAAGTCATTATGTTTATATTGCTATAACATCATACGAAGTAATATTTATCCTTATACCATGAGATCATGTTAATTGCTGACACCGGAAGAGTATCTTGATAACATCAAACGTCACACTGTAACAGGGTGACTATAAAGATGGGTTCAGTACTACGAAGGTGTTATGTTGAGGCTCATGGATCAAGAGTGGAATTTGTCAATCTAGATGACGGATAGATATACTCTAGGCCCTCTCGGTGATATCACATTAGGATAGCTTGCAAGCAAGTGATGTGATCACTAGAATGTTATATCACGGGAACGAGAAAAGAGTGCATGTCGGTAACGAGATCAAACTAGGTATGGAGATACCGATGATCGAATCTCGGACATGTAATATATCGAGAGACAAAGGGATTTAGTTACAAGCGTTAAAGGTTCTCACGATCACAGAAGTCATCGTTGAATATGTAGGAGTCAGTACGGATCTCCAGGTCCCGCTGCTGATTATTGATCGGAGAAGGGTCTCGATCATGTCTGCATTATTCGCGAACCGTAGGGTGGCACACTTAAGAGTTACCGGACACCATTTTGGAGCACATATGTTTCAGACGAAAGAATTGCAAAGCGCGGGAATTGTTTCAATAGAAACCGGAAATTGTTTCGGGTGAAATTGCAGAAGGTGGTTCTGCATGTGATATTGAACTATTGCAAGGGGCTATATGTGAATGTTTGTTAATTAAAGTAATTAACAAAATTCTGAATAAATTTAATAAAAAGAGTTTTATTTAATGAGAGAGCATTAAATTTGGAGAAATTTAATGCATTTAAAGTGGAGACTTTAAAAGGGAATGTGAAGAGGCATTTTAATGTGGAGGGGTTACCGCCACATGAATGGGGGAGGTGAGGGGTCACCCCACCCCCCATGCGCCGGCCATGGAGAGAGGGGGCACCCCCCTCCTCCTATAAAAGGCCACCCATTCCCTCCTTCATCCTCACACCTCCTTGTGAAGGATCTCTCTCCCCCTCTAGAATTATTCCCCCATGGTCTCAGATTAGCGAGATACATGTTCCCGGTGGCATTTCGTTTGGAAGGAGTTGTTGCTTCCGCTGGATCGCTGGAGCGATGAGGTGGAGGTTGTCCGGTGGCTTGAACGTGTGTGCGAGTGCGGATGCGCTGCTGAGTTGCGGCGCTCGGACTTCCTCACGATCTTGAGATCGGCAAGTGTACGACTACATCAACCACGAGTTCCTACTCGTTAACAGTGCTCGTTGTCTACGAGGGTAAGTTCTCGTTGGATGTATGTCCACCCGTTGCTTTGTACCTAGTAGATAGATCTTGGCGTGTAGTTCACACCGTAGGAAATTTTTTGTTTTCTATGCTGCGGACCCAACAGTGGTATCAGAGCCTGATCTATGCGTAGGTGCTTAGCACGGGTAGTACACATATGTTGATATGTGGGCAATGATGATCATGTTATTGCATCTTCTATGTATTTTGGATATTGGTGGCATAGTGGGATGAAGCGGCCCGGTCCAACCTTACATGTCATCGTACATGAGACCGGTTCCACGACTGACATGCAACTTGTTTTGCATAAGTGGCTGGCGGGTGTCTGTCTCTCCTACTATAGTCAATATCTGATTTACAACGAGTTGCTAATAACTTAGTTATCCTTGTTGTGGTTCATGTTCGTAGGTGAGAACGGTTCTATCTCCGAAAGCCCTAAGCCACGTAAAACTTGCAATTGATAAATTAGAGGCGTCTAGTTTAGATCGTTGCTGGGATAGTGTATTGATATGGTATTGTTGTAAGTAGATGTATGGTAGATACTCTTACAACACAGTCAACGTGTAAGTTCCATAGACCTTGGCCTTACACACAAAGGAATGATAGAGATCATACCACGATGCAAGTGATAGAGATCAAATGCATGGACCATATCATCTCACTTTACACATTAGATGTTAGCATCTTATACTGCTAGTTTGGCGCGTTTGGTAGCATTATAAGATGATCCCTCATTTAGATATCAAGATAAAAATGTGTTCTTCCTTGAGTATGCACCGTTCTATGGATCGTGTTTCGAGACATCACGTGATGATCGGGTGTACTTGAATCTACGCTTTCATAGGAACGGGTGTAAGACAGTTTTACACACGCGAATACTAAGGTTCTTACTTGGCGAGCCTAGCATGTACAGACATGGCCTCGGAACACGGACCGAAAGGTTAAGCATGAGTCATATGGTTGATATGATGCCCATATAGATGCTCGCCTTTGAAGCTATATCAACTCACGTGATGATCGGACTTGGTGTAGTGGATTTGGTTCATGTAATCACCAAAAGGACACGAGGGATGTCGTTTTTGAGTGGGAGTTCATTAGTAATTTGGATTAGTTGAACTCAATCTATCATAAACTTAGTATAAATAAACTTTACAAATTCTGTTGTAGATGGCAACACCTGCTTTTAATTTCAATGTGTTCATGGAGAAAGAGAAACTTGCTGCGAATGGTAGCAACTTCACCAACTGGGCTATGAATTTGAGGATTCTCCTCACTGCTGCACAAAAGCAATATGTGCTAGATGCGCCGCTAGGCCCCCCACCAGCTCCTGATGCCCCTGACGAGGAAAAGAATGTCTATGTGACTCGTCAGGAGGACCACAACTTAGTTCATTGCGGCATACTGTATGGGCTAGAGCCAGAACTTCGAAAGCGTTTCGAAAATGGCAATGCCTTTGATACCATGGGAGAATTGAAAATGATTTTCGATACCCATGCTGCCGTAGAGAGTTATAATGCTACAGAAAAGTTCTTTAGTTGCATGATGGAGGAAAACAGCTCCGTTAGTGAGCACGTACTCAAAATGTCTGGGTACGCCGATAAGCTTGTGTCCTTGGGAATAACGATTCCCATTGACTTAGGCATACATCGTGTTCTCCAATCTCTACCACCTAGCTACAAGAGCTTCGGGATGAACTATAATATGCAGGGCATGAAGAAGTCTCTTCCCGAGCTTCTGTCAATGCTTAAGACTGCAGAAGTGGAGATTAGGAAAGAAAATCAAGTGTTGATGATCAATAGGACCACCGGTTTCAAGAAGGACAAGAAAGGCAAGCACAAGGGAAAGAAGGGTGGCAAGTCTATTGCCACGCCTGAAAAGAAACCCCGGGCTGGCCCTAAGTCTGACACCGAGTGCTACTATTGCAAGGGGACTAGCCATTGGAAGCGCAACTGCCCCAAGTATTTGGCGGACAAGAAGTCCAGCAAGGCAAACAAAGGTATATGTGATATACATGTTATTGGTGTGTACTTGACTAGTACTCGCAGTAGCACCTGGGTATTTGATACCGGAGCGGTTGCTAATATATGTAACTCGGTTCAGGGGCTACGGAACAAGCGACAACTAGCAAGGGATGAGGTCAGGATGCGGGTCGGCAATGGATCAAGAGTTGATGTGATCGCCGTCGGGACGCTACCTCTCCATTTTCCATCGGGATTAGTTATAAACCTAAATAATTGTTATTTGGTGCCTGCACTAAGCATGAACATTGTACCTGGATCGTGTTTGATGCAAAGTGGTCATTCCTTTAAATCTGAAAACAATGGTTGTTCGATTTATAAGAATGATATCTTTTATGGTCATGCATCTATGTTGAATGGTTTATTTCTGTTGGATCTCGATAGTAATATTACGCACATTCATAATGTTAATGCTAAAAAGATTAAACTTGATGATGATATGTCTACTTATATGTGGCACTACCGTCTAGGTCATATTTGCGTTAAACGCATGAAGAAACTCCGTTCTGATGGACTTTTGGAATCACTTGATTTTGAATCATTTGATACATGTGAGCCATGCCTTATGGGCAAGATGACTAGAACACCGTTTTCCGGTTCAATGGAACGGGCGACATATCTATTGGAAATCATACATACTGATGTGTGTGGACCAATGAGTGTGTCGGCGCGAGGTGGATATCGTTATTTTGTTACTTTCACGGATGATTTGAGTAGATACGGGTATATCTATTTGATGAAACACAAGTCTGAAACTTTCAAAAAGTTTAAGGAATTTTAGAATGAAGTGGAAAATCATCGTAATAGAAAGATCAAATTTCTACGGTCTGACCGTGGAGGAGAGTATCTAAGTTACGAGTTTAGCACACACATGATAGAGTGTGGAATAGTTTCACAACTCACGCCTGCCAGAACACCACAACATAATGGTGTGTCGGAACGTCGTAATCGTACCTTATTGGATATGGTTCGATCTATGATGTCTCTGACTGACTTACCTCTATCATTTTGGGGTTATGCACTGGAAATAGCTGCATTCACTTTAAATCGGGCACCATCTAAATCCGTTGAAACAACACCGTATGAATTATGGTTTGGAAACAAACCTAAGCTGTCATTTCTTAAGGTTTGGGGATGCGATGTTTATGTGAAGAAACTTCAACCGGATAAACTCGAACCCGAAGCAGAAAAATGCGTCTTCATAGGATACCCTAAGTAAACAATTGGGTATACCTTCTATCACAGATCCGAGGGCAAGGTTTTTGTTGCCAAGAATGGATCCTTTCTTGAGAAGGAGTTTCTCGTGAAAGGTGTGAGTAGTCGGAAGGTAGAACTCGAAGAGGTTATTGAACCTTCTCTTCATGGAATGGCGAGTGGCGCAGCACCGGAAGTTGTTTCGGAGTTGACTTCACCTGATGAAGAGAGAGCTAATGATAATGATCATGAAACTCTGAAAGAGGACACTACCGAACCTCGCAGGTCAAGCAGGACACGTGCAGCTCCTGAACTATACGGCAATCCTGTTGTGAATTTCATGGTTGATGAAATGGATGACCCTGCAACGTATGAAGAAGCGATGATGAGCCCGGATTCCAACAAATGGCTAGAAGCCATGAAATCCGAGATGGAATCCATGTACGAGAACCAAGTTTGGAACTTGGTGGACTTACCTCACGACCGAAAGGCCGTTGAGAATGAATGGATTTTCAAAAGAAAAACTGGTGCTGATGGTAATGTGACCATCTATAAGGCTCGACTTGTCGCAAAGGGGTTTCGACAAATTCAAGGAGTTGACTACAATGAGACATTCTCTCCCATAGCGATGCTTAAATCGGTTAGGATTATGTTAGCAATTTCTGCATATTTCGATTAT
The DNA here is from genome assembly GCA_910589775.1 of Avena eriantha. Classification (NCBI taxonomy): domain Eukaryota; kingdom Viridiplantae; phylum Streptophyta; class Magnoliopsida; order Poales; family Poaceae; genus Avena; species Avena eriantha. The sequence goes on along the minus strand of OU342741.1, from coordinate 79,374,873 downwards.
GAAATATGGCAGATGGATGTCAAAACTGTGTTCCTCAATGGTAAGATTGAAGAAGAGTTGTATATGATACAACCTAAGGGTTTTGTCGATCCTAAGGATGCTAATAAGGTATGCAAACTTCAGCGATCCATCTATGGACTGAAGCAAGCATCCCGGAGTTGGAATCTCCGCTTTGATAAGGTGATCAAAGAGTTTGGATTTGTCCAAACTTATGGAGAGGCTTGTATTTACAAGAAAGTGAGTGGGAGCAATGTGGCATTTCTGATATTATATGTGGATGACATATTATTGACTGGAAATGATATAGATCTTTTAAACAGTGTTAAAAGTTATCTAAACAGCAAATTTTCGATGAAAGACCTTGGTTAAGCGTCATTTATATTAGGCATTAAAATCTATAGAGATAGATCAAGGCGCCTAATTGGGCTATTGCAGAGTACATACCTTGATAAGATATTAAAGAAGTTTAATATGGACGAAAGTAAGAAGGGGTTCTTACCTATGTTGCAAGGCAAGACATTGAGTAAGACTCAAAGTCCGGCTACGGCGGAAGAAAGAGAGATGATGGATACGATCCCCTATGCCTCGGCCATAGGCTCTATTATGTATGCCATGCTATGTACAAGACCGGATGTGGCACATGCTATTAGTTTGACTAGTAGGTACCAATCTGATCTAGGTTCGGAACACTGGATAGCGGTAAAGAACATCCTCAAGTACTTGAGAAGAACTAAGGATATGTTTCTTATATACGGAGGTGAAGAAGAGCTAGTCGCTAAGTGTTATGTCGATGCTAGCTTTGACACCGATCTGGATGACTCTAAGTCTCAATCCGGATACGTATATCTCTTGAATGGAGCAGCAGTTAGTTGGAGGAGTTCCAAACAACCTGTGGTGGTTGGATCAACGACGGAGGCGGAATATGTTGCTGCTTCAGAAGCGGCGCAGGAAGCAGTTTGGATGAAAGAGTTCATTACGGAACTGGGTGTGGTTCCCAGTGCGTTGGACCCGATGGTGATCTATTGTGACAATAATGGAGCCATAGCCAACGCAAAGGAACCGAGGTCTCACAAGAATTCCAAACATATTAAGCGCCGGTTTCACTCCATCCGCGAGCATGTCAAGGATGGAGATATAAAGATTTGTAAAGTACACATGGACCTAAATGTAGCAGATCCATTGACTAAAGTTCTCCCTAGGGCAAAACATGATCAACACCAGAACTCCATGGGTGTTAGATTTATCACTATGAGAACTAGATTATTGTCTCTAGTGCAAGTGGGAGACTGAAGGAAATATGCCCTGAGAGGCAATAATAAAGTTGTTATTATATATTCCTTATATATATGATAGATGTTTATTTTACATGCTAGAATTGTATTGATCGGAAACATCAATACATGTGTGTTTAATAAACAAAAAGGGTTCCTAGTTATGCCTCTCTTATAGACTAGCTTATTGATTAACAAGATGATCAAGGTTTCCTGATCATGGACATTGGATGCTGTTAATAACAAGGTCACACCATTGGTGGAATGATGTGATGAACATTCATCCGAAGAATAGCATTACGATCAAGTCATTATGTTTATATTGCTATAACATCATACGAAGTAATCTTTATCCTTAGACCATGAGATCATGTTAATTGCTGACACCGGAAGAGTATCTTGATAACATCAAATGTCACACCGTAACAGGGTGACTATAAAGATGGGTTCAGTACTACGAAGGTGTTATGTTGAGGCTCATGGATCAAGAGTGGAATTTGTCAATCTAGATGACGGATAGATATACTCTAGGCCCTCTCGGTGATATCACATTAGGATAGCTTGCAAGCAAGTGATGTGATCACTAGAATGTTATATCACGGGAACGAGAAAAGAGTGCATGTCGGTAACGAGATCAAACTAGGTATGGAGATACCGATGATCGAATCTCGGACATGTAATATATCGAGAGACAAAGGGATTTAGTTACAAGCGTTAAAGGTTCTCACGATCACAGAAGTCATCGTTGAATATGTAGGAGTCAGTACGGATCTCCAGGTCCCGCTGCTGATTATTGATCGGAGAAGGGTCTCGATCATGTCTGCATTATTCGCGAACCGTAGGGTGGCACACTTAAGAGTTACCGGACACCATTTTGGAGCACATATGTTTCAGACGAAAGAATTGCAAAGCGCGGGAATTGTTTCAATAGAAACCGGAAATTGTTTCGGGTGAAATTGCAGAAGGTGGTTCTGCATGTGATATTGAACTATTGCAAGGGGCTATATGTGAATGTTTGTTAATTAAAGTAATTAACAAAATTCTGAATAAATTTAATAAAAAGAGTTTTATTAAATGAGAGAGCATTAAATTTGGAGAAATTTAATGCATTTAAAGTGGAGACTTTAAAAGGGAATGTGAAGAGGCACTTTAATGTGGAGGGGTTACCACCACATGAATGGGGGAGGTGAGGGGTCACCCCCCATGCGCCGGCCATGGAGAGAGGGGGTACCCCCCTCCTCCTATAAAAGGCCACCCATTCCCTCCTTCATCCTCACACCTCCTTGTGAAGGATCTCTCTCCCCCTCTAGAATTATTCCCCCATGGTCTCGGATTAGCGAGATACATGTTCCCGGTGGCATTTCGTCTGGAAGGAGTTGCTGCTTCCACTGGATCGCTGGAGCGAGGAGGTGGAGGTTTTCCGGTGGCTTGAACGTGTGTGCGAGTGCGGATGCGCTGCTGAGTTGCGGCGCTCAGACTTCCTCACGATCTTGAGATCGGCAAGTGTACGACTACATCAACCACGAGTTCCTACTCGTTAACAAAGCTCGTTGTCTACGAGGGTAAGTTCTCGTTGGATGTATGTTCACCCGTTGCTTTGTACCTAGTAGATAGATCTTGGCGTGTAGTTCACATCGTAGGAAATTTTTTGTTTTCTATGCTGCGGACCCAACACTTTTACATACAATCTACAAACTATTTACTGCTTTGTGTTTACTTTCTGCAAACTATTACTTCCTTCCATTCAATACGTTTAATCCTTTGTTTTCAACAAAACCGGTGAGATTGACAACCTCATCGCAAGTTGGGGACAAAGTTCTGTGGTTATGTTGTGCAGGTCTCCACGTTGCTACTAGCACCGGTAGTGCGCCCTGCCAAGGCTCAGCTAGCAACACCTTCGGGGTGTTTCCTTGCTCCTACTGGTCGATTAAACCTTGGTTTTATAACAGAGGAAACTTGCTGCTGTGCTCATCATACCTTCCTCTTGGGGTTCCCCAACGAGCTTGTTAATACACGAGCCATCACACCCCCTGGCGCAGGCCACCCCAGGCCGCGCCACCAGGTGGTGTGGCTGCCCTGGTCCACTCCTGGCTCTCCCCTCTGGCGTATATTATCCTCCCGAAACCCTAAGACTAGGGGAGCGACCACAAAGAGATTCCGCTGCCTCTACAGGGCGGAAAACACTTAGAGAGAAAGATCTCTCCGGCAGACAGAATTCTGCCAGGGGAATTCCTTCCCGGAGAGGGGGATCGTCGCCATCAACACCACCATCAAGCTGGACTTCATCGGGATCATCATCATCACCACCATCATCTCCACTATCATCATCATCACCACTTCATACCGCTGTAACAATTGGGTTGAATCTTGCATAGTTCTTAGGGGAAACTTTCCTAGTGTTGATTACTCCTTGTAGTTGATGCTATTAAGTGAACCATTAAATTATCATTTATGTTCATATTGTTACACATCATTATTTCATCTTTGATCATGATCCATATGATATCTTGTGAGTAGTTTGTTTTGTTCTTGAGGACATGGGAGAATTCATGTTGTTAGTAGTGGAATTGTGTTGAGAAAGATTCAATGGTTTGATATTTAAGTTGTGGTGTATTTCTTCTAGTGGTGTCATGTGAACATCGACTACATGACACTTCACCTATATGGGCCTAGGGGAATGCATTAATTATTTGGCTACTAATCGTAGGGGTTGCCGGAGTGACAGAAACCCGAACTCCCGTTAGGAAACCTTTGCACAAGGGATGTCAGGGTCTTAGAGTTTAAAGTTGTGGTTAGGTTTCTACCTTAATTACTTTCTTGTACTTGCGGATGCTTTCAAGGGGTATAATCACAAGTATGTATTAGTCCTAGGAAGGTCGGTACATTAGCACAGGTTCACCCACACAACACTTAGCAAACTAAAGAAGATTAATCAACTATATGAAGCGAAAGCACTTGACGATATTCCCATGTGTCCTCGAGAACGTTTGGTCATCTTAAGTAATACAACCAGCTTGTACTTTGCTAAAGAAAGGATTGGGCCACTTGCTGCATTTATTCTTATTGTCTTTTATTTACTCGTACTTTATTTACCTGCATCATCAAAAACCCCTAAAAATCCGTTTGATAAGTATTTACAGAGAATTCCTGCTCCAAGCCATTCGCCAACACCTTCTGCTCCTCGTTGGGTTTGACACTCTTACTTATCGAAAATATTGCGATACACCCCCTATACTTGTGGGTTATCACATATCATCAAGTAATTTCTTTAAAACACTCACTTGCTTTCCCATGATTATTCCTCCTGCTGCAGTATCTAACATAGACTTAGACATTGGGTTAAGACCATTATAAAATAAATGCAATATAAGTCATTCTTCTATCCCATGACTAGGACAGTTCATTACGGCTTCGTTCATCCTTTCCCATTGAAGCGCTAGTGGCTCGTGATGTTCTTGTCTAAAACTTATAATGTTGGATCTTAGTTGCATAGTTTTAGCTAGGGGGGAATTTAGTCATAAAAAGATTAGTGCATTCCTCCCAAGATTTAATAGTGCCCTTAGGTAGAGCTAGCAACCAGTCATTAGCTTTTCCTCTTAGAGAGAAAAGAAACAAACATAATTTAACAACATTTGGATCTACATCCATAATACACATCATGTTACAAATTTCAGTAAAAGTATTTAAGTGCAAACATGAATCCTCAGAAGATGAGCCCCCAAATTGGTTTTGCTAAACCAAACTTAAAAGTTTAGGCTTAATTTCATATGCTTCCGCATCAATAGCATGCTAAGTAATAGGTGCACGAATAAAATCATCAGCGGGAGTAGCATACTCCCCAAGTGTCTTTTTAGCCATGGCTCTTATCTTTTTGGTATTTTTAAAGTAAAGGAAACAAATAACAAGTAACTATTTTTTGGGGTTTTCAAATAGATAATAAGAAAGTAAACTAATAACAAGAAATAAACTACAAACAAATAATAAAACTAAAAACATGGTCTCTAGTGACCTCACTAGGATAGAGAAATTGGTTCCTCGGCAACGACACCAGAAAAAGGGTTGATACCTTCGATCTGGCTTAGATGTTGTATAATAGTCTTTTTTCCTAGTAGACCTAGGTTTAATTGAACCTTGGGAAACAACGCTAAAAGGAATTAAAAAGGACATGTCTGCAAGACTTTGTTTTTTTTGTTTTACCTTTATTTACCAGAAAAATCTAGTTTATTTTATATCATGGGTTGATTCAATAGATGGAGATAAGCCAGGGTAGAAGATCCACCTACATCTGCACATCATATGGGAAAGATAAGCACAATTATGTGTAATGTTTTAGTAGAGATAATCTCTTATGGGAAACACATCCTAATATACTAGAGCCCCTGCGAGCAGCAGGCATAGCAATAGTCTTTGGATCCAACCGATTGCACCACGAAGCACCTGTCTACAAACGGTTATTAAGTGAAAACACATATCAAAGCCTTAAGAAGTGATGTTGATGTGATCCTGAATGGGTCACTAAGCAAAGACTGTACCGTCCTTTCTATCACTGGGTTTCCTATGAGATTGCAGCTAACTAAGTATCTCACCTCAAGCCTTTATCAATCTCGGGGATCTTGGGTACCTACAAGTCCAATGATCGAGGCAAGAGATAAAGAAACAAAATATACAAATCCCTCTTTCAAACAATACACAATACTCCCATACATTAGATGCACATAATTGTTGTGAGGTTTCTCCACAATCCGCAGCCTATGAGGACTACTCACTCATAACAATAAGTTTAAGGATATAAAACATTGTGCAAAATACTTACATTAAAATCAAACATTTTTACAATGGTCGTCGAATCACAAGGAGATATCAAGTACAAAGTAATGGCTATGGCTAATGGAGGGGATGGAAGATGGAAGGGATGAACTATGGTGTGGATCTCCTTTGGTGGTGTTGTGTTATAATCCGAGAATGGTGGCCCTCTACACGACGGCTGAGGCCTCAAAATATATAGGCGTCTTCGTGAAAGTTGTAGGGTTTGACGAGACGAAGCTGCCACCACATGGTAGGGGTGAGCGGTATGGGTGGACCCTGCCCGTACTAGTGGTCGTTACGGCTGCAGACGCCTGGCAATTGATCCAGAATTACTTGAGCGTGTGGACTTCCTCAAAATCTTCATTATGACTCCTGATTTCGCATTAAAAACGTTATTTCCTGCACAACACAAACAAAGCAATGGTTTGCATATATTTTTAATTATTAGTCATTAGTGGCAAGGCTAGAGAGTTTATTGTCAATTGCTTCACTAAAAACAATGTTTAAACGCGGAAAAATATGGCTATTAGAGCCATCGGTGACTCTAGGCCTTGTTTCCACGGCTAGAGCAGGGCAAGAGGTGCCCACATCTTCGCCCGCCATATTTCTCACCTGATCGAGGCGTAGCCCCATCAAGCATAGCCTCGCCTTCGATTTGGGTCCTCGGACGGCCGCTGCTGAAGGTCGCCACGGCCAGGACTGGACATTCTTACCGGCGAGCTCTAGAATTGGGCCTTGTTCTATGTTGTAGACCTCCTATTCGACCAATTGCTTGGTCAGGGAAGGTATTGGTTTTGTGGCCTCCTTTCTTGATTTCAGTACTCATTTGATGGTTGTGTTTGTGTCATTGATTCAACCCGCTCAATCATATAGACCATGGACTGCTCGGATGAGTACTACTACAAGAACTTCATTGATCCATCGTCTGACGAGAGCGATGATGATAGTGAGTTTTTCATGGCCGCAGCTACCACCCTACATGATTTTGATGAGGTTGCGGTCCCCGAGTACCGTGGATCGGTGTGTGGGCACGCCGGCGTGCTGGAACGCAATCGAGTGGCTAGGCACGGGCAACTATACCGATACTACTTCCACCAAACGAAGTCGTTGTACATGCCTGCTCTTTTCCGACGATGTTTTTGGATGACAAGGAAGATATTCATGCACCTTCTTTTCAGCGTCAGGGAGTACGTCGAGTACTTCTCCTTGAAGAGAGATGCCGCTGGTAAGCTTGGCTTCACTTCTTATAAAAAATGCACCGTGGCCCTTCGAATGATTGCGTATGGGATAGCCGCTGATAATGTGGACTAATAATTGCGAATGAGTGAGTCCACCTGCCTAGATGCAATGTACAAGTTCTGCAGGGCAGTGGTAGCGGTGTTTGGGGGAGAATACTTGAGAGCACCAAATGTTGCCGACACTCAGAGGCTCTTGGGGTTCAATGAAATGAGAGGGTTTCCAGGGATGCTTGGCAGCATAGATTGTATGCACCAGGGCCAGGACGGCAAAATCCAAGGCCTTGTGCAAAGCTCTTGGGGTTCAATGAAATGAGAGGGTTTCCAGTTATATTGTACTATATGACAAAGTATCTTACATTGCAATTGAATATATGAATAAACATACCTATTAAACTACCGGTTGCATACTGTTTATTTGAACAACATAATTCTCTTGGTGTTATTCGAAATGAAATCTTCAATCATATTCTCACAATCAATCTTCCCCAACACTTCACTCTCAAGTGCTATTGTGGCCAAATAATTGAGTCTTTGTTCTGTCATCATAGTACACATATAGAACTTCAATAGCTTCAATTCAGAAAAGCTTCATTCTATTGATGCAACAGTCACAGGAATGGTCAACAAAACTCTATATGCAATATTGCATTGGGAAAACAACCATGCCTCTTTAAAAAAATTAGAACTTCAGCAGGCCCCATATTTTCTTTTGGAATGAAATCTTGAAGAAGCTTCAACTCAATCCCTATCAAATTCCTCCCTGTTTGAGAGAAAACTAATGTACAATAGCGAAGAAAATCTTCTCTTATTTTTATCTTTAGGACCTTTCATGATTGATAAGTCTCTTCTCAGACCTTTTTGTTCTAAAATATCAATTTGTTTCTGACTAAGAGAATCCCAGTATCATGGATCAAATATATCAGCATGAACATTATTTTTCTATATCCCAACATTATTTTCCTCTACCTCGACAGCATCTTCCTCTACCTCAACATTATTTTCTGTCTTAGTCTGACTATTTCTAGGATTATTATAAGGAATAATAGCAAGTGCAAGGATTAAAGGATCAACTTACTGATTATCGGAGGACACTTGTGGTTTTTTTAATAAACCAGTCCGCTGTCCCTCTTTGAGATTGAATTAACTCTTCCTCCTATTTTCTCTTACGCGTTTGATAACCGGAATCTTACTTTCCTATTCCTACTCCTGCAAAAAAGATGAACAACACAAATTGACGAATTTAGGATTAAAGCGAAAAAGAGTACACGTACACCTAGGGCTAGCCGACTAGGGCCTAGGGGCTAGGGTGCAAAGAGAGAGAAAATGCATGGGCGAGGGATGAGAGACAGAAATGCACACAAAACAAGAATTCGGTGACGGGAGGAAAGAGTGAAAAACGGCAAGAAACAGCGGCGACGCGCTCCTACATGCTCCATAAGACGAACTGACGCGATACGTGAGGCTTCCAGAGTTCCAGTCGGCTCGCATGAGGTATTCTCCTCGTCTCCTGATCAATAGATCGAGTGGATCGATCCTGCTGGCTGTAATCCTTCGCTAAGGCCCATAGAGGTAGTCTTTTACTCCTCACGGGCTAGGATCCACCTAGGCATACAGTGAAGATTTTTTTTGCTGCAAATATATATGCCTATATAAAAATTGTGTGTCCCTAGAAAATTGGGCCCTGTGTGGCTGCACCCTTGGCACTCCTGCCGGCCCAGGGCTGGTATGCACTAGGACTAGGAAAACTATCCATTCGCCTGGCAGGGACAACATAAAGGACATTCTAATGGGTGATCAGTCATTCTTGAGGCCATAGCATCACATGATCTTTGGATATGACACTCATTATTTGGCATGGCTGGTTCTCACAATGACATCTACGTCATCCAGATGTCTCCTATGTTTTCTAGACTAGTTGAAGGCACTGCTCTAGAGGTGAACTTTGTGGTTAGAGACCATCAATACAACAAGGGTACTATCTAGCAGATGGTATCTACCCTAAGTGGTCTACATTTGTGAAGACTTGGAGCAAGCCTACAGAGGAAAAAACACAAAAGATTTGTGAGGAAACAAGAGGCCGCTAGGAAGAATGTTGAGCAGGCATTTGGTGTTCTCCAAGCTCGATGGGCAATCGTGCGGCACCCTGCTAGAACATGGAGCAAGGACCAGATGTGGGAGGTGATGACCGCTTTGTGTTATCATGCATAATATGATTGTCGAAGAAGAGTGTGATGATAGCATATATGACCAAGGATGGGAAGGTCGGATAGATTTGGTACAACCCGTTCAAGAGCCACCCGCTTCATTCGTCGATTTTCTCCACGTGCATGCTGAGTTTCGTGATAATACAACCCACACTAACCTAAAAAAAATTGTGTGATCATATGTGAGAATTTGTGGGGAACCAACCGCCACCGCCCGAGGACAACTAGTCTTAATTTGTTATACTTTATTTATGTGAACTATTTGTTGTAATTTATTTATGTGAACTATCTGTTGTAAACTATAATACCTAAATAATTATACTTAATTTTCATTGGAATACCACATACATAGGTGAATTTGTGCACCGTGGGCGACTTGAGATGGCCACAGGCATGAGACCAGACCGATACGGGACACCGTTGGGGGCGGCGACCCGGCCAACGCAGACCTAGGTCGGTCTCCTATCCTCCCCGCCCACAAATGGACCGAAACAAATAAAGGATTTCCTAGTTAAACCTCTTATATAAACTAGCTCGTTGATTAACAAGATGATCAAGGTTATCTGATCATTGACATCGGATGTTATTAATAACAAGGTCACAACATTGGTAGAATAATGTGATGAACATTAACCAAAAGTATAGTAATACGATCAAAGTCATTATGCTTACATTTCTATAACGTCATGCGAAGTAACTTTAGTCCTTAGACCATGAGATCATGTTAATCACTAACACCGAAAGAGTGCTTTGATAACATTAAACATCACACCGTAGCAGGGTGACTATAAAGGTGACTTCAGATACTCTGAAAGTGTTATGTATAGGCTCATGGATCAAGAGTGAGATTTTTCCATCCCGATGACGTAGAGATACACTCAGGACCGCATTGACACAGCTTGCAAGAAAGTGACAAGATCACAAAGAATGTTATATCACGGGAACGAGAAAAGAGTACTTGTCGGTAACGAGATCAAACTAGGTATGGGGATACCGATGATCGATCTCAGAGATGTAATATATCGCGAGACAAAGGGATTTAGTTACGATGTCAAAGATTCTCACGATCACTGGAGCCATTGTTGAATATGTGGGAGTTAGTACGGATCTCTAGGTCCCGCTGTAGATTATTAATCGGAGAGGGGTCTTGATCATGTCTGCATTATTCATGAACCATAGGATGACACACTTAAGGTATGCTAACACCAAATGGAGCAGATATAATACCAAAGAAAGGATTTGAAATCGCTGAGATTATTTCGATGGACACCGAAATTTGTTTCGGGTCAGATTGTTGAAAATGGTTTTAAATGTGATATCGTATTATTGTAAGGGTTTTTATGCAGATGTTTGTTAATTAAAGTAATTAACAAAAATTTGAATAAAATAAATAAAATAGTTTATTAAATAAGAGTCGGCATTAATTTTGGTAGAAAATTAATGCATGTGAGTGGAGTTGGATTTATGTGAGTGGAGCATCCACCCACATGAATGAGGGAGAGGTGGGGGCACCTCCTTTGGCTGCCGGCCATGGGATGGGTGTGTCCTTTCCCCTATAAAAGGAGCACTCCTCTCCTCTCACTCTCACAACTCCTCGTGAAGGAGATCTCTCCCCCTCTAGTAAATTCCCCATGGATTCGGATTAGCGAAGTACATGTTCTTGGTGGTTTCTCTGGAAGGATCTACTACTTCTGTTGGTTTGTTGGAGAGAGTACTCAGATGTTGGAGGGGTGCTGGACGTGTGTGTGATCACGGATGCGCTGTTGGTTTGCGATGCTGGACTTCATCACGATCTTTAGATCGGCAAGAGTACAACTATATCAGCCACAAGAATAAATCTTGTAACGTTTTTCGGTCTTCAAGGGTAAGTTCTCTATGGATGTATATTCACCCGTTGATTGTATCAAGATATATAGATCTTGGTTCTTAGTTGTTCATATCGTAGGAATTTTTTGTTTTCTATGTTACGAACCCAACATAGGGATTTGCCTAGCTCCTTCTCTACCGCTTGCACCATGAAGCATGCCGCCTTGGAGCAAGAGGACCTCTGATTCAGCATCATGGCCTGGAGGAAGAAAGCCCATTGCCTTTTCTACAATGTCCAGGGCGAGAGTGGCTGCCCCATAACCATGAAATTCGACAGCTGGACGACATCAGGCCATCGACAGTTCGTTGTCGATTAAGAAACTCCTAATAACAAGGAGTGGCTACCTTTCAGCTTTGGTAGTCGACGATGAGGATGCCATCGAGTTGTCGCTCCGATCAGACGCAACAGTGTCACCGCACCCGCAATCTCTAGATTTGTCACCGAGCAGGCTACCACTTCCCTTTCCCTCGCCTCCATGGTCGGCTAGAGGAGGAAGAACAACATGAGGCATACGACACTTGAAGTCGTCCCACCAGGAACCAGCTTTAGAGGGCAGCGTTGCAGCCAACATCCTCCCCTCGCGACCAAGGCTAGCCAGAGGATGTCTGGCATCGCCATGACTCAGCTCCAATTTGTGGTGACAGAACTCGGTCTTATTCATGGGAATGGTTATTCTCCCTTTCATCTCCCTCTCCGACCAGAGGAGCAAGGAAACAAGAAAGAGGAACCCTAGCAGACGTCGGATCCGATCGGGAAGATCCAGGCTGTAGTTCCAAACTATGGACTTACGGCCCTCTAGCGGCAAACTGTCATACATACTAAACCTATCTACTCCGGCGCCACCTCCTGCCCAACTCCGAGTCAGCTAATCCGAGTATCCGACCTGCTAATCCAACACCGAGAGCGGTGGAAGGATGGGTCAGGTGGAAGACTCTCAAGTTAGTGTAGCTTCGCGAGACTCGAGAGGGGGGTTTGAATCGATTGATCGACTTGTTGCCTCGCTGACTATTTTCTCTTGATTAGCCGTGTGGCGACCTCGCATTGGCTCCAGTTATGCGCGTTGGCGCCCGTCAGATCGAGGTTGGAGCGATCATGGCCGTCGATTCAGCCACGCACACAAAAAGCAGCGTTGTGCCTGTCCGTCCACCGCTCCAGCGTCTTGCGCGCTGCCCCGTTCTCCTTCGCGCACACGGACCTGCACACGGTGCCACGCCGGTGTCCGGGACCTCCCCCGACCCTCGGGCGGCCGCCCTCCCCGACTTCCTATACCTCTCCTGTGTTTTTCCCCGCAAGCTAATGCCGCTCCGAGCTCCGCAGTCGCCTCGGCTTCCAGATCGTTGCAAAGCATGCAGGCCTCTCCGGCCGTGCCGCCGGCGGGACAATCTCTTTCCCATCACCCTTACAGATTCCTCAATCGCCCTTCATATCTACACCAACCGCCGGTCTGAGATCCTCACCCCGTAAGCTCGAGTACCATACCTGTTCCGCCACCTCCTCCCGCTGGATTCATTCCAGCGAACAGGTACGATCTCTCTTTTTTAAATCCCCTCTGACTCTGATGAAAATAGGAATTATTGTGTGGTACCATCGGTCTGTGCATTCTGACACAAATTTCTGCGTAGTGAAGCGTAGCTATCCTATTCAAGTGCTCCTGGACACTGCTGAATCTGGAGCTGGTACAGTTTTCTCTCTGAAGATATAAGTTAATACTCTATGGGCAGAGCCAGCATGTACACATGGTATAGAATTTGCTTATCATGTGAGATCTAGAATATGTGCAGTACCTAGGATCATACTAGAGAAGCGGTGCAATTACACTCAAATTATTGGTATCATACAGTTTGGAATTGATCATATTTGTTCACAGTACTACTTCTCACCATTTTCTTATTTGCTAAATTGAAGTCATCATATTAGCAACGCAAATAATAGAGTGTACGATCAAATATCATTCCAGAATAGTTGTTGTTTACTTTTCTCAAACAAATGCTTTTTACCAGAAGCGTATAGATCATCTGCAGGTTGAAAAATGTAACATGAGTTCTCTGAAACTCTGTCATACTTGCACCAGAAGGATGGAAACCATCAATTTCTTTCTATGACCTGACATACCAAGCTGATGTCTTCTATTACCCCAAGCTCACCCTCTGTCCGCATGGCCACTTTAAAATATGTGAGATGGTTGGAGATGTATGAGGAAATATCAAGTTTTGTCGTTGACATACAACAAAGTTAGTTAAAGTTAAATATGATCAGATTTAGTTTTTTTAAAGGGAACGCATGACAAAACAATATATCATAGACAAACACATTGTTCCAGCTTTTTTTAGGGAGAGTTTGGCATATTTTCGAGGTGGGTTTCATGTACTCCCTCCGATCCAAATTAATGGCCTCAGAGAGCGAGCATGTGTGGTGTGACACCGCCATGTACAAGGGGAGCGAGCCTGTGGGTGCGGTGGCATTTTCCGTAACTAGTTACAAGTCTGGCACCGTCATGGACGGATGGACCGCCGACTTCTCTTTAATTGTAAACATAATATAAGCACAATTACAATCATGACTGTGACCACACTCACCAAGGGTACATAAAGAGATCGGGGTCACAGAGGAGGTATGGACAAGGCATACATTAATTCAACAGAGTTTCTTACATGGAAGATATGCTCAGTAGTTGTGTTGTACATTGCCACTCCCTTAGTAATAGACTACTCTAGCTGTCTAGCAGACCTGAATACCGACGACAATAAAACACCTTACCTTGATATGAGAACATGCTATCCCTTTCACAAATACTGTTCACATGGTTTTCCCCTACTCCATCTGTTTCTTAATTATGATTAGCAAAGCATACAAGATGTATTGGCTGGGGGAACTCTTTTCAGGTAATTATGGTGTGTTCCAAAAATATACTTATCTCAGAAATTTTGGACTTAGACCAAATTCAAATTCGATTAAATCAGGCTTTCATAAGTCCAAAATGATTTCTGAAATTTGCAAAATTTGTAAAGTATCGGATATTTGGGTTGGGTTCTGAAGATATTTGGTATCGAAATTTTAAACCCAGGTCCATGGCCTCGTTTTCCAGGCTTGATATCACCCAAGACATGAGTGGGCGAGTATTTGGTTCGTGCTGCACTGACAGAAGTCCGATATGAATGCATCGTAGAGCTTCATCAAGAGAACAGCCCTCAACAATCGATGAGTCGACTAGATTCAGCATGTTCCCATCCTTCCATAAGCTCCACGCCTGCACCAAATAGATCGTGTTGTTATTAAGATTGCATCGTATGGGTCGGACAAGTTTTTAGCACTTCGAATACTTACATAATCTATAAGGTTATGCGAGTGTTTGGTTAGGCCTGTAGTGCCAATCTTCAAGCCACTCACAATCTCCAGGAGTAATACACCAAAGCTGTAGACTCGGATTTGTCGGAGATGATGCCTTCCATTGCATATTCAGGTGACATGTGGCCACTGCTTTGGACCAAGGTGCAGAAAATTTGAAGTTAAACAGTTGAAACAGAAAGAGGTAGCTCACTTGTTTCATGTATGAAATTACTCACAATGTTCTGACAACTCGATTAGTATATTCTTGATGTCCATTGACACCAAAGATCCTAGCTGTACCAAAATCAGATATCTTGGGGCTCATCTGAGCATCCAACAGTATGTTGCCTGCTTTGATATCTCTATGGATCATCATCAATCTGGAATCTTGGTGGAGATAAAGTAGGCCTCTGGCTATACCTTTGATTATATCAAATCTCGCGGGCCAGTTGAGCAGTGACTTTCTTTTATCATCTGTCAAGGATACAATCAATAAAAACATCTTATCAGTGATGCATATTCGTTTGACTAAAAGTTAAATTTCGATAGGAGTGGCCACAATTTACTGAATATGAAGGCATCCAAACTTCCGTTAGGTAGGTATTCATAAATCAGAAGTTTTTCGTCTTCATGAATGCACCAGCCTTGAAGTTTGACTAAGTTTTTGTGCTGCAACTTGGAAATCAGAACTGTTTCATTTTTGAACTCCACTTCCCCTTGGGCAGAACTTGCACAGAGCCTCTTCACGGCAATTCTGGAACCATCTTCCAATGTTCCCTGAAAAAATGAATCGTACAGAATCAGACGGATTACATATTCTATTAGTAATCCACTTATAAGTAGAGAACATTCTTGCCTTATAAACATAGCCAAACCCTCCTTGGCCAACAATGTTGGATTCAGAGAAATTATTTGTCGCAGCAGCAATTTCCCTGAAGCTCAAAATTGGAAATTCGGTGTTCCTATTAGCAAGCTCATTATGAGAGCTTGTATCTTGAAGCGTCGGCCTTCTCCACAAATTCTTGCTTCCTTTATTGCCTGTCAGGAATGTGGGTGCCATCTCTTCAGTTTCTTGGGGCTAGAGAGGACATAAAAATTAGCATAAAACAATTACCTACCCCCAAAGCCACGGATCCAAATAAGCCCAGTGCATGTGAGCATCAGCAAACTTGACATAACTAGTAACAGAATTCGTTGGGTGTTGATCTTTCTCTCGATACCTGCACAAATTTTAATTCAAGGGGAGTCAACAATGTTTATCATCAATCACCACACTGATGCATACTAATTACCGTATCGCCACTCTTTTCTATAACGCTAAAAAAGACAATTTCAGTTGGGAAAGAACCAATCTAGCAACATAAACAACCAAGACAAGGAGAATCAAGGAATGGTACCTCTTAATCTGTTAGCCCGAACATAGAGGTTCTCCCCTCCTTGGGTGCAGTTCTCCATGTCAATCAAATCACCCATCCATACCAGGCACCTTGTGGCATCTCCATTGATATCCATGTTGCTCATGCTGGAGTAAGCATACGCCACACATGAGCAGTTGCTCCTGCATTCCTCCTTGCACTCGTCAAAGCTTCTGCGTCGGACATGGAGGAACTTGTCAGGGACCTTCATGCCTGGAATGGTCAAGAAACCATCTCCATGTGCTGTACACCTCAGCAACTCCTTCCGGCGGCATCCCTGGGGGGTGATCCAGCCTTTATCATCTCTCGGCTCGAAACCGTCAAGGCACTTGCAAACTGGGACAGTTTCTGCATTGTCGCAGTAACCATAGGGACCACAGTGGCCGTACATACTGCACTCATTTTCATGCTCTATGTAGAGGGCTTTCCATACTGACATGTTGCTTTCCCAGCCTAGTATACTTACCTTGCCCGAGTAGTCAATCTCCATCCTGACTAGCACAAGGGAGGAGCCAGTCAGCATGCCAAAGGACATGTACAGCTCGTTGCCGGCATGATGCAGTGCCATGTACATGGAAGACTGCTTGAATCCGTCCATGTCGTAATTTAGACGAAGGATGGAGCTTGTCCACACCGGGCTTCGCCAGTGCGGCGTTGAACCATGCCAGACGAAGCGCTGCAGGAGGTTGTCGGGGTCCGCACCATAGGAGAACCCACCGGGAGATGGGTCCTGTTGGCCTTTCCAAGAAACGAGGTTCTGCAGTGGGTGCATCTTGTGGCTGAGCCTAAGGTTCATGCCGGGAAGGAGAGTGTTCGTGGGGTGGTCGAAGCTCTGCCATAGCACAACAGAGCTAGCAGCAGCAGCAGCAGCCAATGACCGGAGGACGAAGTTTCCGGCGTTATCCAGCGTGGCTTCTGCCGAGATGGAGGAATTGACGACGCTGATGCTGTTGTTCGATGTCCAAAGAACACGACCGTTGCTGTCAGACAAAACTAGGTCGGATCCGCTGGTCACTGCAAGATTTGCAGAGGTAAGATTCGTGATTGGTGCAGCACGGTTGCAGACCCATACCACGGTGAACTCTGGGATGCTGTTGTACCATATGCCGACATAGGAATGGTTTTTGGTGGAGTTTGAAGATGGGGAGAAGAAGCCCAGCGCGAATACTCCATCTTCGGAGACAAGAATGCTACCGGGGAAGAGCGGCTTGCCAGGGACAAGGCTGTGGTCAGATGCACAGAGAGGCACTGGCCAAGAAAGAAACAGAAGAATAGCGTATACGGGAAGTGAATACATTGGCATTATTGGCCTACTGCTTGATTGGAGGGTCATGGGAGTGGCGGGGAAATATATAGAAGCAACGAGAGCGAGAGTCTGCCTTGGATATTTGTGCTCTCTAGAGCTATTCAAAATTAGTGAGCTTTCCAGTACCATATCAGTCACCCTGGCCTCTTTCTTCTCTATCAGACCACGCGTAAGTGAGATTTATGTGCTGATTAATCTCAATCGTTGAAACACCACGAGTAAAAATCTCATGGTTTTTCTTCTGTCGTCTTAAGGCTCACGGAGCCTATGCTGCACCGAATCAAGCCTTTTCCCCGTTTCCTATTCGTGTATAACAGACTACTCTGCCTTTCTGTTTCTATGGGTCCAGGACCCCGTTTCCTATTCGTGTATAATAGATTACTCTGCCTCTTTCCGTTTCTCAGTGTCCAGGACCCCTTTCAATTGATCGTCGATTCTGCAAATCTTACTTAACTGCAACAACGGCATCAGGCTCTAGGACGTGACTCATAGCAAATCGGTTGCTATGCGTGTCATCTGTGTCACACACTACTCAGCACGTGATAAGCTATTTTCAAAACCGTTTAAGCAAGCATATCATTACTCTTTCCGCTTAACAAGTGCACAAGAAAGATTGTCAGGAAATAATAGGAGTCCATCAATGAAGCTATGCTAGATTCTGGAGGAGTAGCTTAACTTACCTTTTACTGTTGATACGAAATATATATGTTCCTCTGTCTTCTTTTGTTTCATATATATTTCCCTATTGGCAGAATTTGTCAATCTTAGTTTTTCGGTGTAGATCAAATATCATGTTAATTTGAAGTTCTGTGTCATCTAGATTTAGTATTGCTAACCCGCCGGCAGTCTTTTCTTCCACATAGCATGCACTCTCATGAACATACAAATGTGAGCACCGGCATTTGAATTTACCTAAAGGCAGGGCCTGGCAGAGACAGTGCCTCTCAAACAAATTAAGGTTTAATTAACCCTACGTCTTAATTTGGGCACCTCACTGCGAATACAGTACAGATGGAAGATTGTTACAATACAGGTTAAGAATGTGCAGCATCTAGCTTAGCTTCTGGAGATAACTAACCAACTGCAGCTATTTCTAGCCCCAGACGTCCTTGGTATGGAGTTTGCTTACTTTCCGAGGAACGACATGGAGTTTGCATCCTAGCAGAAACAGATAGTACTCCCTCCAGGTCAGTTTACTAGACACAGTACAAAAATCATACAGTTTCAAAACTACTGCAACCTAAGGCGTCTTTGCATTAATTCATACGATCAATTAGGTCGGTGACTCTCCTCTTTACTCTCACATGAGGTGTGAACAGGAGTTGCATGCATGTGTGAACCAAAATATGTGGTGTGAAAGGGAACTTATTAATTATGAGACCCAATCAGCTCCTTCGGGAGAAAGTAATTATGGCATAGTTTCTCCTTTTTTTCTCCCAATCATCTATCGCCTAGGTCGCAGAGAATTGCCATGCGCGCCTAGCAAACCGATCTAGAGGGAGTAGTAGTTTGCAAGCCAGCATGTATTTTTTTGAAAGAGAATATTTTATTGATTCTTTTTTTCGAAGATTTAATTGATTCTTTAGAACCAAGAAGTATTTTTATACCAATCAGAGGAACATTACATATTCTTCCCAAAGGTCAAGGATGTGTACACCGATAATTTTTCAATATAAATTTAGGAAAATGACAGGGTTCAAAGATGCATATCAAGAAAAGAATTACAAAATTAGATACTTCGTGTACTGTACAAAACCATCTTCTATAAGATTTGGTGAACTAAGTGTCAGAATTTCATGAACAACCAAGAACCAGTATCATGGTTTCGGAGCCTACGCTGCACCAGTATCATGGTTTCAGAGCCTACGCTGCACCGAATCAAGACTTTTCCCCATTTCCTATTCGCATATAATAGACTACTCAGCCTCTTTCTGTTTCTCTGTGTCCAGGACCCCTTTCAATTGATCGTCGATTCTATTCGCATATAATAGACTACTCTGCCTCTTTCTGTTTCTCTGTGTCTAGGACCCCTTTCAATTGATCGTCGATTCTGCAAATCTTACTTAACTGCAACAACGGCATCAGGCTCTAGGATGTGACTCATAGAAAATCGGTTGCTATGCGTGTCATCTGTGGCACACACTACTCAGCACATGATAAGCTATTTTCAAAACCATTTAAGCAAGCATATCATTACTCTTTCCACTTAACAAGTGCACAAGAAAGATTGTCAGGAAATAATAGGAGTCCATCAATGAAGCTATGCTAGATTCTGGAGGAGTAGCTTAACTTACCTTTTACTGTTGATACGAAATATATATGTCCCTCTGTCTTCTTTTGTTTCATATATATTTCCCTATTGGCAGAATTTGTCAATCTTAGTTTTTCGGTATAGATCAAATATCATGTTAATTTGAAGTTCTGTGTCATCTAGATTTAGTATTGCTAACCCGCCGGCAGTCTTTTCTTCCACATAGCGTGCACTCTAATGAACATACAAATATGAGCACCCGCATTTAATTCACCTAGAGGCAGGGTCGGGCAGAGACAGTGCCTCTCAGACAAATTAGGGTTTAACCCTACGTCTTAATTTGGGCACCTCACCGTGAAAACAGTGCACATGAAAGATTGTTACAATACAGGTTAAGAATGTGCAGCAACTAGCTTAGCTTCTGGAGATAACTAACCAACTGCAGCTATTTCTAGCCCAGACATCCTTGGTGTGGAGTTTGCTTACTTTCCGAGGAACGGCATGGAGTTTGCATCCTAGCAGAAACAGATAGTAGTAGTTTGCAAGCCGGCATGAATTTTTTTGAAAGAGAAGATTTTATTGATTCTTTTTTTTCGAAAATTTAATTGATTCTTTAGAACCAAGAAGTATTTGTATACCAATCAGAGGAACATTACATATTCTTCCCAAAGGTCAAGGATGTGTACACCGATAATTTTTCAATATAAATTTAGGAAAATGACAGGGTTCAAAGATGCATATCAAGAAAAGAATTACAAAATTAGATACTTCGTGTACTGTACAAAACCATCTTCTATAAGATTTGGTGAACTAAGTGTCAGAGTGTCAGAATTTCATGAACAACCAAGAGCCAGTATCATGGTTTCGGAGCCTACGCTGCACCGAATCAAGACTTTTCCCTATTTCCTATTCGCATATAATAGACTACTCAGCCTCTTTCTGTTTCTCTGTGTCCAGGGCACCTTTCAATTGATTGTCGATTCTGCAAATCTTACTTAACTGCAACAACGGCATCGGGCTCTAGGACGTGACTCATAGCAAATCTGTTGCTATGCGTGTCATCTGTGTCACACACTACTCAGCACGTGATAAGCTATTTTCAAAACCGTTTAAGCAAACATATCATTACTCTTTCCGCTTAACAAGTGCACAAGAAAGATTGTCAGGAAATAATAGGAGTCCATCAATGAAGCTATGCTAGATTCTGGAGGAGTAGCTTAACTTACCTTTTACTGTTGATACGAAATATATATGTTCCTCTATCTTCTTTTGTTTCATATATATTTCCCTATTGACAGAATTTGTCAATCTTAGTTTTTTGGTATAAATCAAATATCATGTTAATTTGAAGTTCTGTGTCATCTAGATTTAGTATTGCTAACCCGCCGGCAGTCTTCTCTTCCACATAGCGTGCACTCTAATGAACATACAAATATGAGCACCCGCATTTAATTCACCTAGAGGCAGGTCGGGCAGAGACTGTGCCTCTCAGTCAAATTAGGGTTTAACCCTACGTCTTAATTTGGGCACCTCACCGTGAAAACAGTGCACATGAAAGATTGTTACAATACAGGTTAAGAATGTGCAGCAACTAGCTTAGCTTCTGGAGATAACTAACCAACAACTGCAGCTATTTCTAGCCCCAGACGTCCTTGGTATGGAGTTTGCTTACTTTCCGAGGAACGGCATGGAGTTTGCATCCTAGCAGAAACAGATAGTAGTAGTTTGCAAGCCGGCATGTATTTTTTTGAAAGAGAAGATTTTATCGATTCTTTTTTTTCCGAAGATTTAATTGATTCTTTAGAACCAAGTATTTGTATACCAATCAGAGGAACATTACATATTCTTCCCAAAGGTCAAGGATGTGTATACCGATAATTTTTCAATATAAATTTAGGAAAATGACAGGGTTCAAAGATGCATATCAAGAAAAGAATTACAAAATTAGATACTTCGTGTACTGTACAAAACCATCTTCTATAAGATTTGGTCAACTAAGGGTACGAGTGTCAGAATTTCATGAACAACCAAGAACCAATATCATGGTTTCGGAGCCTACGCTGCACCGAACCAAGACTTTTCCCCATTTCCTATTCGCATATAATAGACTACTCAGCCTCTTTCTGTTTCTCTGTGTCTAGGACCCCTTTCAATTGATCATCGATTCTACAAATCTTACTTAACTGCAACAACGGCATCGGGCTCTAGGACGTGACTCATAGCATATCGGTTGCTATGCGTGTCATCTGTGTCACACACTACTCAGCACGTGATAAGCTATTTTCAAAACCGTTTAAGCAAGCATATCATTACTCTTTCTGCTTAACAAGTGCACAAGAAAGATTGCCAGGAAATAATAGGAGTCCATCAATGAAGCTATGCTAGATTCTGGAGGAGTAGCTTAACTTACCTTTTACTATTGATAGGAAATATATATGTTCCTCTGTCTTCTTTTGTTTCATATATATATTTCCGTATTGGCAGAATTTGTCAATCTTAGTTTTTCGGTGTAGATCAAATATCATGTTAATTTGAAATTCTGTGTCATCTAGATTTAGTATTGCTAACCCGCCGGCAGTCTTTTCTTCCACATAGCGTGCACTCTAATGAACATACAAATATGAGCACCCGCATTTAATTCACCTAGAGGCAGGGTCGGGCAGAGCCAGTACCTCTCAGACAAATAGGGTTTAACCCTACGTCTTAATTTGGGCACCTCACCATGAAAACAGTGCACATGAAAGATTGTTACAATACAGGTTAAGAATGTGCAGCAACTAGCTTAGCTTCTGGAGATAACTAACCAACTCCAGCTATTTCTAGCCCAGACATCCTTGGAGTGGAGTTTGCTTACTTTCCGAGGAATGGCATGGACTTTGCATCCTAGCAGAAACAGATAGTAGTAGTTTGCAAGCTGGCATGAATTTTTTGAAAGAGAAGATTTTATTGATTCTTTTTTTTTCTGAACCATGCAGGTAAAGAAAAAAGAGAGGCCAAGATGGCCAAAGATTATACTATGGCTTAAGTTCACATCGTTGGGTTGACTGCTAACCCTCAGTCTCATCCCACTGCTGCGGCTCGGTAGAAAAAGCTCACCACCGCTCATACGTGCTCCACGTTCTCCTCCACGGCTCCACCTCCTTATCCATCGCCCCCACCCGCACCTCCAATGCCTGGGTCGTGGCGGCCGTCTTCTCTGGTCCTGCAGAGTAACGAAGTCAGCTCCCCCTTCCCTTCCTTCTCATGTCGATCTCGATCTGCGAAGGGAACTCGTCCCCTCCGCAAGCCGCCAAGCACATCACATCGGTGCGTATTCCTTGACTTGACCGCGGACGCGGTGGCCCTGGAGGACGTGATGGAGCTACCTAGCCGGCTGGCCATACTGCTGTCTCGCCGCAAGTTGCTCTTCCCCAGCGCTGTCGTGCGGATCCGCTGCACCAACCCCGGCAGGTCAGTGTACGGGCGGGCGGGAACACGCTAGCGACTCCAGCGGCACCAATTAGCTGACCCCGTACAGTCGTGTTCCAGGGCAATTTGGTGTACCGTAATTCAGCTCAGCTGGATCTAGGCTAGGCCCGTTCCTTTTTTGATTATTATATAATATACCTTAATTTCAAAATAGTTTCTGTCTGGTAGGCTTGGAGTAAAATTTCTACCTCCTATTTTTTCCAGGGAGTGATCAAAATCTAGAACTGACTTCTCCCAAAAAATTATTTGCAGTTTCACCGTGCTTTTTGAACTTTTAAGCATCGACTTATAAGTCCTTAGTTCTTCTGCATAAGTATCATATCACAACGTGCAACAACTGTATTATTAAAATTTTAATTCAGGCTGGTAATAGATTGTGACTATACTGGGTATACTTAATAGTATGAAAATGCTTCTGCGTGCAGGTGCTGCACAATGAGGAGATATTGAGCAGCTTAATATGGCTAAAGAAAAGTGGAAAAGCATTGAAAGCAACGGTTCACCAATAAAGTTAGATTGCTATCGATTCTTGAAATTGTCTCTCTAACCTTAAACATCATGTTTAACTCATTATAGTTTAATTTCTTGTCCACAATAGCAAAAGAAGGATCTTGTAGGGACAGACCAAGGACGGTAAGCCAGAATTCTTTTAAATCTACTGCAGATTTTGGTCGGAACATCTTGGAAAGGGGAATGGAGTAAAATCAAGGGTTAATTGAAGGCATAAATGCCATTGCAACAATTTTTCCTATATATTGCAGTTAGCCCAGATGTATAAGACTATCATGTGGTTAAGAGGGTGCCGAACAATCACTTAACAATCAGAATAATGTAGTTTGCCCACAGTTTCCTGTCACATTGAATGTTATGAACTTACTGTAGCTACCATGCAATGGATGCTTTGGAAGCTTTGTAAGGCAAAAGATAACTCAAATTAAATAATATATTTTTCTTACCACCTGATTGAGCGTAACATCTTACAGAGCACAGGAGGCGAGAACTACCACCAGCTGAAAATTCCATCTAACCAACATAAGTCAATGAAGAAGTAAATCAATATCTAGCTCTCATACTTATTAACCGTGCTGCAATATTCTAATTAATCCATCTATTTTAGGCCCTCACCTCTAAAGAGGAAAGTGAAACCAAAATCGCCCCTAGAAAACAAACATAGGAAGACAGCAGGAGGTACCAAGTCCGTCGAAGCTAATGATTCAGATGCAGTCGGTTCTCTTGCTCATTCAGGCTCCGACGAAGGTGTGAAGTCCGGTATGGCTACTAAGCGTTGATTTTATGCTTATCGATAAGATGCATGTCGTTTCATTATAGATGAGCTTAGCGTATGACTTCTGTTATCCCAGATGGTCATGAGGAGAAAGAGGTAGCACTTAGCTGAGAAAGAAACACAAAAAGAGTCTAGAGGATATATGGAGCTGAAAAAGGAAAAACCTGATGGTAATAGTTTGAGCAACAAGGAGGAATAAGACGATGAAACTCTTGTAAGCGACTAAGCATGACCCTCTCTTCAAAACTGGACCCAGTTATTTGATTCCCTTCTTTTGTTTTGTGTTGAATCTGCAGAGTGTCTAGAGAAAAAGCACATCGCTACCAAAGCTTAGGAACTTTGGGACGTCAGAGCAGCACATTCCTTGCTTTCTTGGGGAAAAGTGCGAGTCTTTGCTGACACCGGTATTTACCTATTCATGGAAAAATCTTAGTATTACCAAACAACCGTTCAAAATTGATTTAGTAAAGAAGGAGGTGCAACTCTTACAGGATTGTAATCTTATGTTGTTACACTTGGTTCTCTTGCCAAACTACTGTAATGACCAACAACCCATGAAGTAGATAAGATTTGCATATATGTGTGAAATTATGGCGACAGCCACTAAACAAAATTTTGTATATCACATGTTGCATTTTTCATGTAAATTGATCATGCTGAGTAGTTGTTAGAACTATGCTCGCCATGGCTAATTTGTAATGTTTAACATGCTCTTATGATTTGCTGGGCAAGAAGATGTCTGAAAAAGGTTCATGTGCTTGTGAGTGATAGAATCTCCTTTTAGGATCACACGTTTCACTGCTTGTTGTTCCGCTTCGTATCAAAATGTCTATGGTGTCCTACAAATGTTTACTTTAGGAAGGCCTCGCTAAAATTCCACCGGACTTGATGAGCATAGCGAGGCCATGCCCTATGATGCATAAATTTACTTTGCCCAATGTGACAAGAAAAGGTGAAAAAGGCAGATTCAACATTGTTGTTGCCAGGTGTAACTGGATACCTCTTTGACATTCAGCTTTGTATTTTCAGATAGCACAATGGCATTCCTAGGTCTTTGACATAAAAAAACATGTTTGGTGTTAGCTAGATAGTACAAAATGGTTTGCTGGCATCAGTTAAAAAAACCTTTATGTTGAGATTGTTGAGAGCTTGAGAAGGCTACAATTTTGCTCTGAACATGTTGTTTTTTCTTGCAGGTCATGTGCTAAATGTAGTGGCTGCATTCTGTTTAGGTTGGTCTCGAGGCGCATCCATTGTAGGTGGTTCTAACATGCTTTGGTTGTTTAATCATTTACTTTACTTAGAATAGCAGAACCTAATTACTAGAATTTTGTTTCATCAAAAACTATCTGCCCTGTATGTTGCGGGGCTGCTATGATAAGTTGTTCCTTTCAAGTAGACTTCATGTCTTAATATGGTAAGTGATTGCAGCTAATTATAAAGGTAACTGGTTTGCAGAATGAGAGACGAGCATTATATGTGTTGTTCCGGTGTCCTCCCTAAGAAAGGAAAATAGTACTATATATATTGTTAATGTTGAGATCAAAATCAGAGAAAGAAAAACACCCATGTCCCAGGAAGGACAAAATATTGCCGATCTGTTTGACACATCTATGTGTTGGTCGTTCGTATGGTACCCGTGCTTCTTTCAACTGGCTTATATAGTTATATTCACTTACGCACAATTACTCCTCCATCATTTTTTGTCATTTTTTTAAATTATTGCTCGGAGGCTTGCTTTGGTACGGTGAAAATGTTGCATTATGTTTCTTTGCAAGTTGGCAAGATTTTTTTTTGTTCCTAGAGGCATGCTCCTGGTCGAAGCAAGAAATGTATTGCAATACAACTTTGTTGGCTGGTTTCCTGCGCCTAGTTAGTATCTAATTAGCTTCTTTTTTCCTTAATCTGTAACTTTTGTTGCTGCATTCCTGATTAGTTTCTACTCCTCAAGGTATGCATGCACACAGCTGGTGAAATCCACTCCCATACTCCCGGCTCACTCCTACCTTAGACGACTGCACAACGATTAAGAGGCAGCGCTGAAGCATGGAATCCTTACGCATGTCAGATAAAACTTTCTACGAGTGCACCGCAAGAGCCACGTTAGAAAGGCAGCGCGGCGAAGCGCTGTTCATCTAGTTTAATTAATTCTTTACAACCAAGAAGTATCTTGATACCAATCAGAGGAACATTACATATTCTTCCCAAAGGTCAAGGATGTGTACACGGGTAAATTTTTTATATAAATTTAGGAAGAAATGACAGAGTTCAAACATGCATATCAAGAGAAGAAATACAAAACTAGATACTTCTGTACTGTACTGTACTGTACTAAACCATCTTCTATAAGATTTGGTGAATTAAGGGTAGGAGTGTCAGAATTTCATGAACAACCAAGAACTAGTATCATAGTTTTGGATGCAAGAACCAAAATCATACTAAGATTTTTCCAGACCTTAGAATCTTAAGAATGTGCAGCATCTAGCTTAGCTTCTGGAGATAACTAACCAACTGCAGCTATTTCTATCCCCAGACGTCCTTGGTATGGAGTTTGTTTTCTTTTCGAGGAATGGCATGGAGTTTGCATCCTAATAGATAGTAGTAGTTTGCAAGTTGGCATGCATTTTTTCAAAGAGAAGATTTTATTGATTCTTTACAACCAAGAAGTATTTTGATACCAGCCAGAGAAGCATTGCATATTCTTCCCAAAAGGTCAAGGATGTGTGCACCGATAATTTTTCGATATAAATTTAGAAAGAAATGATAGGGTTTAAACATGCATATCAAGAAAAGAATTATAAAATTAGATACTTCTGTACTGTAAAAACTCATCCTCTATAAGATTTGGTGAACTAAGGGTAGGAGTTTCAGAATTTCATGAACAACCAAGAACCAGTATCATACTTCCACATGCGAGAACCAAAATCACACTCCCTCCATCTCAAATCAGTTGTCTCAACTTTGTCTAAATTTGCATGTATCTACAGACTAAAATACGTCTAGATACATACGAATCTAGACAAAGTTCAGACATCTAATTTGAAACAGAGGGAGTAAGATTTTTCCAAACCTTAGAATCTTAAGAATGTTGCAGCATCTAGCTTAGCTTCTGGAGATGACTAACCAACTGCAGCTGTTTCTATCCCCATGCGTCCTTGGTATGGATTTTGCTTACTTTCCAAGGATGGAATGGAGTTTGCATCCTAGCAGAGACAGAGAATAGTTTGCAAGCTGGCATGTATTTTTTGAGAGAGAAGATTTTATTGAGGGGCTGTTTGGTTCATAGCCACACTTTGCCAAGCCAAAGTTTGGCTGCCACAATTTAGTTATCATGTGTTTGATTTTTGCCACACTTTGGCTGGTAATATTTTATTCTCAATGTGGCCCATTTGTCATAGAGTTATTGTTGTTGCCAACTTTTGCCAAAGTTTGGCTTCACATTTTTTAGCCACACTTTTATGGCTAGGCGCACTTTGGCTTGGCAAAATGTGGTTAGGAACCAAACACTCCCTGATTCTTTACAACCAAGGAAAGAACCCGCCTAAAAGCATCTGAGTGCATCAAAGGCGACGGCTTGAATGAGATGATCGCCTAGGTATCTTCATGGGGTTTAGTGTATATCAAGGCAAACAAATCATAATTAATGGGGAAATGCAGAATTTTTGATTCATTCATGAATTTGATATGGACCAGA
This sequence comes from Avena eriantha, assembly GCA_910589775.1. Taxonomy (NCBI): domain Eukaryota; kingdom Viridiplantae; phylum Streptophyta; class Magnoliopsida; order Poales; family Poaceae; genus Avena; species Avena eriantha. The sequence goes on along the minus strand of OU342741.1, from coordinate 79,346,741 downwards.
TTTCAGTCTCTCCCTGTGTGTGTCTACATTTTATATGCATGAAGTATTTTGATACCAATCAAAGAAACATTAGTATGCTTCCCAAAGGTCAAGGATCTGTAAACTGAGAATTTTTTATAGTATATAAATTTTGAAAGAAATGACAGGGTTCAAACATGCATATCAAGAAGAGAATTACAAAATTAGATACCTCTGTACAAAACCATCTTCTATAAGATATGGTGATCTAATGTGAGAATTTCATGAACAACCAAGAACAAATATCATAGGTTTGGATGCAAAAACCAATATGGTAAGATTTTTCCAGACCTTAGAATTCTAATTTGAAAATAATTATGTTTAATAAATGTTCAGGTATAAAAATGTTTGGATTTACAGAAATCTAATTTTGAGAAATGCTCAATTTTTTTTGAAAATGTTCAAATTCGAAATTGTTCATATTTAACAAAAAATAAAGAAATAGAAAATATGAAAAAGGAAAAGAAAACATGCCAAAAAACCTAGGAAAAATAGCTGAAAAGGAAAAAAAAACGCCCGAGCTGCCTGCCCCATGGCGACTAAATGGGCCAGCCCACAAAGGCGAGCGACCAGTGCAGGAGCGATTATCACACGCAATGAGCGGGAGATAGGTTTGCCGTGTTCTGCCTCGGATGGCCCTAGTTGCGATCGGTTGGTGGCAATAGGCGTGTGTCAGCCATAGTTTTAAAAATCGGACCGATTCGGTGGTCTAACTAGAAAAAACCTGAACCAATAAACTTATCGGTTTTTTAAGAGACACCGGCCCAAATAGCAAAAAACGGGGAAAAAAATGTTTACGAGAGGAATCGAACTCTTGAACCTTATTATGGGCATAGATAGAAACATGTAAAGTCCAATACCACATGATACGCCATGTTTTTGTGATTACATATTAAAATATACATTATATATACCTTTTATGGTTATTTTGTACCAAAATTTGCTTAAATTTTGATGAAAAAGAACGGTTTTTTGTCGCCATTAAACCGAATGAACCGATGGTCCGACCAGCAAACCAGTGAACCAGTCGCCTCAGCGGTTCACTAACCGGTCCGATTTTTAAAACTATGATGCCAGCTCCCTTTTGGTCAGCTGTTTGGAGTCTCTTTCGCGCCTATACCAAGGTCGCTGTTTGTAATTGTTGTAAGAGCAGCTCCTAGCGGTCGCAATTTACAGGTTTGGAATCGGTCGCGGAAAACGGTGCCTTTAAAATGAAACAGATAATTTTAAATTTTGCACTCGTGGCAAAATTCGATGATGAACACGGTTCAGATCATCACATATTCAGTGAAATTAGGAATAAAAGCAATGATTATACAGCTGTGCGTTACATAGGGAGGAGCGCGGCAGCGTTCTATACAATTGGAGCTCCGACGCGGCGGTGGGAGCTCCAAGACGCGGCGGCGCAGTGGCGGGAGCTTCACTCCTCGGAGAGGTCGATGGGGTCGTTCATCTCGAGCTTGACAACGGTGGTGTGCGCTGCCCTCCCTATCCCTGGCGACACGCGCTTTGAAGAGCTCCACGACCTGGCGCTGCTCCACCTGCTCGCGGACGATCTCTGCCTCGCGCGAGAGCTCGGACTCGCAGGCCAACATCTCGAACGCGAGACACTCCTCGTCAGAGTCGTTGGAGTAGTCGGCGGGGACAACGACGGCTGCACGCGGGAGGGGGGGGGGACGGCGAGCTCCAGTCGTCGGACTCGGAGCCCGAGGAGGGGAGGGACAAAGGAGTGGCGCGGGAGCTCCCCTCTCCAAAATAGGGCTCACCGGCGTGCACATACCTGCGAATCATCGGCACGTGCTCCGGGGACAGAGGCCGGTAGCGCTCCATCGGCACGGCGTAGCGAGCGACGCCGGAGGACACATTCTGCGGTTGGTCCACTTCTTCGCCGCCCTCTTCTTCGCGCCCTTCGAGCGGACTATCTTCCGCCGCTCGTCCTCAGTGAGCTCGCGGCAACGGCGAGGAGGAGTTTGGCCTCCGTCACCCCGCCTCCGTTGCGCCCTCCCCCGATTCCGCAGTGGCGGCACGACATGGCGCGGATCTTGTGGTGGAACGCTCGCGATTGCTCGCCGGACTTGGAGCTAGCGACGGCGGCACTAAGCTTGGCAGAGGAGGTGAGAAGGGGTTTGGACCCTGAACCGCTCGTATGTCCTCTACTTATGCCGGCCGTGTTGGCAGTTAACGGGCCACCGTAAATGATTTCACGGGCCGGGCTGATTTACAGTTACCGCTACAGCGATCGAAAGCACGCGGACCGGTAAACCCGCCAGAATTTTACAGCTACAGCCTGTTTATAGGCTCCGTTAGAGCTGCTCTAGGGCCTTACTCTGCCATGATAATTAGTTGCCCGGCGTCCTTTTAGAGCGCTATGCCCCAATTATGTATGAGATGGCTTGCCCTAAAAAAAAGTATAAGATGGCTAGTAAAGCAACGAACCGTCCAAAGGGATATTCAAAATGACAGCTGGATTTTCTTCCTCAGTATTGAAACCGTTTTGCCCAATTAGCTCAATTTTCTTCCTGGCATGCACAGGGCGTACGGCCAAGGCCACATGACTTCGTCCTCCGCGGCGTGCCACCGCCGGCGCGACGAAGATCACCATGATGACGGCGCCAACGCAACCGCCGCTACTTTTGGGTGGTGGAGTGCGAGCGGCACTGGCGGGAGGGGGACGACACCGACCATCATGATGTCTCCCTCTTTATCGGGGCTGGCACCTCAATGTGGAGAGGGTGTCGGTGCCACCCATGCCGAAGAAGGGGAAGACACCGGAGGCGGAGATGCGCCACCACATCACCAAGTCCGGTGGGAGAGCGCCTATCAGAACAAGGAGTATTGGAAAAAGTTCCTGGCGTGGGAGCACAAGGCGTGGCGCTTGTATGCGTTCCGTGGCAAGCTCTAGACCTGGAAGTTCTACGACAGCGTCCCTGGCTTCTCCTCCGAAGACGACGGGGGCAAGGACGGCGTCCACTTCGTCAAGCAAGAAGGGGGTGCCCAACAGATGCCCCCGGAATACCAGGCCCTCTTGACGGCCGGCTACGACGAGGACGCCATCCTCGACCAGGTCATGGTTGCGTCCGTGGAGGAGGACGACGCCAAATGGGACGGCATCGACCATCACGATGTCTCCCTCCCCATCGGCTGGCACCTCAATGTGGAGAGGGTGTTGGTGCCACCCATGCCGAAGAAGGGGAAGACACCGGAGGCGGAGATGTGCCACCACATCGCGAAGCTCCCCCAGACTGACCGGTGGGAGAGCGCCTATCAGAACAAGGAGTATTGGAAAAAGTTCCTGGCGTGGGAGCACAAGGCGTGGCGCTTGTTTGCGTTCCGCGGCGAACTCCAGACCTGGAAGTTCTACTATAGCGTCCCCGGCTTCTCCTCTGAATACGATGACGACGACGGGGGCGAGGACGGCGTGCACCTCGTCAAGCAAGAAGGGGGTGCCCAGCAGATGCCCCCGGAGTACCAGGCCCTCCTAGCGGCCGGCTACGATGAGGACGCCATCCTTGACCAGGTCATGGTTGCGTCCGTGGAGGAGGAGGGCGCCAAATGGGACGGCTACCGCGACGCCATCCAGCTGACTGGAATGGCCGCGAAGAGCAATGATTCCCTTCCTCTTCCTGCCGTTGTTGGCGTGGGTGCCACCGGTAGCTCCCCGACACGAGATGGAGCTAGCCAATCTGGTGCCACCGCCTCAGCCCGAGTGGCCAGCGTTGCTCGGGCATGTGATCGACCTGCCGACGCCAATGCATGTGTTGTCTTCCCAGAACCTCTAGGTGCCGGTGTCGTGCATCGATCTCGTCTCCGATGAGGAGTAGATGGCCACAGAGCCACCGCAGGCCAAGGGCCGTACCTAGGGCTACCTTTTTTTCCTATGCAAATTGTGTATTAATCTATGTAAATTTTCAGCAATTTAGCACGCTTTTATATTTAGTTTGAATTTCAATTTTTTTGTGTCTACAGCCAATAGTCCGCACGGACAGATTGGGTCGCACCGCAGGGCGCGCCAGCTAGATAGGCCGAGCCGCGATCCAAATTTCTACACGGACCAACCATCCGAACGAAAACGAACGGTTTGCGTTATCGATTTGGGTCGGCCCGCTGCAGATGGGCTAAGACACCTTCTGGCTCCTCCTTGCTCCGGGGGTTGTGCTGTTTTTTTTTTTTTGAGAGAGGGGTTGTGCTGTTTTGTGACTTGTGAGCAGGTAACATCAAGTTTTCAAGTCCAGTGAAGACGCGAATTTGCGAAGAGTAAAAAACAACTCTTTGTGAACGAGGTCAAAACAACCTGTATCGATCTATTGACGGTTTATCCGAGCTCATCCCAGTTGACCCTGCAGAGGAGAGCTTGTCTGGCAAGGTTGATGCTGGCGCGTGGCGCTGATCACACGAAGTCAGACCAAACTTCGTAAGATAATGGTGGAGCGAGGATCACAAGGGACACGCAAACCGCATAGAAGAAGCCCTTGAATATTCGATGCGATTCCTGCTCCCTCTCCGTGATCCGCGCGAAGTCTCTTTAAGCAACTTCCAGCCTTTCTCCGGCCAAAACAAAAATAGCTTCCAGCCTTTCTCGTGGACAGGCTTTTCTTAGGGAGAAATACATGGGTTTCTTGTGATGCTGGCATGTCATTTTCTTAAGTGAAAGCGTTGGCCTTTTGTCAGTCACGACGTATGCATCGCAACGCTAGCTAGCTAACCTGTCTCGATGGGTGTGTCTTTCTTTTTTCTTTTTATATATGATGGATGGGTGAGTTTCAAGATAAGATTCCTTGTTTTCTTTCAAAATCGTCCACTGCAAAAGCTATTATTACAAAACATATCCGGATAGAAGATCAATTAACTAGGTCTCCTCCCGCAGCGAACCCACCATCTGTGTCTCGTTTTCGCCATCTACGATCGGAAATCGACAGGTTCCCTCTGCTCTGCTTGTCGCTCTGGCGACGGAGGTGGGGACCTCGGACATGCGTTCGGCCTTGGAGAAAGGTCCTAAAGTTAGAGTTTGGTCAACCGACATCAACGCTAAGGTGGTTATGGTCGCGTTGTATGGGACAAGAATATGGTATACCAGCCTCCTTGTCCACCTCGTCGATGATGATCTCGCCGGTGGCGCTGAGGAGGGCGGTATTCGTCATTGAGCCTATGGAGTGATCGTGGTCATCTAGTTCACATGTGTTATAGGTTTGGTGCTTAAAACTTTTAATCAATAGGATTCAATGATGACGACTTTGGCTCTAGGATGTTGGTCTTTAGGGACACGTACACAAAGACTTCCTAATTGTCATCCACAACATCAGGCCGGCTCCGATAATGGAACGACGACAGTCGCGCGTTGGCACCTTGCTCTGGGGGCATCAGTGGTCGTTAGATGTCTAAAGACCTCGATGCAATTTTTATAATGTTTGGTGTGCTTTGTAGTTCATGCGAACTTATGGAATAATCCAAAAAAATACATGAAAATAAATCAATTAACTAGAGCACGAAAGATGGACGTTATCCAACACGAAGTTAGAGCATCTCCACTCATGCCCCAAGACCACCCCCCACCCCCGCGGGGCCATTTTTTCATCCGAATGATGAAAGTCGGTTTAGCCACGCCCCCAGCTCCTCGTTTTTATCCCGATTTGGCCCAAATCCATCCGGCGAACACAAGCCGAACACAGGGCGTCGGGGTTTGTCTGGGGCGCCGGATGAAGCGAAAAGGCGAGAGGGCCCAAGCTGATGGTGATAGAAGCCGATGGGGATATGCCGAAGGAGGTATGCCCAGTAGGAAGTTTCGACTAGACTATGGCCTTTGCGAGTGGGCCTGTAGGACGTCGACTAGAATACGATTGGAAAGGAAGCCTGGCGACTGGAAGTTGAAGGCCCAGAAGCGTAGCTAGGCCCAGTCGGATTAGGTCAAATCCTCCGAGTCTCTAACTGATTAGGTTGTATATCTATAAACCCTAGCGAGGCACCCCCTATATAAGCCTCCCTAGGGTACTCTCTGTACTTACGTTCCATCATATACCCCATCGACTCGCTGCCTAGCCGCCGAGCTCGCCACCATTGTACTCACTCGGTAATACAATCTAGCAGGAGTAGGTCTTTACCCTATGGGGGGCCAAACCTGGGTAAATCCATGTGTCTTTGCCTTCATCTTGCTCCGCAGATGTCTGCCCTCTCTTGCCCCAAAACCTTCCAATCGCTACCCCGGGTAGCGACTGTAGTGGTCATTCCCACGACAGTGGCGCCCACCATGGGGCATGGCCGGTCTGGCCCGAGTTTTGCGGCGAGACCCTACTCACCAATCGATCGGCCGATCACCACCAGCCACACGATCGCCAGCAGCGGGATCCTTCAGATCCTGCCCAGCAGTTACATCCCGGGGTCACGCCTGATCACGCACAGCACGGTGATGCCAGTCAGCACCATCAACCTGTTCGTTGGCTTCACGGATGTCGTCGACCCGACGGCGACGGCGATCATCGGCTGATCACCACCATGCTGCGATCTACTCTCGGAGGGCCAGATCCACTCCGTCAGCCGCCTAGCCTCCTAGTACGACTCGCCCGGCAGCAACGCATCTAGAACTAACGAAGCTACGGACAACGCGGCCCTCCACGACGACGTCGATTTGGCGACCCCTGCCTAGGTCGCCAGATCCATCATCGTCGCATCACGCGAAGACTCCATCTCGCGGGTCTACAACCCTGAGGACTTCGAGGACCCCTCCATCCTCGGGATCTTCGACTTTGACTCCGGGTCGGAGTCACCTGAAGACTTCCGCGCCAGATCCAATCGCTTCAACACGATCAACATGGCGGGTAGCACGACAGCCCCACCAGATCGCTTCTCCACACCGATCCCGCTGACCGCAACGGCGACATAGGTAGAGGAAGCCCGCCTACGCCTCGAGGAGGCGAGACGCAAGGACCAGGCCGAGTGCGAGAAGTTCCACCTCGAGCGACAAACAGTGCAGGAGCTATCGCTCTAGCATCAACGCCACATTAGGACCCACCTGAGCTCCAGCATCTAGGGCCGCGTCCTGAACTTCAACGACGTGAACGACCCCGCCCGCACGGCCGAGCGTGAGTTCTGCGAAAACGCGTTGCTTGGCGGCAGCAACCACCCACCACCTGGGGCACCTGTGACTGGAGCTCCACCGCCACCTCTAGGCCGCACACCTCCTCCGGACCATCCCCAGATCATCATCTCGCCGCTAGCCCATGATGCCAACGGGCTCCCGCTGTACTCCACCCCAATGGACAATGTCATCACGGGGCATGCCGCAGTCGCCAACCTCAACATCACGGGAGAGGGCGCACTGCAGATCTAGTACACCCAAGCCCTACTCGCCAGGGTCGTCGAGAAGCAAGCCGCGGGAGTCGACCCGCGGTGACGGATGTTCTCCTGTTCGTCGGGGAGCAGGGCGGCCTCGAGCAGCCATCCCATGGTCGCCAACACCCTGAACTACCCACAACCCAAGCCCCTGCAGCTCCAACCATGGGCCGGGAACCCCGCGCTCTCCACCAATGAGTCGTGACCCACGAACAACACGGTCACCGCTAACGGCCAACCGATCAACGCGATGACCCACATCGTCAACAACCATGCTTGGCGAGCTCGCCAGCCACATGACCTAAGGCACACCCTCAACAACCACGGCGAGCTTGAGCCAAGGGTCTCACTCAGCCGAGTCGGCCCGCAATGCGTTGGACCAATGATCTGAGGCAAAAAGTACCCGGCAAACTTCAAGGCACCAAAGGAGATCAAGAAGTACGATCCGACGTACGACCCAACAGTGTGGCTTGACACATACCTCATGGCGATGGGGATCGCCGACCACACCGACCTACTCGCCGCTCGCTACCTCTCCCTGATGATGGAGGGAGCGACCCGGCAATGGATCAACACCCTCCCTATGGACAACATCGACTCGTGGGACGACATGCGAGAGGCCTTTGTCAGGTACTTCGAGGGTTCTTACACCCGCGCCACCACCATCGAGGACCTAGAGCGCTGCATCCAGGGACAACGCGAGTCGACCCGCCATTGGGTCCAGCGGTGGCAAGACCTGTGGATCAACGCTTCCAGCATCCAGTCGTACACGACGATCCACTGCTTGAAGAACTCATGCCAGTACGAACCTCTGGTCGCCAAGATCAAGAGGGTCTACCAGACGCTCGACAACATCCCCGACCTCCTCAAGATCGCCAAACACTACATGGAGGAGGACCCCAACCAATACTCCAACAACGAGTCGGGGGGAAGAAGCCGCACCGGTGGCAACGACAACGAGCGATAGTGCGACATGCACTATAGCAACACTCGCCTCACCGGCAAGCGCCGTGGTCATGGGTGAGTCGACTTCATTGCCAACACTGACTACGGACAGCGCAACCCAAAGAACTTCCGCCGTGATGGAGGGAATTACCACGACAGCGGGAACTACCACGCGAACAACACGGAAAGGCTGAAATTTGACCCCGTCGCCCTACTGAACCAGCCCTGTGTCTATCACAGCAGAGAGGGGAAGCCCGCCACTCACACTACCACCGACTGCTACTCTCTGAAAGAGATCGAGAAGGCAAGATGAGCAAGGGAGGACCCCAACAACGACCCACCAAGGGACAACGGCAACACCGACGGGTTTGGCAACACCGTTGGCTCGTTGTATACGTTCATCGGGCTCGGCACCAAACGCGAGAAGAAGGTGCTCGCCCGTGCAGTCGCCGTCAATGCGGTGACCCAGGTCAACATCCCCCGCTTCCTCAACTGGTCCAAGCAAAGCATCACCTGGAGTCGCCAAGACCACGCGCCCAGGATCAAATATCCAGGGTAAGTCGCCCTGGTGGTTAGGCCCAAAGTGGCCGACTACTAGCTACGCAAGACGTTGATGGACGGTAGAAGCTCCATCAATATCATGTACTTGGACACATTCAAGAGGCTGCACCTCCTGGAGTCGATGATCGAGTTGACCCTCACCACCTTCCACGACATCGTCCCTGATCAGAAGGCGTACCTGATCGGCAAGGTGACGCTACCAGTCACCTTCGGCACACCAGCGAACTTCTGCACCGAGTGGATCATCTTTGAGCTGTTGAACTTCCACAACCCTTACCACTGCTTCCTGAGGCACCAGGCATTCACCAAATTCATGACGGCCCCACACTACGCCTACAACATGATGAAGATCCCTGGGCCAAGCGGCATCATCACCATCCACAACGACCTCAACATGGCTGTGGAGTGCGAGGACAAAGGCGTCGAGCTCGCCGACGCTGTCATCGCCGCGAAAACAAACCATGTGGACGAGCTTGCGAAATACATGAGCAACATTGACAAGGACGACCCCACGATCCTGAAGAAGCCCACCTCGGAGAACTCCGGGGGAGCAGCATTCGAGGCCTCCACACACACCCGCACCATCGAGCTTGTCCTGGGCGACTCGAGCCAGAAGGTCACTAATGAGTGCATACTTGCATCGTGTTTTATATTATTATTTTGCATTGTAGATGTAGGATCTTGGTATTTTACGGCGCTCGAGCACACATTTTTTGTCTGTTTTCACCAGGATCAGGACAGATGATGGATACAATGCACACAATTCTTGGAGAAGTTGTACTAAGGAGAAAAGGAGTCAAAAACAATGTAAATCACCTATTTTGGAAATATCAATAATACCAGTAGAAAACCCGAAGAGATCAATGCACACAGACGGTTTAACGACCAACTATACGGCGGGAATAAATTTCCCGGACGTATAGTTCCCACCATATAGTTGGTGCCACCACCGCCTCCTCAAATAGTTTCACCCTGTGCAACTAGATCGGAGAGACGACATACAGAACAACCAGAAATCACCGAAACCTCACCTCCGGAAGACATCTAGAGGGGGAACTCGTCCACCAGGGATCCATCTTCGCCCTGCGCAGATCCAGGAGACTAAGGCATCGATCTTCATCATCAACCACTGTATCACCACCATCTCCATCCATCCCATCTACATCTTGTCTAGATCTTGTTTTAATTTCTGTACTCGTTGTGGATTTATACAAGTACTATTCATCTATGATAGATTCCATTGTTATTGCCATGATGTTGATTGCCTCTATGTCTGAGTAGATCATTAGTTCTTGGGGAGATGGAGAAATCCTAGTATGAGATTGAAATAAGATAAAGTTTATTATGGTATTCATCACTGTGACCATGTGTTAGATTGTCTTCATCTTGATGTTGAGAGAAGTCGACCTCTCAATATTTGCCTCTCATGGGGACTTGATGGAGGGAACTACTTGTTGGTAGACGAAGGTGTGTTAGCACTTACAATGACTATAAAGCTGTTGGCACTCCTTTCGTATCAACTTGGGAATCGAGGAACTCACGGAACACTATCCATGCCATGGGATATGTCCTACGAGATTACATCCCTTAATAGTGCAATAATTCAATTGATGTCGATTGCTGACTGCTGTGGTTATGAGGATGATGTGAGTAGTGGTTGTTGCCTATTTGTCCAAATACGGAGTTCCTCCCACACATACATAGTTGAGAATGTTCATGATAATAATCTTTATCTTAGCTCCTTATAATGCTAGTGGTGTATCCGCCGCTCCCTGAGAATGCTTTTTCCCTATATTGCAGTTCCAATCTCTCTTACATACACGATACTTACATTCTATGTTCAGTTGTTTTACTTTACTTATTGTTGCACTTATACCAAAAACCCAAAAACACATTTTTACACAATACTCGCATTTTATCTTGTCACTTAGAACTTTATTTAGCATTTCTATTGTAATATTTATTTCAAAAGTTATTAGACTTCAGACTCCTTCTCCCTATGGGATCGATATCTGTATTTCAAAACTAGCTACAAATGATCTGTGCACTTGCAGTTATCAAGCTATTTTATGGTGTCGTTGCCAAGGAGCTAAACGCTATAGGTCTTTTAGTTTTTCTTATTTATTTTTGTCTTGCTAAGTTTTGTTTTGAGTTACAGGTTTCCACCAACATGATAGAGTTTGAGCATATGACTAGTGCTAACCCACTCAGCCACTTTGGGAAGGCCTATGATATTTATAAAAGAGACAACTCCAATGAGAAGACAAGGGGGTTTGAAATAAATCCTCTATTACTTGGTATTCTACATAAGAAGCAATTTACTAGGGATGAAGAAGATCCTGATCCATATGAGCATATTGCATGTTTCAAAGATATATGTGGCACTTTTCCAATTGATAGTATATACTACTAATGAGGTAAGGGTTAAACTTTTTAGTTAGACTTTGACTAGTACAACTCTCTCATGGTATAGATCTCTACCCCAGAAGCCACTACTACCTGGGATAATTTAGCCTCTGAGTTTCTAGCAAAATATTATCCATTATCAAAATCTTTTGGAATCAAGCGTCTTATAATGACTTGGAGGAACCATCCTAATGAAGGACTAGTAAGAGCTTATATCAGATTTAAAGATTTACTATGTCTATGTCCTCATCATGATTTGCCTGAATGGTATTTATTGCATATCTTTTATGGCGGTTTAATTGAACCTAATAAAATTGAACTAGACTCTTTCGCGGAAGGAACCTTTATGAATCTTCCTATAACTAAAGCTTGGGCTTTACTTAATAGAATTCACAACCATAGAGTTTCATGGAATTTTGGTCTAGGAAGTGAAGGAGGCATAGAAATAGATCATGATTGTATTCATGACTATAATAAAAAGGGCTGTGTTAAAGAATTATCTAAAGAACTTTATTTGGACTCAGATCTTGTGTTGCAAGTTGTTAAAGCTTTTACAGAACACGTCAAAGCTCCAAAAGAGGGTTTGGTCAAGTATGATCCACCACCCGAACATGAGAATAAAAGAGAAGTTAAAGCAACACTAGCCTCCCTAGAACCAACGTATGAGATACCTTTTCCTGACACTACACATAAGCATATTTTTGAATATATGAACAGGTAAAAGAAGTACATGAGAAGAAGGAAGAGGAAAGTATGCCAGAAGTCATGGAACATCTGGAAGAAACCAAAGATGAAGAGGTAACCAAGGAAGAAATTATGGCTATGTATGCACATTGTAACATAGTTGAACTTGATGAAGAGACTTCCGTATTGGTTGAAGGTAAAACAAAGGCAAAATATGTGGGTAAGCCTATTTTTCCATGCATATTTAAAGAAACCTCGCATTATGGTTTATGTGATCTTGGCACCAAAGTTAATGTTATATCTTACGATTTATATTTAGAAATAAAAGAAGAAATAGAACTGGCTACAGTTGAAAATATTGATATAACAATCATGTTAGCCAAGAAAACTCTTAGAATTCCAATGGGAGTAGTTGAACATGCAACTTTCACAATTGGCAACAAAAAATTTCCTATCGATTTTGTAGTTGTTGATATGCCAGCTGACACCCTTTGCCCAATTATATTTGGAAGAAACTTTTTGAGACATATAGGTGCCTATGTTGATTTAAAAAAGGAGATTGTGTCTCTTAAGCTTGGGGGAGCAGAAAAAGAATTCCACTTTTCCAAATTTAAAGACAGGCCTCCACAAATACAAGAAGAAGAGAAAGAGAAGTTATTGAGGAAATGGCAGCTCTCTTCTTTAGTGATCAAAAAGAAGAAACAAATGAAGACTTAAATTATGAAGAAATAGTTATAGAGGACAAGTCCCTAGAAGAACTAGAAGATGAATTCGATTCACTTCCCATTAGAGGGCCTCCAACTAATGAGGCTTTCGAAGAGCCAGAAAAGAGAGGGGATGAGGAATTACCACCCCCAGAATTGAAGACTCTACCAGATAATCTTAAATACAGATTTTTAGATGATACAAATAAATTACCTGTTATTATTAGTGCTAAACTTTCAAGAGAAGAAGAAGAAGAACTCATGAAAATATTAGTGCTAAACTTTTTAGATGATACAAATAAAATTACCTGTTATTTTTAGATGATGCTATAGGAGTAACTCTGGGACAACACATTGGTCGCAGATTTAATATTATACATCATGCTAGTAGAACTCTCAATGGTGCTCAAAAGAATTATCCTAAGGAAGAAAGGGAACTTTTTGCTGTATTTTTCCCTTGCGATAGATTTCGTTCTTATATAGTTGATGCAAAAGAAGAGTTCATACGGATCGTGATGGTTTAAAATAACTCCTTGAGAGGAAAGACCATAAGCCAAGACTGATCCGTTGGATTCTTTTACTTCAAGAATTTGAGTTGCAGATTATGCAGAGGCAAGAAATAAAGATGTTGGATGGAGTGTCTTTGTTTGCCTAGCAAGACACCAATCTTATTGAGAGGAACTTTAGTCCTGGTGATTTTCGCTTACGAGAATTATGCAATGAATTAAGTTCAATTCCTCCAAAAGAGAAGAAGTCTTTGTTGTTGGAGGAGCTTGTGATTCCCGAATAAGTAAACGGTAAGTTCAAGGCAAGTGTTCTTACTCAAATAAGAGATTTGTTTTCACATATTTTACTTCTGAAAATTTTGCCTTTGAATTCCTCATGTTTTTCTGAAGTTTCTGGAGGTTTTTACCAACTATACGGGCGCAACTATACGACTGGAGAAAAATCTCCCGTCGTATAGTTGGTCATTAAACCCTCTGTATCTTCTTCGTAATTTTATTTTCGATGTCTGGACCTATATGGGCACAACTATACGACCGAAGATAAAAATCCAGCCGTATAGTTGGTCGTTGAACTCTCAGACACTTTTGATTTTTGATGTCTATATCTATACGGTCGCAGCTGTACGACCGGAGATAAAAACCCGACTGTATAGTTGTCCGTTGAACTCTCAGACACTTTTGATTTTTGATGTCTATATCTATACAGTCGCAACTATACGACCACAGATGATATTCCAGCCGTATAGTTGGTGGTTAAACACTCAGACATCTTCGTTTACTTTTTCACTTTTTTCCATTAAAATAACATTATTGTCGGTTTCGAGTCATAACTTAATCGACCTGGACTCGAGCTGCCTGGAACCAACTATACGGCCGGATCTATACAGGTCGCGCCCGTATAGTTGGTCGTTACGCGGCATGACTCCTCCAAATCCGCGATTTCTTTTTTATTCTGTCAAGATTCTTTTCTTGGGCAAGAATTTGGTGTTTCTCGCGAGTTTTACCGACCTCTGACCCCCCTTATATACTGACATTCTCTCTCTCTCTAATCATAATCTCTAGGAACCAATGTAACACCCCAGTTTTAGCTAATATTAATTAGGGTTTTGTTTGTGCATTCATAAGCGTCATTATTTTGCTAAGAATAAAAATGTATGAAAAAATAAATACACAAAAACCCTAAACCCTAATCCCCCCCTCTTTGAAAATGAATTCAAAAGGTTTTGAATATTTTTTGAAAACTCAAAAACATGGGGAGCCCAAATAGAATAAAGGGGCCCCGCACTATTTCATATATTTGCAAAAGCCTCTGGTATTTTTTGAAATAATTCAAAATAGATTTGAAAATGGTTTACAAAAGAGAAAACAGGAAACAGAAAAAGGAAAAAGGTTTTGCAATAAAAATAGAGCCAGCAGCCAGCCCATGCCGGTCCAACCCTTCTCTGTGCTACCTGCCTCACGAAGCAGCCACAGCAGCCCCGAGTGGCCCATCCTCGGCCCAATACCCCTTCGGCCATCTTTCCCTTTTCTTCTTCCTCCCACCGACGGAAGCTGCTCGCTGTCGTCGGTCGCGCCGTCGATCTTCCTGGCGCCAAGATGCTCGCCCCGTCGCTGACCCGGACCAGGATAAGACCCTAGTTCCATGGCCATCCTCTCCAGTTCCTCTCGCCCGCTCTTTCTCCCTCCCTCTACAGATCCTCTTTTGGCCGAAACCCTAGCTCCGGCCAGAGCTCACCGTCGCCGTAGTATCCGACCTCCCCGTGCCCTGTCGACAGTGCCAGAGCCTCCGCCTCGCCTCCCTTTTCCTCTCCACTAGTGGAATCGAGGAGGGGTGGCCCTAGTAGACGGCCACGACCCCGTCTTCTCTAGCCCTGATGAAGCTCGTCGTCGTCGATTTGCTCGTCTCCAGCCTCCCTGCTCCTCGCCGTCGCCTCCATCCGAACCACGGTGAGCTGCTGGTCTCCTAGGACCTCTTCCCAAACCCCTCTCGCTCCGTAGCTGTTGCTCGCCGCCGTGCTGCAAGCGCTGTCGCTGCTCGCCATCGTGGCCGATGCTCCGGCGACCCCCCCATAGCGGCGCCTCCCTTTTTAGGTTTGCCAAGATCCCCCTGTTCGAGCTGGCCAAACCCCAGCCCCGTGTGTGCCCTCAGTCGTCGTCGCCGGTGACCACCCGATGGTGGCCGCCGCAATGACGTCACCGTGACATCGTGATGACGTAGCCCGTGGGCCTATTGGCCGTTGGTTGCCCGTGTGGCAGGCTGATGTGGCCTTGGGCCCAACAGTCAGTCACTGCGGCTAGACACAGTCGCAGTGAAAAAAGTCCCTAACCCCGTGGTGACGTCAGCATTCACCTGTGCTGACGCAGTAAAAGGTTTTAATTGGTTTAAATAATTTCAGAAATTGATATAATCTTATAAATTCAATATCTAATTATTTATAAGTCAGAAAAATAAGTGTAATATATGAAAAAGTTTAGAAAAATGAGATATATCTTATAGAATCAAAATAATGCATTGTTCAACAACTTCAATTGCAAGTTTAATTAGAAGAACCAATTGAACCCCATAGGTGACTCCGAGGTTTCCCCTATTCTAGGGTTTGCGACCCTCAGACCCTGTTTAAATTGGTCGAGCATGTCTTAGGGGTTCATTTCAATACAACTTAACTTGTCATATCATCATCCTTGCTTGAGAATTGCATCGATGCCATGTGTCGATTGTTGTTTGCCCCTTTCTTTCTGATGTTTGGTTCTTTCTGGTAAAATACGATATCGAGATCAAGATTGAAGACCGAGATTAACACCATCGAAGATCGATGAACAATACTTGACCAACTGTAATCAAGTCAAGTATAAGGCTTCCGAAGATCTATATCTGGGTATCAACAAACAAGGCAAGCATAGCCCCACCATGATATAATCCTATGATTTTGAAAGTATTTCAATTCTTGTCATGATGCATATGACTATACTGTGGTCTTTTATCGATAGATAGAGTATCCTATCTATTGCATTACTCCCTTGAGCTTATATTACCTGATCCACTGCTCCTAGCATAACTAGGTTTGGCTTGTGTGCACTGCTAGAGCTTTTATCCGTGTCTTGCTTAGCCATGCTTAGCTGTCAGTGCTAGTTCATCCAGAAGATGTACCAAATGCAGATAATCTAGTATGACAGGAGAACAAGGTATACTGATGAGGTAAGATCAGTGGTATAGGTTAAACATGCTAAGGCTTGTATGGGAGGCCACATTGAGATGTGGTTTTTGCAGTCCCATGCTCGCCACTACTAGGAACCGAGTTCTTGCCTTTGGAGAGACGAGCGTACAGCCACACGGGGCGTAGAAAACCTCACGAGTAACTAACTTGCCTAGTAGATTCCATGAGTCACCTAGTTCGGCGTTCCATTCGACATATGCATTCTGGTTGTTCTCGAAGGCGGTGAAGGAGGTGCATTCATACGGGTAGGGAAGCGTGGACCGGGTTGCTTGGGGTCGATGAAGCCCCAGATAAACCAACCTCGCCCACATCTCTAGGGACCGGCTTCGGGATTTGACCCGTTACGGCAGAACCATCCTTACGGTGTGACTAATGGTCTCGGCGAAAGCAAGGTAAAGGTCATTTCCAACCACCCTCTGCCGGCCTTCCAAGGAAGAGGGCTAATCATTGTGGCATTAAGAGTCGGTTGGTATGTGTGGGTAAATGTGTACACCCCTGCAGGGTTAAATCTTTTCGAAATGACGTGTTCACTGCTATGAACGCTTGGTGACCGAATTCTAAGATCATAGAGAAAATGAACCTAATCGTAAAACTTGGCGGTTTCAACGTATGCTTAAGGATGCTTCCTCATGGGTATGAGGGGGTGATCCTAGTTGTGAGATGAGGATTACTTTGGTGGATATCAAGATGATGATCAATTCTTAGGAGATGTCGCTCTCTTATCCCCTTTTAAAATATTCTGAGTAGACGAGCTTCTTCTCCCTCTTGTTTTATAAACAAAGATGGCTTTATGCAAAATAACCCCACCAGCCATAAGTCTTGTGGAGTACACCCTGTACTCACCCTTGCTTTGGTGATTCTTTTGTAGCAGAGTAAGTGTTCCCTGAAGACGAGTTCCGTACGACATCGACACCGACGAGTAGCTTGGGGTTCCTGGTCGGCAGCCTGGAATCTATGGGCTGGGACTTCATCTTTATGCTTCAGGCCTCTTAGGCCATTTGTTAAGTGTCGTCGGATTGAGGACAAGTACGCCATGAGGGGGTCCTCGAGGCGTGCGGAAGAGATGGGTGTGAGACGTACGGTGTTTCGGGACGGTGAGCACACAAGTTTACCCAGGTTCGAATCCGCCGGCTTTGGACGGATCCTACTCCTGCTAGAAATCCAGTAATATGGCAGAGCCGGAATATGGGTTACAAGGGTTTCGCCTGTGCGAGTTGAGATTGTAGACTATTGAGGTGTGTCCTAAAGGCTCTCCCTAGGACGGCTTATATAGATATCTGGCCTAGGGTTTACAGGAGAGATCTATCCGGCTACGACTAAGAGTTGGTTACAGAGTACATCTTGAACTACAAGTAACATTATGGGCCTAAGTCGGTAAGTCTTCCGGGCCTTCCCGTAGCCAGATTGGACTCCGTCTTTCTCCCTGATTGGGCCGCCCGTGAAGCAAAGCTCTAACCCGAAGTGGGCCACCCTGGTCAGTGAGGAACTGTGAGGATACCCGGAAAGTATATCCCCAACAGCAGCCTCCGGAGGCCTCCAAGATCGTCGGATTCATCATCGTCTAGCTTGATCTTCGGCTTGCAGAATCTTGAAGGGTTCCTGAAACTTCACAACAAAAAATACGATCCGGGTCTTAAAAATAAGTCGGACCTATCAACAGGTTACTCAGATTTTCCAGCTTGATTTCAAACTAAGCCGGAGCTTGGTTCCTAACGCCACCTGACACAAGTCATGGGCAAGTCACGTCATCTGACAGGCATTCAGTCAGCACGACCGTTGGTGGGTCCGCGGTTCGCGGAACCGAGGCGCTGTTTCAAGGCGTGCGTGGAGATCGAGGCGACGTAATCATCGCGTGGGTCCTTCCCTGTTCCTTCCACGACGCGTGGCGGTTACACTGTAGCATTTGCACGAATCTTGGCACAGTTAGGTGGATATAAGGGGTTAGGATTTTCTCCTTCTCCTTTCACCAGTCCTTAGCCTTTTCCTCTCCTCCCAATCTCCCTGCGCGCATAGAGCTTCCCCGTTCCTCCCCCATAGAACTCCCAGCGCTGCCCCTTTTAGGTCAACTGCTCGCCGGAGAAATGGCTTCATCTTCTTCCTCCGGCTTGGCGGCAGCGGCGACGGCGGCGGTAGAAGCGGTGGCGGAGAAAGAGAGCTTTCGCGGGCTCTGGATTCCCTGCGCGCTCAACGACGAGGGTCTCAAGAACATGGAGAAGGAAGGGCTCCTTGCCGCCGCCGGCGACTGGCAGAGCGGCTTCGAGGAAACCGACCCCAACCCGCGCAACGGTGAGCGGGTCCACTTCGGCACCCACCTCGACAGAGGTTTGTCGTTTCCTCCCTCGGAGTTCTTCTCCGAGGTGATTGATCATTATGGAGTTCAACTCCGTCATCTTCCTCCCAACTCTCTCTTAGAGATGAGTGCGTACGCTTCGTTGTGTGAGGGCTTTCTCGGAATTAGGCCGAGTTTAACTCTTTTCCGGTACTATTTTCATGTCCGGAGAAACTCCATTACCACCGGTGTTCCTTATATCACCAGCACTATTAGTTTTTCGCTTAGACGCGAGCATGCATATCCCAAAATTCTAGCTAGTGACTCGGTCAAACAATGGCCAGCCACGTTTTTCTATCATAGGGATATTCCGGCTCCCGGCAAAGCTACCGCTTTGCCGGCTTTTATTGACAGAGCTGCCACGGCCCAACCTTCTTGGGACGAGGCTGCTCCGGCTCTCACCGACGATCTGATCCTCGCTAAGAGGCGGATCGAATACTTGATCAAACACAAGGGACTGAAGGGATCCGACTTGGTCCAATGCTGGGTCTCACGCCGGATCCAGCCCCTTCAGTACCATGGGGATCGACTGATGCAGTCCATCACGTCATCCAAGAAAGACTCCTTCCGCATCAGCCCCAAATCCTACACCACTCAGGGTTACATAAGCCAGATCAAGTGGCTGATCAGGGAGTGAATCGAGAGGAGGATCCCGGAGGTTTCTCTGGATATGCATACGGCGGAAAACCGTGTAGTGCTGGTAAGCTTCCATCAGTACACCTTTTATGTGTTTCAATCTTCGAGTTATACTGCAATACTGATATGTTTTCTTATTTTCAGCTTGCCGACCTCCCCGAGTCGGAACTTGCTCCGCTCGAAGGATATCCTCCTGAGTTTTCTCAGGAGACAGAGGTGGTCCCATTGCCGGACCTTGCGCTCAAGAAGCGTAAAGCTCCGACAGTGGTTGTTGGCACAAAGGAGGTGCCTATCGTGAAGAGGTAACTTTCAATCACAACTTCCGCCTTTGTACTTTACTCGAATTTCTTTCTGAGATGTAATGTTTCCGACTTTACTACATTCTCAGAGCAAAACCGCTCATCAAGGGCAAGGGGAAGAGAACTTCTTCGAAGCTCCTGCGACAGACGAAGCTGACCATAGATTCCCCCGTTGTGGCTCCTCCGACTCCTGCCCCTCAACCTTCTGCCACGCCGGTGACCATTCCTTCCCCGGTCATCGCAGAAGATCTGGCTCCTTCAACGGAGCCCGCGATCCTTGAATCGCAAACTGACGTCACCATGGGTGAGTCAGATCTAGATAAGGGTGAACCCTCTTTGGGTAATGATCACTCTGCAGAAACCTTCGCCGAAAATCTTATCAGCAATCCGGGACTTGCCAAGTTTGGCCTGTCTCAGAAATCTGCTGAAGAAATCCAACGGCTCGCCAAGCAATGCTTGGAGAAAAGTACTTTATCCGCCGAAGAAGAAGCGCAAGAAGAAGAGGACATCAAGTTCTCCGACCTTCTCACCCAGGTGCGCCTTCATGACGAGAGGATTAGGACTGGTGAGCTTCCAACAGCCCTAGTGATTCCTCTGACTCGCCGAAAAGGTGGCCGCTGAAGTGAACGCGGGTTTGGATAAACTCACCCGCGAACAATATGTAAGTTGGAATTCCAACTCCTGTGTTTTCCTTTGTTTTATATCATATCCTCTAGCCCCCAAGCATAAAGTAGGATATATAATCTAGGTTTATGCTTCATTAGGATGCCAAAGAACGAACTAGTGTAGCCCCCAAGGCTCGTGCTGATATTAGCAAAAATATTAGCCCGAGTCTTAAGTAGCTTTCTGACTTTGGGTATTCTGACTTACAGAAAGTATGTTCCTATAACCAGGATTTACTGAAGAATGTCTGCGATAAGCGGATAGATATCAAAGCTCTCCGGCTTAAAAATGCTGAACTAAAAGTTGCCAAGGATGAGGCCGAAGGTAAACATTCCGAGACTCAAACCTTGTCTTTGTTATTTTCAATGTCGAATTTTTCTGAACTGTTGTTCTTTTTGACTTACAGCGCTGGTGAAACAATCCTGCACCATGATCGAAGAGGCCGAGAATCTCAAGACCTTGGTGGTGGAGAACAAGGAGCTTCGCCAAGAGGTGGATCAGCTCAAGGCAAATCATGAAAAGAGTATAGCTCAAGTCCTTGAATCCTCCTCCATGGCTACTGAAGAGCGTGATCACAAGATCGCTGCTCAAGATAAAATAATCTCGGACCTCAAGAGTGAGCTTAGCAGAGAGAGGGACCTTTCCCAGGCGCTCCGGGCTGAACTCCAGAGTCTCCGGGAGGAGAAGACCAAAATTGATGACGTCATTTTCGGTACGTTCCATCTGTCTGACTTTGTCTTTTTCTTCGACGTCTAGCAATGTCGGATTTTTCTTAACTTGTTTTGTGTATAGGTCCTCTGAACTTGATGGACTCTTCTTCCACCGAGCCCCGCACCGACCGGCTTACCCAAGTCGGTGACCTGCTTCATGACTTCCGGCAATCCCTTGAGGACATCGGCAAAGCTCTCAAGATTCCGGACATGCACAACATGTCAGATTTTCAGGTGCGGGACAAGGCAAAGGAGATGCCGCAACTTGTTCGGGATTAGAACATGTCCTACGCGTGGACTGCGGCGCAGAACGCTCTTACCATGGTGATGAGCCAACATGGAAACATGGAGATATGGCAAGTGACCAGAGGGTACTGCAAAGTAGATGAGGACGGCCAGGAGCAGGACCTTCAAGCCATCATGCACTCCTGCGCCGGATATGGGTGTCACGTGGCTGACTTGACCAGCTACAAGACCCCTTTCTTCACCCGTGTGGATACTCCACCTCCTCCTCCAGAAGAATCCGCAGAAGTTTCCGACGATGAACGCACCACCTCGGATGCGGACATCGGGGAACGATACCAAGGCGGCGTAACCAGCGAGCCGGTAGCTCCTTCATCTCCTCCTGTATCATAGATCAGAAATTTTTGTATTATTCCAGAAAAACATGATGCGTCTGTAAATATGCAGTACTTTAACTTTGCTAGTGCTAAGCTTTTGATCTATTCAGCAGTTTTTGGCTTTGAACTTTTTTTGTGTGTGCCTGAAATGTTTACACAAGAACTAGTATTTTTTCATCTATACTTATCGTTTATCTGGCTTTCCGCCTCGTCCCTTTCGTGAGCTGGCTAAACCTTCTGCCAGAAACTTTGCCGAGCAACGGAGCTCAATTGCTAAACCAGTTTAAACTCAGAAACAAAGCCGGCTTCCAGTACCAACAATTCACTACTCGGAAGATGCCCGCATCCAGCAATCAGACTAATAACCAAAGTAAAGACTAGAAATTTTTAGAGTTATACCCGAAGGTTGCAATTTTAGAATCGGAAATCTAAACCAGAACGAACATGAACATAAAGTACTTTCAAGCATTCTGGGATTTTCGACTATGACATGATCATTCGGAAATAAGATGGTAAAAAATTCTCAGAAGAATCTTGAGGCAACCAAAACTTTTATTTCTCACAGAACATGTACATATATATGATTACAAAGAAGGATAAACTTAGAATAAAAGGGACGTAGCTGAGCAATATTCCATGGTCTGTCTAACTCATCCAGATTTGTACTGCCTCCAGCTCTCTTTCTCTTCTTAGTAGCAGGTCTTTCTTTGACTGGCCTCATGTCAGATAAGTAGTACGATCCATTGTGCAATACTCGACTAACTAAAAAGGGCCCTTCCCATACTGGGGAAAGTTTGTGCTTTCTTTGTTGCACAAGCCGGAGAACCAAATCACCTTTATTGAAAGATCTATTTCGGACTCTCTGGCTATGATACTTGCGTAACTTCTGCTGATAGGCTGTAGATCTCATTTCAGCAACGACGCGAACTTCTTCGACTAAGTCGAGATCATTTTGTCGAGAAATCTCGGCATCCTCTTCAATATACGCGGCCACTCTAGGAGAGGTATGAATCAAATCACTAGGAAGAACTGCTTCTGCGCCATAGACCAAGAAGAAAGGTGTGTATCTAGTTGACTTGTTTGGAGTTGTTCGTAAACTCCATATTATAGAGGGTAACTCCTCTGCCCAAGCCCCCGTAGCACGTCATAGTGGTGCTTCGAGTCTCGGTTTTAGGTCTTGTAGGATTAAACCATTTGCTCTTTCGACTTGTCCGTTAGCCTGTGGATGTGCGACTGACGTAATGTCAAGCCGGATATTTTGCTCATTGCAAAATTCAGCCAATTCTCCCATAGAGAAGTTACTCCTGTTGTTCGTGATAATGCTATGCGGATAACCATACCGGATTATAACATCCTCAACAAATCTTTTGGCTGTTGCTCCATCACAACTAGTGATAGGTTTAACCTCAATCCATTTGGTGAATTTATCCACAATCACTAAGAGGTGAGTAAATCCACTTGGAGCTCGTTTAAATGGTCCTACCATATCAAGCCCCTAGACCGCAAAGGGCCATGTTATAGGTATTGTTCGCAGCTGATCAGCCGGAACATGAGCTTGCTTGGCGTACTTTTGTTAGCCTTTGCACGTCTTGACTAATCGTTTGGCATCTTCCTGAGCTGTAAGCCAGAAAAATCCGTGTCTAAAAGCTTTTGCCACTAAAGATTTGGCTGCAGCGTGGTGACCACACTCGCCTTCATGGATTTCTCTTAAGATTTCCACTCCTTCTTCCAGAGATACACAGCACTGAAAAACCCCAGAAACACTCCGTTTATGGAGCTCACCTTTAACAATAGTATAGGCTTTTGCTCGTCAGATACTCTGCCGGCTTAGCACCTCGTCTTCGGGTAATTTGCCATCTACCAGATAATCTAGGTAGGGTTGAGTCCAGCTGGGAATTACAGCAAGAACTGCTATCAAAGGTGAGTCGGATTTGGTCGGATATTCCTCATTTACTCCTTTTATTGAGGGAACTTTGAGGTGCTCTCAAAAAGCACCATCCGGGACCTCTTTCCACGCAGAACCTATCCGAGATACTGCATCTGCTTCCTCATTTTCTGCTCGAGGGATGTGTTGAACTTCAAACCCTTCGAACGATTTAGATAGATCATCCACGATAGCTTTATATGCTGGCATGTGTTTATTTGCATTAAAAATATCCGACACTTGTTGAGCAACAAGATCCGAATCTCCGTAACACATCAAACGTCGGATGCCAATATCCTTAGCAATCCGGATTCCATGCAACAGTGCTTCATACTCGGCAATATTGTTTGTCACTGTGAAGTGGATCTGCAACATGTATAAAAGTTTATCTCCTTGGGGTGATTTGAGCGCCACGCCAGCCCCTGAGCCCCCTCGAGCCTTAGACCCATTGAAAAAGAGGGTCCAATATTACGACTCAGGGAGGATCATGTTCTCCTTCGTCTCTGTCCAATCAGTGACAAAGTCAGCAAGGATCTAGGATTTGATTGCTGTCCGAGGTTTATACTCAATATCAAAAGCTGAAAGCTCTATGCCCCATTTGGCGATGCGTCTTGTGGCGTCACTGTTGTTGATTATATCTCTCATGGGAGTTGTGCTCACCACAGTAATAGGATGCTCCTGAAAGTAGTGTCGTAACTTACGTGATGCTAGAAAAACACCATAAGCCAACTTTTGATAGTGCGGATACCGCTGTTTTGATTCTGTCAGGACCTCGCTGACAAAGTAAGTCGGACGCTACACTAGGTGTTTCTGATTTTCCTCTGGTCTCTCCACCACCATGACGATACTAACGACCTTATTTGTCGCAGCAAGATAGAGCAACATCGGTTCCTTAGGTTCCGGTGCTGCAAGGATAGGAGCAGATGAGAGTACTTTCTTCAGATCTTGTAGTGCAGCTTCAGCTTCGTCAGTCCAAATAAAATCCTTGGTCTATTCCAGGAGTTTGTATAATGGTGCGTCTCTTTCACCAAGCCGGCTTACAAATCGACTAACCGCAGCGATGCAACCAGTTAACCTTTGTGCGTCATTCAGGCGAGTTGGCCTGGAAATATTGAGTATAGCCTTGATTTTGTCTCGGTTCACCTCTATGCCTCTTTGAGACATGATGAAACCTAACAATTTTCCGGCTGGTATTCCAAAGAAGCATTTCTTCGGGTTAAGCATGATGTTGTATTTTCGTAGATTGGAAAATGTTTCCTCCAAGTCGGAAATCAGCGTTGCCTTTTTTTGGACATTACCGCGATATCATCCACGTATGCATGTACATTGTGTCTGAGTTGGTCATGGAGGCAACGTTGCATCATGCGTTGGTATGTAGCTCCTGCGTTCTTTAGCCCAAAGGGCATCGTAACAAAACAGAAGGTTCCGAAGGGGGTTATGAATGAAGTTTTGACTTTGTCAGATTCCTTCATCTGGATTTGGTGATAACTGGAATATGCGCCGAGAAAATAGAGGAGTTCCGAGCTTGCCGTAGAATCGATAACTTGATCAGTTCTAGGTAGAGCGAACGGATCTTTTGGACAAGCCTTGTTCAAGGCAGTATAATCAACACACATCCTCAAATCAGTGGTGTCCTTTTTGGGGACCATTACAGGATTGGCCGACCACTCAGTGTGGATGACCTCTTCTATGAATCCGGCTAACTCGAGCCGTGCTAGTTCCTTAGCTATTGCCTTATGCTTTTCATCGCCAAACCGTTGTAGGGACTATTTGACGGGTTTAGCGTTCGGGTTTACATTTAGAGAGTGCTCGGCAAGTTCCCTAGGTACTCCAGTCATGTCAGATGACTGCCATGCAAAGATATCTTGATTTGCTTGGAGGAACTTGACGAGCGCGCTTTCCTATGCGCTACCTAGGCCTACGCCTATCTGGGTCACCTTGGAGGGGTAATCATCCTTCAACGTCACTTTCTTTGTCTCTTCTGATGCCTTGAACTCCGGATTTGGCCTTGTCACCTCCTTCTTCGTTGCGGGCATCTCGGACGGATCTGTGCTCTTCTTGATCTCCTGGTACTCCTGGGCGTGCAACACGGCTTCAGCAAAGGCGGCATTTCCATCCTCGCACTCTCGCGCTTTCTTCGGGTCTCCCCTGATGGTGATCACGCCGTTGGGACCTAGAATTTTCATCATATTGTAAATGTAACACGGACGAGCCATAAAAGCCCAGTAAGCCGGACGTCCGAATATAGCGTGGTACGTGCTCTTGAACGGGACCACTTCGAAGGAAAGTGCCTCCGTCCGATAATTCTTTGGAGTTCCAAAGGTAACATCCAAAGTAATCTCTCCCAAGGAATTAGCCTATCTTCCTGGGACAACTGTGTGAAAGATCACAGAGCTATGGTTCAGCTGGGTTTCCAAGATCTTCATCCGGCATAGCGTTTCGACATAAAGGATATTGATGCTGCTACCACCGTCCATGAGGGTCTTGGAGAAACCATAACCGTCAATAAGTGGATTGACGATTAAGGCGTATTTTCCTCGCCTGTGTAGCTTAGGCAGATGATCAGCGCGGTCAAATGTGATTGCCACTTCCTACCAGTCCAGATATTGGGGGACAGCCGGAACTGTTGCATTGAGCTTGTGGAGAACTGCTTTCTTGACCTTTGCTGGTTGAGATCCGAGGAAAGTGACATAAGTGTCCTTCTTTGTGCGAAAAGTGTCCTTCCCTTCCAGCTTGGGATTTGAAGCATCAGCTTCCTCCATGTCGGAATCTTCCTTGGTCTCTTTGTCCTTTTCAGGATTTTTCTTTCCCTTCTTCCGCTTAGCTTTGTAGCCCGCGGTATCATCTCTTTTGATGTCGTCATTGAAACGACATTCAGCGTTGGTGTAAGACGAGCCCCCATTGGTGTCTAGGTGATGCACACATGGGTTATTGGCAATGTCGACCCTTGAAGTCCCACGGCCACACCCGCGGCCTTCGCCGCGTCCTCCTCGTCCTCCAGACCCGGAAACAGTAGTAACTACCGTTGTTTCCGCGCTGGGTTTCTCTTCCGAGGTATTTTTGTGCTTCTGAGCTTGTTGCTTTGGTTGTCTTGCCGACTGAGGCACATCTAGGACATTGAGTAATCCCTCTGCATCATCGTCAGCATCTACATACTTGCTCGTTGTTTCTATCATCTCTCCCAAGTCAGTGACCTTGTCACACTTCAAGCGGTGACGTAGTAGACCAATTGGGAGTCCTGCGATGAAAGCTTCAATAGCGGTTTGATCGTTTACTCCTCCACAGGAGTTCTTGGTGTCGATCCATCGTCCGAGGTAATCCTGGCAAGTTTCTCCGGCTTTCTAGGTGCAATGCTGTAAGTCTCCAACCGTACAGGGCCTCCAATATGTGCCTTCGAAATTCCGAAAGAACGCACTTTGCATGTCATACCAGTTATGGATGGTGTTCTCCGGAAATTCATTGAGCCATGATCGCGCCGTCTTCCGCAAAATAAGTGGGAGATATCGGGTTGCGACCAAGTTGTTTTCACCTTTGGCGATGCAGCAAGCTTGGAAAAAATCCTGAAGCCAGGTATCTGGCCAAGCAATGTCGTCGTAGGCTTGGATATGCCTTGAGATAGCAAATCCTTCCGGGAATCTTGTAGCTCTGATGCGTGGTCCGAAGCACTTTGGGCCCAAGTAGATATCATCGTTTTCGTAGCGCCGCGCCTCTATGTTGGAATTGATCCTGTGTCAGGCGTCGTTCAGGGATAGAGATCGTCCCGAATGCCGGCTGTGGCTGTGGTGCCTTGGAGCTAGACTTCGGCTTCTGCCACCACCTCCTCCGCCTCGTCGTCCTCTTTGCCCTCCTTGGGAGCCGTTGTGATGACTGCTTGGTGGAGAGGGTGGGGCAGCTGAATTGTTTCCGGCTGATCGTCGGCCTCCGTCTGGAGCGTCATTATTCCGGTTCTGGGGAGGATCTTGACTACGACAAGCCCCCTGCCGGCTTGTCCCAGCATTGTTTCCGTCGTTCCTTCATCCGTCGTTCCCACCACGGTGAGGCTCAGCCAAACGGCTTGCATGTCTAGGAGGTGGCATTTTCTGACGATCCTCCTCCCGACGTTTCTCTTTATCTTCTCCCCTTCGATCGTTAGACTCTCGTCGGGGAGGATTCCTCGGATACAGTGCAGCAATGGCCTCTTGCTCAGCCGCTAGAGCGATGTTGCTCTAGTCACGTGCGGTTCTGTGATGCTGTCCTAACGATCCGGTTCTGGAGTGGTTATCTTCCCATCGGTCGGAACGGTGACGCTGTTCTGGAACGCACTGGGGCCTTATATCATTCCAGGCTGAGTCCGTGTGACATTGGTCAGATTTCGAGACTAGTTTTCCACTTTCGGATTTCGCAGCCATCTGTTGCTCCAGACCCTTGGTAAGTAGCTTGATGCCCAATCGAACCTATTTTGGGCCTGGGTTATTGAATAGGATGTCTCGTGCTGCGACAGTGTTCTGTACCAGTGTTGGGTACACCAGGTATCCTTTGCTGTCGAGACGAGGCATCCCTGGATCTCCTTAAAAGAGGACCCTGTTCACTTCTGGAAACTTACCGTCACCTATGTAACGTTTCCGGGTCTTCTGATGCAACCGAGACATGTAATCCTTAGTTGCCATGCGTTTCTTCTCCCCCTCGATGTTTTTGGCTTCATCCAGGAGTTGTTGACGACGCGCTTCTAGGGCTTGGGCCCTTTCATCCAGCTCTTCAGCAGTAAGTTCTGCAGCTATAGGGATAGGTGTGGTTAATGCAGCATCGATGAGTTTACGCGCACCTTCGGTAATCACGTGTCCATCCACCGATTCTTCTTTTTTCGGCTATTCTGGGATAAGTGCTCCATCCGAGT
Organism: Avena eriantha; assembly: GCA_910589775.1. Taxonomy (NCBI): domain Eukaryota; kingdom Viridiplantae; phylum Streptophyta; class Magnoliopsida; order Poales; family Poaceae; genus Avena; species Avena eriantha. Next base: position 79,318,325 of record OU342741.1, on the reverse strand, counting down.
CTTCTTTGTATTCCTCGGCAATCACCTCCTCTGTCAGAGGGTCTTTTGCCGGGGTCTTGTTCTTCTTGTTCTTCTTCTTTGCCTTCTTGGCAGCGCCGGTAGCAAAGACGGCTTTGGGTCCGTTTCCCAGAGTCAAGCTCTGATCGGTACTTTCGGACATCTGGACCTCGGGATTATCTCCAATGTCCATGTCATCCTACGCTTTGGGAGAGTGTTCCCCGGATCCTTCATCCATGGCTTCTCCTTCCTCCGCAGCTTTGGAGTTATACTCCTCTTCATATTCCACGGAGAACTTTCGGAAATCTGCTGACGTCATCGATTCATCCGAGGATGCGGGTACGTCGGCGTTTGTTCCAATTGCCACCAACATAGAGTCGATGTTTTCTCCAGTGTCGACAGAGCCGGATCCGGATCCCACGTATCCGACGAAGTGCGACGCGTGCTTCCTGAGGTACCTGCGGCCTTCATGATCAGCCATGTCGAAACTCTTGATGGTCTTGAGGATTGTATCCGTGCTTTCGCCTTGTAGTATCATGCGTCTCAGTGTATACCTCAGGAAAGGACTGTCTGTCCTGGCGTCATCGGAGCCGGAATCAGTGTCATTGTTATGCTCCTCTTGAATTTTGACTTCCACGGGTGGGTCGATCTGGGATCCGGCTTCTCCAGGGAGATCCACTCCAGATTCGACTTGGACCGCTAGGTCTTCTTCAGGCTCGGATTTCTCCACTATCTCCGCAACTGGTGCGGGCTGGGTGGGATTAGGGTTTTCTGAGATCCGGAACTCTGCCGCCTCCGTGGACAAAGGGGACCCAGAAGGTTCTTCTGCCTCTATCATCACCACTGGGGTGGGTTGGGCAGGTTCAGCGAAACCGATGTAAACATCAATTCGCCAAAAGACATGATTGTGTATGCAGTCACAGCCTCCTTAGCCAGAATCCAAGTCTCGTTGAGAACGATGAGAGGGACGTCACTGGCGTAGAGGATGCGACTGACGGCGATAGTCTCGCCGATTCCGATTCTTGCAGATTCCGCTCGGAACGTAGATCCGAAGCTCACTTGCCCCACGGTGGGCGCCAACTATCGTCGGATTGAGGACAAGTACGCCATGAGGGGGTCCTCGAGGCGTGCGAAAGAGAGGGGTGTGAGACGTACGGTGTTCCGGGACGGTGAGCACACAAGTTTACCCAGGTTCGAATCCGCCGGCTTTGGACGGATCCTACTCCTGCTAGCAGTCCAGTAATACGGCAGAGCCGGAATATGGGTTACAAGGGTTTCGCCTGTGCGAGTTGAGATTGTAGACTATTGAGGTGTGTCCTAAAGGCTCTCCCTAGGAAGGCTTATATAGATATCCGGCCTACGGTTTACAGGAGAGATCTATCCAGCTACGACTAAGAGTTGGTTACAGAGTACATCTTGAACTACAAGTAACATTATGGGCCTAAGTCGGTAAGTCTTCCGGGCCTTCCCATAGCCGGATTGGACTCCGTCTTTCTCCCTGACTGGGCTGCCCATGAAGCAAAGTTCTAACCCGAAGTGGGCCACCCTGGTCAGTGAGGAACTATGAGGATACCCGGAAAGTATATCCCCAACATTAAGTTCGCTATACTTAATAGCATAATTTGCCTTCTGTTGTTTGATATTTGTGGTCAGTGACCTCTGCTTGTAATATTTTGGTTCTTTGCTTAGTTATGAGCTCGCTGTAATAAATTTTGTGTCGCAGGGTTACTGTTGTGTTACCGACTTCTCACTGGATATCATCGAGGTCTAGGTTAAGCTTATGTCAGGCTAAGGTCTGGATTTGTTTTACCCTGATCCCGAGGTGTCACAGTTCTTGGTATCAGAGCAGTACCGACCGTAGGAAAACCTTGCTACTGGTTGATGTTGAGTCTAGTGCTTGTGAATACTATTTTCAAAGATGAAAAGTATTTGTTAAAACTCTAGTATGCTTATTTTTCTCCTTATCCAGTTTCACTCTAACTCTGGGTCATCTTATCTTGTGTTAATTTGAAATTTTTTGACATCTTTTCTAGTCTTTCAAAGCTTAGGTGCCTTTTAGGCATGTCGTTTCTCAGCCAGTTGACCTAGTGTAGAGTTCTCTAGAGTTGTGTGTGTTGTGTCTTCCTTGTTTCCTCTTGCTCTGTTTCGTCTGAGAGATTCCTTTCCATCAAGATCTCTCTACCCTACGGGCCCACAATATTATATTGTAGGATCCAAAGTGTTCCATTCTAGGCTTCGAGGTTTCTTTTCGCCTCGTGCGCCTCCTTTTTGTTTGTTTGGGTACTTCAGAAGTTGTTTCTTCTCTTGGAAGTTACCTTGTGATTACTATCTTGTAGTGTACATGTGTCACGCAAGTAGTAGTTACTTCTTTCTCGGGTTTTAACCCTTGGACTTGAACAGAAGGTCCCGTATTATACTAGATTCTGGTGTTGTGAATCTGGTACATGAAGCTAATCTTTAACCCAAGGTCCATTCCATTGATCCCTGTCGTAAATGTTCACACATTACTTCAGGATGGCTGGTACTACCATTCTAGCCTTCAAGCTTGTGGTCTTTGTCGCGATTGAATTTCGACAATTAAGGACTTCCCCTACCACATGCTATGGCAGATGTTCTTTAATGGAACCAAATAGATTAAGACAAAAGTACTCCTCGTGAGTCTCGCATCTATACTCGTGACTCTGCCACACCTCCCTCCTTCGCATTGTTTTTGGAAGAATGATAAACTATGCATCTACATCTCGGGATTCTATCCTGAGCATGTTCCTTCTCCCGTGTTGTTTTCCGATCTTTGTCTACTAGTTGGTAGCCAAGTAGTAACTATGCCTTGGTGTATTCTGATGCAAGATACTCTTGTGGTCCATCATGACCAACCCTATCGGGATGTCAGGAGAAACAAACTCCAGTACTTCGTCATATCTAGGACCAGGTCAAAGTGTTGTAACTCACAGATTAAGCTGCATTGATTACCTTCTATCTGTTCTACCTTAGAGTATCACACACTTTTACACTAAGAGGTTGTGTTGAGTCTCATGGCCCTCTTAATGAAGTGATGCTCTTACAATATTTACCCACCCTTCCTCTGAGCTTTCGCGCTCGTGAATGATGCGTGTGCGTAATAATGTGACCATCTGAGATTCTTAGCAATCATTATTGCTTTGAAATCCAAGGACATTTGTGTCATTCTTAGCGTGGTGGTTAACCCTATCACTCAGAAAAGGATGATTGTGCTACCAAGTCCGCTATTCTGGTACACTCTCCTTGGTCAAAGAGTTAGGCTTGTGCCGAAGCTTTGAGACTATGTCTTCTTGCCTCACCAAGCAAGTTTCCTCTCGAGCTTAGACTTCGCTTGTCCCCAAGTGAAAACTGAGCTCAGTAAACATGTCCACGGGTTTATGGAGTGAAGTGTCGATAAAGAGAATATGGACAAGAAGCATCACATTCATCAGTACACAATTATAATAGAAAACAACTCACTATTATATAACTTAACTTGCAATGAGTAAGGGAAACAAAGTAAAGATGCATAAATTAAATCATAATTGGTAAACTTTGTTCTTGGTCGTAAAATGGTTAACAAATTGCAGGAGTCAAACATAATAGGTTTTCAATGATAGCTTTCACAGTAATATCCACTAAGATAAGAGCAGTGTGCAAAACAAGGAACATAAGAAACATGATATATCATCATATGGGTGATTGAATCTCAACAACTCAAATGCTTGCTTAAGGTAGAAAGGAATAGGTTTACTGACTCAACTAAAAAGTAAAAGATCGGCCTTTTGGAGAGGGAAAACATGGATTTCAAGTCTCATAAAGAGCTTGCAAGAATTATGGTACTTACTAGCTTTGAGCTCTCATTGCCCCTGTCATAAGCATCTTTTAGGTGATTAAGGTTAAAGTGAACAAATATGAGGATATGCTTGACAACTTATAAGTTGAAAATCTCATGCCCATTGCTTACGAGTCCAGCACCTCGTGCTACTCAAATTTAGTCACGAGTAAGTTCTTGTCATTATAAGTATATGTGTATCATGCAGAACCGCCAACGGGGTACCCCTTGCCCCATGATACAAGAGCTATCCCATATCAAAATGACAAGGAAACACACAATGAGCATCTCATCGATCTTTTTATTTGATATTTTCATAGGTTTTTATTGAGGATGCTTCACAGAATGCTCACTATGGTTATGCTGCAAGTTTCCACCATGATTAGGCATGGCTTAGGCTAGCCGCCCAGGCATTTCTCTAACACATATACAAACTCCATGAGCTTACAAGCTCCCCTTTTATTTCACACCACCGTGATCCATAAACAAATATAATCATGATATCAACTGAATAATAAGTGCAATGTTGAAAACGTTCCCCATGACAACATGGTTCTGCTAATTCTCAACTTATAAAGTGCAAGCATATATGCAAGATAGATGGACGCAATGGTTCAAGTTTATTAAGTGCAAGAAAGTAAAGTTTGCCATCAAGTTTGTGAGAGCTTTAATCACTAGTTTTCACATAACAAGTTTAATTTGGAAGGTAGATAAAATCATGAATTTACTTGGAATAACAATAATGCTAATAGGTAGATATGGTGGACGCAAATGGCATAGGTTTTAGTTTTAGGATTGGATGCACGAGAAGTATTCCCTCTTAGTACAGGTTTTTGGCTAGCAAGGCTGAGCATGAAGCATAAGAATTGAAGGAACAAACAAACATACAAGTGATAGAAATGATCATGTAATCTTCCTTGAAAACACAAAATATCTTCACTAGAGAATACTAAGCTTATTAGCCAAACAAGAAAGAAAGATGATGAAATTATATATCTTAAAAGTACTTTTTCTCTTTCCCATTCAATCCTCTAATAGTATTGCTACTGACCGGAGCTAGGTTTTCCAAAACCAATCTCAATTTACTTAATGATCCCAAAGTGATACCAATACTATCAACATGATCAATCATATAATAGAAATTGCAAACTAAAATAAGATGTGCAAAAAGTGAGTGATAGACTTCTCATTAATATTCCATAACAGCAACTCACACTAAGGGATACATAGATATCTAACTAGAGGGGAGATAGTTCCATAATGCAAACCATCCTATATGATAACTTCTCTATTCATGATATGACTCTACTAAAAAGGTGAAAGATAATGATATGATACCGCGGCAGTCCCCCAAGCTTGGAACATACCAAGGGGATGCCAAAACCTAATGACGAATTACTTCTTCGTTGGTGGTGGTGTTCTCTCTTCATCATCCGACTTCCAAGGTAAAGGTTCTCCATCGACAAAATACATCTTGGTTTCCAATATCCTAAAACTAGCAGCATAACTCATGTGTTTGAACCTAGCCTCATACTCAAAGTTTTGATTTCGTATGTCGTAGAGATGTTCTTGTAGTTGGTTGGTTGTTCGATGGAGTGAGAGAATTTCATCCCTAAGCTCAGTAGTCTCCTTCTTGTGCGATGAGTTCTGAACTTATCTTATGAGTGATGTCCACTTTGCGTTCTGCCATCTTCTTATACCTAAAGACTTCTTGCTCCAATGCTTCCATCTGGTCCTCTAGACCACCTTCTCCTTTAGGGCCCTGTACCTCTTTTATTTGTACCTTCCCATCTTCAAGCAATAACTACTTGGGGTGAATCTTCAACTCATACATGTATGGGTTGGTGATGTCCACGGAGGAATCCTCCTTGGGTGATCCAGAGTAAAATATTGTGGCTCCAAAACTGAGAATCTGACTGTCAGAAATAGATCAAAACGAAAACACGGCGAGAACACGATATACGGACCTCGGGGATTCCGGGGGATTATATATTACAAAGTTCAACAATAGGAAAGTACTGAGAGAAAACGGGTCGGAGACGGGCTCCGGGGTGGCCACACCCTCTGGTGGCGCGGCCAGGTGGGCCCGCGCCACGGGGTGGTGTGAGCCACCCGGGCTCCGTTTCCGTCCCTCTTTCGACTCATTAATTTCCATGCTAGATAAAAACTGCTAACTTGGAAAGTTTTTCGTGGACCTTTTCTTACCAGAACTGTTACCTATTCGAAAATGGACTCTGCAGGTCTCTGAAGTTGGCCTTTAATAAATTCTTCCGAAGTCACCACCTGGATTATATCAATATCTTTATTGTAAGAATCTTCAAAAATATAGTGCTTGAGTATTTTGACCATTCTTCACCTTGTTACATAATTTTCTCCTACCACTTGAAAATTTCTTTCATACAAAACTTCACACAATCTTCATTAGCAACATTAGTGCATGCAAGATAATAAACCTTTGGGTTCAATTTCAACTGAAGTCCATCAGAACATAAGCTACTGAAACAATTCCTTTCGAAAGCCCAAAAAGAATTCAAAAAGGAAATCAATTTAAGAGGCAAATGTAGAAATGGCAAAAATCTGTCACAACAGTCCAGCAGGTAAAGATCATTTTTTCGAAAATCTTCTGTTGCCCAAATCAAAAAGTGCAAAACTAACGAAAGTTAAATAATACCCTGGGGCATGCACAAAAAAAGATACAGATCAATACGACATTCTGGGATTTTTCATGATTTTTTACGGTGAAGCACAAAAATCTATTTTGGGACAACAACTTCCCCAAGTCTTACTTCTCTTTCATCAGAGGTTGATCTTGACACAAAAACCCAAACAAATAGGATAAGGAGAGGTTATTACACGAGAAATAACTTTCAGGACTCAAATAAACAAAAATAAACTGAAAACAAAAGTATATTGGGTTGTCTCCCAAGAAGCTCTTTGTTTATAGCCATTAAGATAGACATGATAAATTTCAATGATGCTCACATAAGAGTATGAATTGAAGTAAAATAGAGCATTAAGGAGCAAATATACACATGTTTAAGTCTAACCCACTTCCTATGCAAGGGGATTTTGTAAGAAAATAAATTGTTGAAACCGGAGGCCACTAGCATAGGAAGGCAAAGCAAGTGCAACTTAAATACTTTCAACATAAAGCGAGGAAACTTAATGTTATTGAGATGCATAAGAACAATCTTCCCTCTCTCATAATAACTTTCAGTATCATGCATAAATTTAACGATATAACTATCACATGAACCATTGTAGCAATGATCACTTATTCTGATAGAAAACACAGGGACACTAGCTTTCCTAGTTCCATTAGGATGTGAAACAATTTTAAAAGTATCCCTACCTAGGATAATGTGCCCATCTTCTACATTTTTAGTGACAAAGTCTTTCATATTCGCTACTGCAGGTTCATCTTCTATTTGTTCATTAGGTTCTACAGTTTTCTTTGTACTTTCGTTAACCATACTAGCTGTCATAGAATGTTCCTTTGCTTTACCCGGGAAAGGTATTTTCTCAATGTAAGGTTCAGGTAAAATATGATCCATAGTATAAACTTCAATATTTCTAGCAGGGACACAATTAACAATATCTTTATATGGTGCATGATATTTGTTCCATTTCTTTTTAGTAATTTCGATATAAGAAGCAAAATCCTTAAAATAATTTGCAATACTTTGAGAATCAAGACCATAAGCATTACTAATATTATGAAATTCATCAGTTCCCATAAAAGATTTAATGCATTCATAATCATATTTATACCTGACTTTCTTCCTTTGTCATTCTCCCATGCTTCAGCATTGTCTTGAATACGGTCTAGAAGATCCCATTTAGCTTCTTCTTCCATACGTGTAAATGATCCAGAGAAAGAAGCATCCTAGATCCTTATCATGAAGAGAAAGTCTTGCATAAAAGTTATCGATACTAATTTTATTAGGGAGCTCATGAGTAGAACATTTGAGCATTAATGACTTTAATCTCCCCCAAGCTTGAGCAATACTTTCTCCATCACGAGGCCAAATTTTTTATATTTGATTCCGATCTTTATGAATCTCACTAGGAGGATAAAATTTGGAATAGAAGAGAGGTACAATTTCCTCCCATTTAAGAGATTGTCCATTCTTTAGCAGCTTATACCATTTCTCAGCTCTTCCTTTCAATGATAACGAGAATAACTTCTTCTTAACTTGATCTATTGTAATACCTGCACACTTGAACAACCCATATAATTCGTGTATAAAACCAAATGATCACCGGGATGGACAGTTCCATCTCCAAAATAGTAGCTATCCATAACACGATCAGCAATTCTTGTAGGTATCTTAAAAGGATCAATTTCAGCAGGTGGTGGTTCATCTACTACCTTAACAGTGGTAGTAACATTCCGAAATAAGAAACTAAGTGAATTATCCATATTGAGAATAAAGTAACTAACAGAAGTAAACAATACTCACATTAGAAGTTCCTTTACCAGTTCCACTCTCCAATAGCGCTTCACTCCCCAGCAACAGCGCCATAAAATAGTCTTGATGACCCACAAGTATAGGGGGTGTATCGCAGTATTTTCGATAAGTAAGAGTGTCGAACCCAACGAGGAGAAGAAGGTGTTGACGAGTGGCTTGGATCAGGAATTCCGTGGTCGCTCCCCGAGTCTTAGGGTTTCGAGGGGATTATATGCGTCAAAGGGCGATGCCAAAGGTGGGCCAGGGTGGCCACACCACTTGGTGGCACGGCCAGGGCTGGCCCGCGCCAGGGGGTGGTGTGGGCCCCCTGTGGCTCATCTCCACTTCCCCTTCTGGCTTCCTTTGTCTTCTGGAAACATAGGAATTTCCATGTATTTTCTGGGATTTTTCGATCTTCGCCAATTTTTCCTCCAAACGGTGCTTTTTTCCATCAGAATCCTGGCTTCAGCGGTTCATCCTCCCAAAATCATAAATCATGCAAAAATAGATGAAATAACATAAGTACCATCTCTTAATATGAAATATATCAATGAATAACAGTGAATTATGATATATAATGGTGATGCAAAATGGATGTATCACCGTCCCAGGTGTGGGAAATCCATGGGGCTCATTGCTCCTCTAGGGACCGCTCTAGCAGCCCATCCATGGAGGACGATGATGAGGAGGTGGAGAGGTTTAGCCCGGGGTACAAGGAGTACGGTGAGCCAAGCTTCAACAACAATGATTCCGATGATGATGTGGTTGACGTCTACATCCGTCGTGATGTTTATGATCCCATAGAGATCAACTGGGCAACAATGAAGAGAGCTCAAGAAGAGAGAGAATGTCACAAGCCGCATGGAAAAGTGCTCGCAGAGATGTTCAAGTTCATCACCACGGACCCAGGTTGCACAAGCGTAAGGAATTACCTAATATTGGTGTTGGTGCTAACAAGGGAGAAAATGCGCCACTCTTGAAGCCAACCATTGGTGCTCGTATGAGGGTGAAGCCTCAAGAAGAGTGGAGGTACGGTTTCCACTTCCCCGATCCATCAATTATTGACGAGGAAGAAGAAGTTGTTCCTAGGACCAAGAATCAAGTGTGGGCACTGGAGATATATCAGAAGCAGGAACTACTTCATCGCGTCGAAGTCCGCCACCGTCTCAAGGAGATAGAGAAGAAGGATGATCTTCTCCCATTGGTGACTAAGCTACCAGATAAAGTGGACACTCTGCAATCTGATTTGTGCAGGTGCTACAGCCACATTACTGCTCTGGAGGATACCAACAAGAAGCAATTCACCACAGTGTTACATGCCGTGGTGTCACGATGATCTACAATAATCATGGTATCAAGTAATCGCAAGGGATTATTTGATCCCGCCTGGCTTGATTCCAAGCTTGGGGAGATCTTTAAGACCTTGTAATCTATCTTATAAGTTTTACATTACTATTTTAGTTTTGCATTAGTTCAAACTAGAAATAAAGTTTGCATCATTAGAATTCCCTTCAGGAATAGTCGATCCCTTTTATGAAATTCCGAGTTTATTATTATATATGGAGCAATATTGAGTTTGTGCTTGTCTTATTAGATATATGAATGGCTTGAGTATAACTTTACTTGCACTTGATGATAGCAATAGGAGTCTTCCACACCATTGGTATTAATGGGACATACAAAGATAATTTGGTCAATATTTTCTAAGTACATGGTTTGATTTACAAAGAAAGAAAAAAATTATGTAATCAGTTAAGTTGAAAAAGAAACCTTGAACAAAGGAAAATATAAAGTGCTATCAAAATAGAGTGAGAACAAGTCGAGGTAGAATCTTCAAGTCATAAAAATGCTTCATGTACAATTGGAATTTGGTAATTGAGATCGTTTAACTTTTAATTCCTACATGAAGTGGAATGTATGGCTAGCTCCTTTCCACAACACTTACACAAAAGTGTGAGCATATACACAAAAGAAAAGAAAAAAAGAAGAAAAAGAGCGAATGTGCAAAGAGCAAATAGGCATACACCACTATATTGTAGTATGACAAAGGGATGCTTTGAGATTTTGAATCCCAAGTGAATATGTTAATCCTAAGACACTTGGGACTACCTCACTAACTCATTCGGTTGAACATGATACTTTTACATCATGTTGAAATTCATATTTTGTGAATTATTGATCACTAAGGTGTGGAAGCCTACTAATATTATTCAGCTGGTTCGAGTGAGGTACCATTCATGAATTTATTACTATGTATCATATATGATAAACACATGATGCAACTGCCTCATTTATTTTATCGACTTGGCTTCATGAATATGAGGATCACATCCATTAAGCTAAACTTGCTCGAGACAAACAAGAGTCTAAGCTTGGGGAAGTTGATGAGTGCATATTTGCATCATGTTTTATATTATTATTTTGCATTGTAGATGTAGGGTCTTGGTATTTTACGGCGCGCGAGCGCACATTTTATGTCTGTTTTCACCAGGATCAGGACAGATGATGGATACAATAGACACAATTCTTGGAGCATTTGTACTAAGGAGAAAAGGAGTCAAAACAATGTAAATTGCTTATTTGGGAAATATCAATAATACCAGAAGAAAACCCGAAGCGATCAAGGCACATAGATGGTTTAACGACCAACTATAAGGCGAGAATATTTTTTTTGGCCGTGTAGTTGGCGCCGCCACCGCCTCCTCAAATAGATTCACCCATGCAACTAGATCAGAGAGATTACATACAGAACAACCAGAAATCGCCGAAACCTCACCTCAGGAAGTCATCTGGTGGGGATACTCATCCACCAGGGATCCATCTTCACCCTACGTAGATCCGGGAGGCTAAGGCATCGATATTCATCATCAACCGCTGCATCACCACCATCTCCATCCATCCCATCTACATCTTGTCTAGATCTTGTTGTAATTTCCGTACTCGTTGTAGATTTATACAAGTACTATTCATCTATGATAGATTCCATTGTTATTGCCATGATGTTGATTGCCTCCATGTCTGAGTAGATCATTAGTCTTTGGGGTGATGGAGAAACCATAGTACGAGATTAAAATAAGATAAAGTTTATTATGATATTCATCATTGTGACCATGTGTTAGATTGTCTTCATCTTGATGTTGAGAGAAGTCGACCTCTCAATATTTGCCTCTCATGGGGACTTGATGGAGGGAACTACTTGTTGGTAGACGGGGGTGTGTTAGCACTTACAGTGACTATAAAGCTGTGGGCACTCCTTACGTATCAACTTGGGAACCGAGGAAACTCACGGAACACTATCCATGCCATGGGATACATCCTACGGGATTACATCCCTTAATAATGCAGTAATTCGATTAATGTCGATTGCTGACTGTTGTGGTTATGAGGATGATGTGAGCAGTGGTTGCTGCCTATTTGTCCAAATACAGAGTTCCTCCCACACATACATAGTTGAGAATGTTCATGATAATAATCTTTATCTTAGCTGCTTATAATGCTAGTGGTATATCCGCCGCTCCCTGAGAACGCTTTTTCCCTATTGCGGTTCCAATCTCTCTTACATACGTGATACTTACTTTCTATGTTCAGATGTTTTACTTTACTTATTGTTGATCTTATACCAAAAACCCCAAAACACCTTTTTACGCAATACTCGCATTTTATCTTGTCACTTAGAACTTTATTTAGCATTTCTATTGTAATATTTATTTTAAAAGTTATTAGACTTCAGACTCCTGCTCCTTGTGGGATTGATATCTTTATTTCGAAACTAGCTACAAAGGATCTGTGCACTTGCAGTCATCAGTCACCATCGGGACCAACATGAGCCTTGCATAGGAAAGCGCGTCATTGAGTTCCTACATGAGAATCGCGACATCTTTGCATGGAAACCATCTGACATGCCTGGTGTCCCGAGGGAACTTGCTGAGCACAAAATGAACGCCAACCCCAAAGTGCAACCGATGAAGCAGTTGATGCGACCCTTCAATGACTAGCGTCACCGAGCAATCGCGAAGAATTGTAGCATCTACTCGTTGCAGGTTTCATCCGGCCAATCAAGTACTCCAAGTGGCTGGCAAACCCAGTCCTGTTTCTGAAGAAGAACAACACTCGGAGAATGTGCATCGACTACACCAACCTGAACAACGCCTTCTCGAAGGAGGAATTCGTCCTCCCTCGCATCGACCAGATCATCGACTCGACCGTGGGGTCCGAGGAAACAACACCTTCTCGAAGGAGGAATTCGTCCTTCCTGGCACTCCTTACGTATCAACTTGGGAACCGAGGAAACTCACGGAACACTATCCATGCCATGGGATACGTCCTACGGGATTAAGTCCCTTAATAGCGCAATAATTCGATTAATGTAGATTGCTGACTGCTGTGGTTATGAGGATGATGTGAGCAATGATTGCTGCCTATTTATCCAAATACGGAGTTCCTTCCACAAATACATAGTTGAGAATGTTCATGATAATAATCTTTATCTTAGCTCCTTATAATGCTAGTGGTGTATCCGCCGCTCCCTGAGAACGCTTTTCCCTATTGCAGTTCCAATCTCTCTTACATACGCGATACTTACTTTGTGTGTTCAGCTGTTTTACTTTACTTATTGTTGCTCTTATACCAAAAACCCCAAAACACCTTTTTACGCAATACTCTTATTTTATCTTGTCACTTAGAAATTTATTTAGCATTTCTATTGTAATATTTATTTCAAAAGTTATTAGACTTCATACTCCTGCTCCCTATGGGATCGATATCTTTATTTTGAAACTAGCTACAAACGATATATGCACTTGCAGTCATCAGTCACCCTTGGGACCAACATGAGCCTCGCATAGGAAAGCGTGCTCATCGAGTTCCTACATGAGAATCGCGACATCTTTGCATGGAAACCATCTGACATGCCTGGTGTCCCGAGGGAACTCGCTGAGCACAAACTCAATGCTGACCCCAAAGTGCAACCGGTGAAGCAGTCTCTGCGGCCCTTCAATGACTAGCGTCGCTGAGCAATCGCCGAAGAATTGTAGCGTCTACTCGCTGCAGGTTTCATCCGGCCAATTAAGAAGAACAACACTTGGAGAATGTGCATCGACTACACCAACCTAAACAGCGCCTTCCCGAAGGAGGAATTCGTCCTCCCTCGCATTGACCAGATCATCGACTCGACCGCGGGGTCTGAGTCGCTATGCTTCCTCGACGCGTACTCTGGTTACAACCAGATCAAGATGACAAGCGAGGACGAGGAGAAAACAACATTCATCACGCCATTCGGTGCCTTCTGCTACACCGCTATGACGTTTGGCCTCAAGAATGCCAGCGTGACCTACCAACGGTGCATGCAGGAATGCCTTGCGAGACAAATTGGCCGCAACATCCATGTCTACATTAATGACATGGTGGTGAAGTCAACTTGCCAGAGCAACCTGCTCCACGACCTGGCTGAAACTTTCACAAATCTGTGGAAGTACAAGATCAAGCTCAACCCGGGGAAGTGCACCTTCGGCGTACCCACCGGACAGCTCTTGGGGTACATAGTCTCCAAGCGAGGCATTGAAGCAAACCCCACCAAGATCGACACCATAACATGACTCAGAAAACCCGAGTGCCTGCGCGATGTCCAGAAGCTGGCCGGGTGAGTCGTGGCTCTCAGTCGCTTCATCCCCCAGATCGGAGAGAAGGCAATGCCCCTCTACCGCCTGATGTGCAAGAACCCCACATTCCAGTGGGACAAAGAAGCGGACAACATGCTCAAAGCGCTGAAGGAAGTGTTGCTCGCGGCACCACTGATCGCCGCCCCAGTCGACAAAGAGCTAATGCTCGTCTACGTCGCGGCCTCCACTCGAGTGGTCAGTGCCGTGATGGTCGTCGAGCGACCATAAGAGGGCAAGGAGTGCCCCGTACAGGGCCCAATCTACTACATCAGCGAGGTCCTAACGGACTCAAGGCAGCACTACCCGCAGTACCATAAACTGGTGTCTGCGGTCTTCAGAGCCCAGCGACGGCTCCCACACTACTTCCAGCAGCACCCTATCACGGTTGTCTCCTCCGTGCCATTGCAAGACATCAGCAATCACGAGGTGATTGAGCAAGTCGCCAAGTAGGTCGTTGAAATCCGCGTCCACAACATCAAGTACGAGCCGCGCAAAGAAATCAACTGGCAGGCCCTAGCTGATTTCCTCGCTGACTGGGAAGAAGCACAGCAGCCGGAGAAGCTGCCCTATCTCCACTACTAGTCGCTCCACTTCGACAGGTCCAAGAACGCGGACGGTGCGGGGGCTAGGATCATACGCACCTCGACTTCACGCCCTGCACCAATAATATAGCCCAATATGAGGCCCTCCTGAAGGAAATATGCCCTAGAGGCAATCATAGAGATGATTGTATTTCATGTGTATCCATGAGTTATTATAATGTTCCTTGAATATCCATATACCAGGCAACTTGTATTGATTGGCAATTATGTGAATTGTTTGTGAAACTCTTTACTTGTATGGTTATCTAATAATTGTCCCTAGTCGGAGTTCATGCGAGGACACACGTGAATATTAGACTAGCACATCGATTGGTTAATGACTATGTTTCGCAAGTCATTGACATGGAGATGTCAAACCAATGATGTGGACACATGTTATGAACATGGGGTTGGACTGACCCAACATGAGACTAGCAATAATACTTGCAGCTCTCTCTACACATCGTGTACGTTTTGTCCTTAGACCTGAGATTGTCGCATGTACTTGAGATGTGGATCGACCTACTTTGGGGCTATCAAACACTACTCCGTAACTGGGTAGTTATAAAGGTAGCTTTCGGGTTTGTCCTGATACATGCTGCAAGGCATCGGTCAATCAAGATGGGATTTGCCCCTCTCTACTTGAGAGAGATATCTCTGGGCCCCTCGAGTGATCGGATCCAGAAATGCATGGCCGTGCTACATATGGTTAAGAGTTAACCTAGTAAAGGGATTCTGAATCACAGTATCGAGAAAGAGAGGTCAGCTTAGAGCTAGACCAAATATCGTGAGGCAAAGGGAAAGACATGTACTCAACCTTGTGATGGTTCGTCCGAATGATCTTTATATGCGTTTAGGAGTTGGCACGTCTTGCTAGAGGCCGCTACCAACTATTGACGGAGTAAGTGTACTCGCGTCATGTCTATACGTGTATGAACCTATAGGGTCACACACTTTAGGGGCTGGAAGCCTAATGAGGATTGGATCCGAATTAGACCAGGCTTAGGCTGCTAATGGGCTGCTAATGTAGAAGCCCACCAGGGATGCCTATATAAGAGGGAGTAAGGCGAGCTGAAAAGGAGAGAGCATTCCACCCAGCCGCCACTCCTCTTCCGCCTGTGTTGCACGCGCAGACCTAGCAGTCTGGCGTGTGACGACTTCCACTCCGGACGTGTGGATACCTCGGAGGTGCTGCATCTGTAGCACTTGGACGAGCCGCGCAAAGGGGAGCTGCTCGTGGGACGAGGACGAGGAGGAGACGTAGAACATCTACACTGCCGCAACGTGCTTCATCGAGTTCCGCACCTGCGCGTCTAGCGGTAATCCCGTGATCTATGACAATAGTATTCCTGGTTGACGCGGTAGAAATTTTTGATTTTACGCTAGTGTAGCCTACCCGTTACCCTTCAGTGGTATCAGAGCCGATGCTATTCAGTCATAGGTTCGGGAAGTTTGCATATGGTGATATGTAGATTGATATGATCGTTTGTATGGCGGTGTTTCTGGATTGATCTATGATCTTAATTTCCGTGATCGTGATTCTAAGGTCGTCGAACGACTTACCCCTACCGGTCGGTTTCCGCCATCGGGGTAGACAGTGACACATAAATCCTTCTGAATCACGCGAAGATCAATATGATTGATCGAATCGGGAATTAGATCTGAATCGACGTACCGTGATCAAAGGAGTTTGGTCAAATCGGAACTATGGTCGGTTTATGGTAAAGGTACCGCGAGGGGCGCTGCCCCTTCGAACCCCGCAGGGGGAGACCCCCTAGACCCCCCTTAGTCGTAGCCCCCTTTTTGTATCTCGTTAAGGTTCATAGGTGGTACGATTTCACATGATCCGGTAGAATGCGATTCTATGCACAACTTGTTTTTGCAGGATTTATGTGATCAGTATGGCCCAAAAAATGTATGTGATGCATGTATGTATTTTTTCATGACCTGCGTGTCGTGAGTTGGGCAACACGGCTGGAGCCATATGTGTTGTCAATTATTGTAATGGCCTGCGTGCCAACTTGTGATGATCCCAATACCATGTAATTTTGATTACTAGATGTTAGGAGTAATAGCTTGTATTAGTTCTTGGAGAACTCATCACTTGGAGGATGGCTCGCATAGAGCATGAAGATGGAGATCATCATGGTGGACAGGTTCTATGGCGATGGAGATCACCATGAGAAAATGGGCCATACTGTATCACATCTATGTGAATGCTATTCTTATACGTTTTACTACTATGCATGCTTAGATGATAGAAGTAGAACGATCCCTCACAAAGTTTAAGTTAAACCATGCCCTCCCAACCAAACCTTGCACCATCCTATGCCCTGTACAATCGTTGGTGGGTCTATGAAATTAGGGTGCCACGGTTTTCCTTGGCTGGATGGGTTTGTATCGGATACCTACACGCATAAGGGTTGGTGAGCTTAACAAGGTCATCTTAACAGTTAAGGACCTTGGGGCATAAAGGTTGGGCGCCTAGGTTTGACATAGAGATGTCACCCAACAACAAGAGTCATATGTGATATGATTAGCAAAGGTTGCTTACCGATTTACCTTGTCTTCTAGCAGTGATGCTAAAGCTCACTAGTCGACTTGTTAATTGTGGATCTTGAATCATTTAGTATCAATAGAGGGATGTTGATTTAAGTGGGAGTATATGCTATTAAATTGTTTAATATGTTTTACTCTTTCATGGTTACATGGCTTAGTATTTTGCATATTTTTTGTTGTAGATCAATGGCACCGAACAATTCATCACCTTTTGCTTTGCGTTCGATTCTTGAAAAGGATAAACTAAATGGAACAAACTATTCGGACTGGGTCCGTAACCTGAGAATTGTTCTCAGGGCTGAGAAAAAGGAAACTGTTCTGGATACCCCAATCCCGGATGAACCTGCTGATAATGCAACTGCTACCCTTAAGAATGCCTACAAGAAAGCATGTGATGAATCTCTTGAGGTCAGTTGTCTTATGCTTGCATGCATGGAACCTGATCTTCAAAAACAGTTTGAGGATCAGGAAGCGTACGATATGATCGTTGCGCTTAAGGACATGTTCCAGACTCAGGCTAGGACTGAGAGGTACAATGTCGCTAAGTCCTTTGTGGAATGCAAGCTGGCAGAGGGAGCAGCTGTAGGCCCCCATGTGATCAAAATGGTTGGTTACAGTCAGACTTTGGAAAAGCTTGGTTTTCCATTAGGCCAAGAGTTGGCCACTGACTTCATTTTGGCATCTCTTCCATCTAGCTATGGGCATTTCATTTCGAACTACCATATGCATGGGGTGGAGAGGGGCCTTAATGAATTATGTGGGATGCTAAAAACAGCAGAATGTGACATTAAGAAGTGTGCAGGGCATAGCCATGTGATGGCTGTGCAGAACAAGCCTAGCTTCAAGAAAAAGGGCACTTCTTGGCAGAAGAAGAAGGGCAAGGCTAAGGATACGATCCCTAAGCCAAACCCTGCACCCAAGCAAAAGGCTGGTCCTGCAGGAGACACTGAGTGTTTCTTTTGTCACGAATATGGCCACTGGAAGAGAAACTGCAGCAAGTACCAGGCTTCTTTGAAGAAAAGTGGAAGTAAGAGTACTTCCCACTCAGGTACGCTTGTTGTAAATGTTGTGGACATTTTTCTCGCAGATTCTTATGTTAACTCTTGGGTATTTGATACCGGATCGGTTGCTCATATTTGCAATTCGATGCAGGGGCTAATAAGGACTAGAGAAGTGCAAAAAGGCGAAGTGGATTTTCGCGTCGGAAATAAAGCAAGGGTTGCTGCATTGTTCGTCGGCGTCATGCAACTTCACCTTCCGTCAGGATTTATCATGGAGTTGAATAATTGTTATTACATTCCTAGTATGGGTCGAAACATTTTATCACCTTCATGTTTGATGAGGGATGGTTATTCATTCGTGAGTACAAACAATGGTTGTGTAATCTCTAAGAATGCTATGTTTGTGGCTGATGCTCCCATTGTGAATGGGTTATTTATTTTAAATCTTGATAATGCATGTGTTTACAATGTTAGTGCTAAAAGGCTTCGGCCAAATGATTTGAGTCCTACCTATCTATGGCATTGTCGTTTGGGGCATATAAGTGAAAAGCGCATGAAGAAGCTCCATGGTGATGGTCTTCTAACTTCGTTTGATTTTGAATCATACGAGACATGTCAAGCTTGTTTACTTGGAAAGATGACCAAGACGCCTTTTACGGGGTTTCCCGAGAGAGCGACAGACTTGTTGGAACTCATACATACTGATGTATGTGGACCAATGAGCACGACAGCCAGAGGAGGATATCACTACTTCATTACTTTCACTGATGATTTCAGTAGATATGGCTATGTCTACTTGATGAAGCATAAGTCTGAAACTTTTGAAAAGTTCAAAGAGTTTCAAAATGAGGTAGAGAATCAACGTGGCAAGAAAATAAAGGCCTTGCGATCTGATCGCGGAGGCGAATATTTGAGTCACGAGTTTAGCAATCATCTTAAGAGTTGCGGAATTGTTCCACAGCTCACGCCGCCCGGAACGCCTCAAAGAAACGGGGTCTCTGAACGGCGTAATCGAACTTTGTTGGACATGGTTCGATCGATGATGAGCCAGTCGGATTTACCATTATCATTTTGGGGTTACGCGCTAGAAACAGCAGCTTTCACACTAAATAGGGTACCATCTAAATCCGTAGTTAAGACACCATATGAGATGTGGACTGGAAAGAATCCCAGTTTGTCTTTTCTGAAGATTTGGGGTTGTGATGCATTTGTCAAGCGACTTCAGTCGGACAAGCTAACACCCAAATCGGATAAGTGCATTTTTGTGGGATACCCAAGGGAAACCTTAGGGTATTACTTCTACAACCGAGAAGAGGGCAAAGTGTTTGTCGCTCGTAGCGGTGTTTTCCTAGAGAAAGAGTTTCTCACAAAGGGAACGAGTGGAAGGTCGGTGCGACTTGAAGAAGTTCAAGATGAGCCAGTCGGGGATGCTTCTACGAGTGATGCTATTGTAGCAGAACAAGTTGAGGAACCCATGGCAATAGAAGCACCACAACCACGAAGGTCGGCGAGGCTCCGCGAAGCGCGAGAGTTATTATTGTTAGACAATGATGAGCCTGCGACCTATGCAGAAGCGATGGTGGACCCAGACTCTGAGAAATGGCTGATTGCCATGAGATCCGAGATAGAGTCCATGGGAGACAATCAAGTTTGGAACTTGGTTGACCTGCCTGATGGTTTTAAAGCCATCGAGTGCAAGTGGATCTATAAGAAGAAGATTGATATGGATGGAAATGTTCACATCCATAAAGCTCGACTTGTTGCAAAAGGTTTTCGACAAGTTCAAGGAGTTGACTACGACGAGACTTTCTCGCCCGTAGCGATGCTTAAATCTATACGGATCATTCTAGCCATTGCTGCACATTTCGATTATGAGATATGGCAGATGGACGTCAAGACGGCTTTCTTAAATGGAATCCTTTCTGAGGACGTGTATATGATGCAGCCCGAAGGTTTTGTCGATCCAAACAATGCTGGAAAGGTATGCAAACTTCAAAAGTCTATTTATGGGCTGAAGCAAGCATCTCGGAGTTGGAACATTCGATTTGATGAAGTTGTAAAGGAGTTTGGCTTCACCAAAAACGAACAAGAACCTTGTGTGTATAAGAAAGAAAATGGGAAATCACTTGTGTTTTTAATCTTATATGTGGATGACATATTATTGATTGGAAATGACATTCCGATGCTCGAGTCTGTTAAGACCTCATTGAAAAATAGTTTTTCTATGAAGGACTTGGGAGAAGCGGCATATATTCTGGGTATCAAGATCTATAGAGATAGATCAAGGAGGCTAATTGGATTAAGCCAGAGTACGTACATTGACAAAGTGTTGAAACGGTTCAGCATGGAAGAGGCTAAGAAGGGGTTCTTGCCCATGTCTCACGGCATTAAACTCAGCAAGACTCAGTGTCCTTCGACCACTGATGAGCGAGAACGCATGAGTAGGGTTCCATATGCTTCGGCTATTGGATCCATCATGTATGCAATGACATGTACTCGCCCAGATGTTTCCTATGCTCTAAGTGTTACGAGCAGATACCAGGCTGATCCAGGTGAGATTCACTGGACAGCGGTAAAGAATATCCTTAAGTACTTGAGAAGGACTAAGGATATGTTCCTAGTTTATGGAGGTGAGGTTGAACTCAGTGTAAAGGGTTACACAGATGCGAGTTACCTTAATGACTCAGACGACTCGAAATCGCAATCAGGTTATGTGTTTGTCATGAATGGTGGTGCTGTGAGCTGGAAAAGTTCCAAGCAAGATACAGTGGCCTCCTCTTCAACAGAAGCTGAATATATTGCTGCCTCGGAGGCTGCAAAGGAAGCTGTTTGGATTAGGAATTTCCTGATCGCTCTTGGTGTGGTTCAGGGCTCGTCCAATCCCTTGGACGTTTATTGTGACAACAATGGTGCTATTGCACAAGCCAAAGAACCTAGACAGCACCAGAAGAACAAACATATTCGCATGCGCTACCATCTGATTCGTGAGTTCATTGATGAAGGTAGTGTCATGTTATGCAAAATACATACGGACTCAAATGTTGCTGATCCCTTGACTAAGCCACTCCCGCAGCCTGCGCATGAAGCGCACACAAGAGCAATAGGTATTAGATACTCTCTAGATTGACTCTAGTGCAAGTGGGAGACTGAAGGAAATATGCCCTAGAGGCAATCATAGAGATGATTGTATTTCATGTGTATCCATGAGTTATTATAATGTTCCTTGAATATCCATATACCAGGCAACTTGTATTGATTGGCAATTATGTGAATTGTTTGTGAAACTCTTTACTTGTATGGTTATCTAATAATTGTCCCTAGTCGGAGTTCATGCGAGGACACACGTGAATATTAGACTAGCACATCGATTGGTTAATGACTATGTTTCGCAAGTCATTGACATGGAGATGTCAAACCAATGATGTGGACACATGTTATGAACATGGGGTTGGACTGACCCAACATGAGACTAGCAATAATACTTGCAGCTCTCTCTACACATCGTGTACGTTTTGTCCTTAGACCTGAGATTGTCGCATGTACTTGAGATGTGGATCGACCTACTTTGGGGCTATCAAACACTACTCCGTAACTGGGTAGTTATAAAGGTAGCTTTCGGGTTTGTCCTGATACATGCTGCAAGGCATCGGTCAATCAAGATGGGATTTGCCCCTCTCTACTTGAGAGAGATATCTCTGGGCCCCTCGAGTGATCGGATCCAGAAATGCATGGCCGTGCTACATATGGTTAAGAGTTAACCTAGTAAAGGGATTCTGAATCACAGTATCGAGAAAGAGAGGTCAGCTTAGAGCTAGACCAAATATCGTGAGGCAAAGGGAAAGACATGTACTCAACCTTGTGATGGTTCGTCCGAATGATCTTTATATGCGTTTAGGAGTTGGCACGTCTTGCTAGAGGCCGCTACCAACTATTGACGGAGTAAGTGTACTCGCGTCATGTCTATACGTGTATGAACCTATAGGGTCACACACTTTAGGGGCTGGAAGCCTAATGAGGATTGGATCCGAATTAGACCAGGCTTAGGCTGCTAATGGGCTGCTAATGTAGAAGCCCACCAGGGATGCCTATATAAGAGGGAGTAAGGCAAGCTGAAAAGGAGAGAGCATTCCACCCAGCCGCCACTCCTCTTCCGCCTGTGTTGCACGCGCAGACCTAGCAGTCTGGCGTGTGACGACTTCCACTCCGGACGTGTGGATACCTCGGAGGTGCTGCATCTGTAGCACTTGGACGAGCCGCGCAAAGGGGAGCTGCTCGTGGGACGAGGACGAGGAGGAGACGTAGAACATCTACACTGCCGCAACGTGCTTCATCGAGTTCCGCACCTGCGCGTCTAGCGGTAATCCCGTGATCTATGACAATAGTATTCCTGGTTGACGCGGTAGAAATTTTTGATTTTACGCTAGTGTAGCCTACCCGTTACCCTTCACCTCCTTCATAGCATGCGGGCCGCCAAGGCTATGAACGTCAATCACCTACGGTGCTATGGTGACTCTGACCTCGCCGCTGGTACCTATGACGCCATCTCCCCTACCATGATAGCATGCCACCAAGCGGTGGACCAGCTGGGGGCACTTCGCCGGCTACTCCGTCGAGTGGATCGACAGGCGCAAGAACGAGGAGGCCGACGCGCTCTCCCGCATCAGGTCGGCTCGCCAAACGCCACCCGTGGGTGTCTTCCTCGACATTATCAACAAGCCTTCTGTCTCCCTACCGAAGGAGATAGACATCGGGATACCTCTGCAGCCCGAGCCCATCCTGGTCGCCATGATCACAGAGCCCAGCGACGGGACCACGCCATACGTCGCTAACCTCGAGCACAAGATCCTGCCCACCAATGAGACCGAGGCGCGAATGATCGTACATTGCTGCAAGTCCTTCGCAACGGCGAGCTCCACAAACGCACCGTGACCGATGTGTTCCAACGCTGCGTACATCTGGAAGAAGGGCGCAATATCCTCCAGGACAACCATGCTGGCGACTACGGCCACCACGTCGAGGCCCGGTCGCTAGTCGCCAAAGCATGCGACATGGCTTCTACTAGCTCACCGCACATGCCGACACCGTCAACATCATACAATGATGTGTCGGGTGCCAGAAGTACGCCAACCATACGCACATACCTTGTTAGGCCCTCAAGACCATCCCCATCACCTGGTCATTCGCTATATGGGGCATCGACATGGTGCGCCCATTCAAGAAGGCCCCATCTGGCTTCACCCACCTCCTGGTAACAGTCGACAAGTTCACCAAATGGGTAGAGGTCAAGCCAATCAAGAAGTGCGATGGCAAGACTGCCACCAAGTTCCTCCGCGAGCTCATCTACCAGTACGACTACCCGCACAGCATCATCACGGACAACGACACCAACTTCACCAAGGGCGCCATGGCTCGTTTCAGTGAGGAACATGACATACGACTCGACCTCGCCTCAGTTGCACACTCGGAGTCGAATGGCCAAGCGGAACGCGCCAACCAAAGAGTCCTCCACGGCCTCAAGCCACGACAATAGGCCCCCCTCATGCGAACCCTTGGATGCTAGGTCAAAGATCTCCCCTCTGTGATATGGGCCATCCACACCTCCGTCAACCACTCAACAGGGTTCACACCCTTCTTCATGGTGTACGGTGCGGAGGCCGTCATGCCAACCAATCTGGAAACGACTCGCCGCGGGTTGTCAATTATGCAGAGGTGGACAACGAGATTGCCCATCAGGATGGGGTCGACCTAGCTCGCTCTTGCACCGCCATCTACCAGCAGGGACTCCGCCGCTACCACAGCCGCCGAGTCTGGAGTTGCACCTTCTAGGAGGGTGACCTGGTCTTGCGACTGATCCAGGACAAGAAGGGCATGCACAAGATTTCTCCCCCATGGGAGGGGCCATTCGCCATAGGGCGAGTCCTCGGCAACGACGCCTACTACCTCATCAACATATGAGGCAATGGCCAGCTTGAAGTCGGGCGGCCATGGAATGTAAACCTCCTCCGAAAGTTCTACACGTAGAACTAAAACTTGTACCCAACTGCTATATAAAATTAAATCGGATCGCACAAATTGTGTCTACTCGCCATCTCCTTATGCCAATCGCACTTGTACATTTAGCAATACACTACACACGGAAGTCAACCCTTAGTCGAGCGACCGACATGACTAACTAGTGCAACCCAAGAGCACCAAAAATATTCGGGTCTTGCACCATACACGAAAATGCCACCCCGGAGCCACCATCGAGTCGCCTCGCTCGACTGGCCTACTGGGCCAAGACAACTGAACACGCTTCTCACAGCAAAAACATCCTCCCCACCCTCGCGCACAGTGACTTGAAAGGTCAAGTACCACGCTCGGGGACTCACCACAAATGTCCCTCACGTGGCTTGGGAACGCACCAAGTATGAGAGCCTTCCTCGGACTCGCCACACGACTGCCTTTTCAAGGCAGGGGCAACACGTTACAAACAACATTCAAACGTCCTCACCTACCTTGGGCATGCGACTAGAACGGCCAAGCACCACGCTCAGGGACTCGCCTAACCGACCCCGTCTGCGTCTAGGAAAACGGCCAAGTATAGAGCACCCCTTGGGGTCGCCAAGCGACTGGCTCCACGAGCTACGGCTAGTCAACTCCAGTTAACCTAACAGCCTAACACAAACCAACATACATATACGTGAGGTCAACCCTACTAAAGGGCGGACACGCTCAGGGACTCGCTCAACCAAAAATACAAAACAAACAAAAATCACAAAGCAATGCGAGTCGATTGACCTTTTTTACTTTAGCAACAAATATATTGTTCATCATTGAGGTACATTATAAAAGAGGCCAGTCGCCACGGCTAACACAATGCCCTAGGGCAATTCTCTCACTCTACAAGTTTCGACGAAGAAGCGCCGCCATCGCCCTTGACCCGGACATATGGTTCCCAAGGGTTCAATGGGTACATCGTCAACTGCTTCGCCAACGATGACCGGAAGGGCTGCTCCGACTTCATGTCATGGTGCTCCGGTTTGGAGACGCCTGGCGCCACCCACCATCTCCTAGTACGGCAGCAGATCACCCATCGCCAATACCCGCTCCGCGAACGGAGCGGCCTTGGTGGTTAACCTGTGCACCTTCGTGATCTCCACCAAGCCAGTTGTAGAGGGATACCCGCTGGTGACATCGTCGAGGTCGAAGTCATCGGGGAAGTGCGCGAGCCCAAGACTAAGAGCCATGGTGGCCCCACGCTGGAAGGTCGAACACGCCATCCACTCGATGACGGCGGGCACCTCCTGAAGGTAGCGCCAAACCTTTGTCAACCCCCTAGGAATAACCTCGGTGGGGGAGATCCTCTAAAGAACAGCCTGGACGCACGGTGCCAAACCGGTGGCTGCGTTGACCACCTCCGTCACGCATTGTGAGGCGTTAAATGTCTTCACCACCAGGTCGCTTTGACCTATCACGACTGCAATGTCATAAAATCAAGATCACAAGAAAGAAAACTAGTGGCTCACCCACTCAGGGACTAGCCCACCCGGGGACTCGCCAAATACCAGAAAGAAGGAGTAGAAGAAGGTGATTCTCACCAAGGAGTTTGCGGCAACTCTCAGTCACGAACTTCTCGAGCGCGATCAGTTTCTCTTCAACCCAAGGATGATCGAGTCGGAGGCCTTCCACTCATCCTCCGCAGCAATGACCGCAGCCTTGGCCCTCTCATCAGAAGAAGCCATCATAGCTTTTGCCGCTTCCAGCTCCTTCACCAGTGAGCTGACCCGCTTCTCTGCCGCGGCCAATGTTGCCTTCACAACATCCAACTCGGCGACCGGAACATATCCCTCACGGGCCTTGGCAATTGCAGCAGGGAGATCATCTAAAGGATAGGAGAACCATAGTTCAATCTATGCACAACATCAAAAGTACAAATTCATCAAGATAAAATCAACTCACCAGCAGATGCTTGGAGTCGCCGGTTGGCTTCCTACGCTATCCACAGGTCACGTTCTAGACGTTCCTTCGCGGCCTGCCGATCGGATGATTCCCTTTGCAGGCCCTAAAGACATAAAGGAAAAGAGACTAAACGACTAAAAGTTCTAAGTGTCTAGCCGCTGAAATTCAGCGACTAGACCCTGGGGGACTAGACGACTAAAGTTCTAAGTGTCTAGCCACTGAAATTCAGCGACTAGACCCTCGGGGACTGGACGAGTAAAGTTCTAAGTGTCTAGCCACTAAAATTCAGCGATGAGACCCTCAGGGACTAGACAACCAAAGTTCTAAGTGTCTAGCCGCTGAAATTCAGAGACTAGACCCTCGGGGACTAGACATACCTATATGGCAGCACCTAACATGCTGTGAAGCTCGCTCACATCCGCTGAAGCAACCACGAACGATGTACGCCCATGACATTGCCCGACATCACCATCAACAACCTCAAGAACCTGTGGCAACTGCGTTCCAATAGTCGTGTGATACATTGCAAATGTATCTATAATTTTTGATGTTCCATGCTTGGTTTTATCTACTTTCTTGTGTTTTGTCCACACTTTGGAGTACTTTTCATATGATTTCTTGGACTAACCTATTAACAAGAGCCACAGTGCCAGCTGCCTATTTTCTGCTGTTTTTGGTTCTAGGAAAGTCAGAAAATGAATATTCTCGGAATTGGACGGGACAAAAGCCAAAAATCCTATTTCACCAGAAGACTCCTAGAGCCAGAATATGAGACAGAGTGGGGCTGGGGCCCAGCCACACCACCTGGCCATGTGGGCTGGGCCTGGCCGCACCAGGGGTGGTCTGGCCGCCCCAGACACCCCCTCGGTCTCCCTCTTCGCCTATAAGATGCCTTCTGACCTAAAAACTCAGGGGGGGGGGGGTTCGACATTTTTCCAGAAAGAGTTCCGCTCCGCCGCCACCACCAGATTCCACGATTCGGAACCAGAAACTCCGTTCTGGCACCCTGCCGGGACGGGGAATTGGAGGAGATCATCGCCATCATCATCACCATCGCTTCTCCATTGACCATCCATGTTTCCCCCATCTATGAGTGAGTAATCCCCCGCTGTAGGCTATGGGGATGGTAGGGATTTGATGAGATCATTCATGTAATGGCATCAGATATTAGGGCATGGTGCCTAGTATCTTCTATTAGTGCTTTATGCCTTTGTTGCGACTTGTTATGCTTAATGCTTGTCACTAGGGCCCGAGTGCCATGATTTTAGATCGGAACATGTTATTGATTCATTATGATAGTATTGTTTTTGGTCTTACCTGCAAGTTGTATACACACGTTGTTGTCCGGAACCAATGGCCCCGAAGTGACCGAAATCAGGATAACCGGAGGGAATAGCTTTGATGTGAGGATCACATGTGTTCACGGAGTGTTAATGCTTTGCTCCGGTGCTCTATTAAAAGGAGCACCTTAACTTCCAGTAGTTCCCTTGAGGTCCTGCTACAAACGGGCTGGCAGGACAAAAGATGTTGTGCAAGTTCTCATTGTGAGCACGTATGACTATATATGGAACACATGCCTAGGATTATCTAGTACTTGGATGCTTTATCTTATTTATCTGCAATTGCGCTATGTTCTGATTGCTATGTGAATTGTCTTGTCCATGCAACGCCCGTCCATCCATCTCTATGCCTACCGCGCTCTAATCCTACTGGTTGCTGTAATTGTTACTACTGTCTTTACTTTTACTACTGCTATTACTTTGCTTTTCCTACTACAAAACTGTTGCTACAGATAAACTGCTGTGAGCAAGATTGTTTCCAGGTGCAGCTGAGTTGACAACTCAGTTGTTAAGGCTTATAAATATTCTTTGGCTCCCCTTGTGTCGAATCAATAAATTGGGTTTCACTTCCCTCGAAAATACTGCGATACACCCCCTATACTTGTGGGTCATCAAGACTATTTTCTGGCGCCGTTGCCGGGGAGCATAGCTTTATTTATCAAGTTCACTTGGATTCACTATTGTTCAAGCTTAGTTTATTTCCGCCTTGTTTGCTTGTTTCTTTATCGAAATACAAAAAAAATTAGTTCCTACTCTAGTTGTTATTTCGTTGGTCTGTTATTGTCTTGCTTTATCATGTTTTCTATCAATGGTTGTTTTCTTTGAAACTGAGTCTTATTGGCAAGGTGGGTTCACGGAAGATCAAAAATATTATTATAAAGAACACCGCTTGTCACAAAAAGGGAAACACTTGTGCGAACAAATTGATAAATTGTATACCATTGCTAGAAATGTGTGCTCTACTTATAATGTTACTTATTGCTTTGAGAAATCTTGTTGCTATAAGAGGTATAAACACCTCCCTTTTCAATGTGAGATAATGATAATGTTACCATATCTTCTTATGTTAAAGGAAATTATGACTTTTATGATGTGGAACAAATTGAAGAATTTATTGCTTGGAAGGGTGCATTTGAACTTGCTAGTTTGCTTGAAAATATTGATGATTCACCTTATAAATATGAGGTTTATGATATACTTAGATTTTGCTTTGATAATTACAAGGAAGAAAATGGCTATATTCTTGAATATATTAATAGATGCTTTCCACAAATGGAAGAGACTAATGCCTAGTAGGATCCTATGGAAGAAGAAATTGATGAACCTGAAAGCTCATTAGATGAAAAAGAGGAGGAGAGTGATGAACAAAAGGAGGAATAATGGATTAGCTACCCATGCCTACCTTCTAATGAGAGTAACTCTTTATCCCTTACATTATTTGATTGTCGCCCACACTTACCAAAGAAGGATGAATGTCATGCTCATGTTATCTATGATAATCCTTTATTTGTGCTTAACTTTGATTTACATGGTATTAAAGAGTTTTGCTTAGAAACTGTTTATGATAAAGCTCTAGACGATGGTCCTATATTGAATGATCAGCCATCTTGTTATAGAATTGTTAAAAGTGGGATTGAAGGTATTAATCCCACTATTTTTGAGCTTGATAAAAATTATGCGTTTGTAGATCATGAAAAGCATGCTTTATGTGATAGTTATATTGTTGAGTTTATTCATGAGGCTACTTAAAATTATTATGAGAGAGGAAAATATGGTTGTAGAAGTTTTGATGGTATTGAAACACCTCTCTATATGCTGAAAGTTTTGAAGTTACTATTGTTTTATTTTGCTATGCCTGTCACTTTGTTCTTTGCGAATTTATTTGCATACAAGATTCCTATGCATAGGAAGTGGGTTAGACTTAAATGTGTTTTGAATTTGCTTCTTGATGCTCTCTTTTACTTCAATTCATATTTCTTATGTGAGCATCCTCTGAAACTATCATGCCTAACTTAAAGGCGTTAAAGGAAAGCACTTATTGGGAGATAACCCAAATTTTTTAGATGAGTCTTTTATTACTTTACTAATAACCGCTCATTATCCTTTTTATTTGCTTTTTGTGCCAAGAGTAACCTCTAATGAGAGAGAAGTAACGGTTGGGAAAGTTGTTGTCCTGAAACAGATTTCTGTGCTTCACCGTAAAATTTCGTGTAAAATATCTGTATGTCCTTTTGAGGCATGAATTTTTGTGCTTTTGCCCCAGGTTGTTATCTAACTTACGTTAGTTCAGCACTTTTTGATTTGAGCAACAGAAGGTCTTCAAAAACATTTGTCTTTACCTGCTGGTCTGTTTTGACAGATTTCTGCCATTTTTTGCATTTGCTTCTTGTTGGTTCCTTTTTGAGTTCTTTCGGGGAATTGAGCTTTTTTAGGGAAGTGCTACAGTAGCTAGTGTTTTAATGGAAGTTTTATTGGTGTTAGAACTGAACCCAAAGACTTATTATCTTGAGTGCACTAATGTTGCTAATAAAGATTGTGTGGAGTTTTGTATGAAGGAAAAATTTTAGGTGTATGAGAGGAATGAGTATTGAGATAAAGAATGGACTAAAGCTCAAGCTTGGGGATGCCACGCGTGTCACCCCAAGAAATATCCAAGAAGTAAAAGCGTCAAATCTTGGGGATGCCTAAGGCATCCCCTTCTTCATCAATAAAAATCCTAGGTTTCTTCCAAACACTTCATTTTTCTTGTCTCATGCACAGTTGTGTTGTTCTTGGGGCGTCTTCTTTTTAGTTTTTGTTTTGGTTTTTCGTTTGCTTTGTTTTCTTAGTTTTCTGAATAAATTTGTTGGACCTCCTCTTTCATGCATTGGTTTTCAAATAGTTTTGTTTGGATTGGAAAGAGTAGGAAAGTTCATGCTTAAGTGGTAAAGAGAGCTTGTTTTTTAATGTGGCCTATGCTTTGTCATGCCATACTCGATATAGTTTTGGCTTTATGCTTAGTATTATTTGCTGTAGCATGACTTGTTATAAACAATTGAGATTTCTTAATGTTCTTTGGATGAATCATGCGTTGTTTTAGCATATTAAAGCATAGTATTGTGGTATTCTCCTTTGATGCTTTATTTGGGTTGACTTGGCACATGCTCACACCATGTTATGACTATCCCAAGTCACCATAATCCTTTATGATCCTTTAGTTTTCAACTTGTTGTATCACTTTATGCTTTGATAAATGATGTTTTGTCGCTCTGCATGATTATGGCCATTATTGCTCTCTTAGTTGGTCGCTCCTAGTCTTTTTCTAGCCTCCGCAACCAAGTATGAGTTCCACTCATGCATCCAACTCCTTAAACCAAGTTATTCCAAAGATTCCACCATACCTACCTATTAGCATTCGCTATTCCAAGTATCTTCATGTTTTTGTTTACCTTCCAAATTAAACTTGTTATGAGAAAACTAGTGATTAAAGCTCTCATGAACTTGATGGCACACTTTACTTTTCTTGTTCTTAATAAACTTGAACCATTGTGTCATCTATGTTGTATATGCTTGCACTTATTTGTTGGGGATTAGCAGAACCATGCTGTCATGGGGAACGCTTTTAACATTGCACTGGTACTTTGTACCTAGTTGATATCATGCTCTTTTGTCTATGGATGTCGTCGGTGTGAAATGAAAGGGGAGCTTGTAGGTCCATGGAGTTATGTATATGTGTTAGAGAAATGCCTGGGCCGCTGGTCTAATCCATGCTGACATGGTGGAAACCTGCAGCGTAACCATAATGAGGTGTCTATGAAGCATTATTCTAATAAAAAAAGAGTTCGATATTGAGGAAAAATAAAAAAAAGAGATTATGAAAAGAGGAAAGAGAGAAAAAAGCACCATATTCCCATGGTAAATAAGAAGATTGCTGAGATGCTCGTTGACTGCTTGCCTTGTCATTTTGATATGGGGATTCTTCCGTATCATCGGGCAAGGGGTACCCCGTTGGCGGTTCTCTATGATACACATGTACTTACAATGACAAGAACTTACCGGTAACTAAACTTGTGTAGCATGAGGAGCGGCCCTCGTATTCAAGGGACATGAGATTTCCAACTTATACTTCCTCAAGCATATACTTCATAGTTTGTTCACTTTAACCTTAACCACTTCAAGATGCTTATGATAGGGGGAATGAGAGCTGAAAGCTAATAAGTACCATAATTTTTGGAAGCTCTTTATGAGACTTGAATCCCTACTTCCTTCTATGAAGGCCTTTCTTCCACTATATATATTGAGTCTCCACCTTCTACCTTTATGCACTTACTTTGAGAGCATAGTGGCCATTCTTAGTTCTATGTGCATTGTCCCAAGACTTGTTGATTAATGCATACCTTGATATTGCTTGTTTTGAACTATTTGTATCTAGTCACTCTTATGAACTTTGAAGGTGTCCTATGCATTTATATTTGCTACTCTATGAGGGACAAGCTGAATACTACTATGCTATGTTTTCTTTATGTGAAACAAACAAACGTCTTGCAAAGCATTATTATTCATGAATCTTTTGTTTATGCCTTTTCATGTTGCAACATAGTTGCTATGTCTTATTGCTAGAACTTTGTCTTTCATGCTATGATTGAAGTAATATGATCCCAGCTTTGAATGTTTTACAAATACTTTGATCAAGTTTATGATGGTGCATGTCACCTCAAAAATTATTCTTTCTTTTTATCACTTACCTACTCGAGGACGAGAAGGAGTTAAGCTTGGGGATGTTGATACATTGCAAATGTATCTATAATTTTTGATGTTCCATGCTTGGTTTTATCTACTTTCTTGTGTTTTGTCCACACTTTGGAGTTGACATGGGTATACCCTATAGGTACTCGAGATTGGTATATACGGCCTGAATACGTAGAGGCCCACGGTGTCGCCAAGGCCCAAATGAAGAACTCGAGTAACCTACCGACTCTCGATTGCTTGAAGAATAAGAAGAAGCTAAAGATAGAAAGTTCAAAGGAGAAAACACTAACATGTAACCGACTCGACCTGCTACCCGAGACCTAGCCTATCTATATAAAGGCTAGGAGGGGGCGGCGAGGAGGACACACACAACCCTAGTTTCCACAACCCTCGCCAGATTGCATTTGTGCACCATTGTAATCCTCGATTCCTTTGATAATTCCACGAGCAGACAAGCAGGAGTAGGGACCTCTATGAGGCCTGAACCTAGGTAAATCTTCGAGTCCCCTATGTGCTTGTTTGCTAGTCGATAGATGTCTCCAGCGCTCCCTCCTTCTCGAAAACCCAAGTCCATAACAATGGACATTGATGAGTTAAACCCTCGTCAATTGACGCCGTCTGTGGGAATCGGGAGTGCTGATGTTGCGGCTTCTTCGGCCCCATCAACCGCGATCTACAGCTCCACAACAGTGGAGATTCGCCAGCTCTTCGGCGCGTTCAACTTCACCGTCCACACGCCGGCCACTCGCCCGGCTTTCGAGTTCATGGGTGACGGAATCAGCCTGGCAATAGGGAGCTTCCGCTTCCAAGTTTGTCAGATGGGCACGGTTCGCATGCCTGACCAGCCGACGGTGCCGTCGATTGCCCCAGCATCATGGTTCCCTCCATCGATTGGCACCCTCAGTGAGCTCAACGCCCCGACAACAGTCGAGAACACGGTCAGCGACAACAGTCATGAATTCGATCTGAGTGATTTGGCCACTGAAGATGGGGCCTACGGCTCCGGATCTGAGAGCTACGGGAGCAGCAGCTTCCCCAATCACATGTGCATCTTCATCAACGCAGGTGATACCTCCGCCAACCGCGACAACATGGGCAACCGTGGCAACGAAACCGACCTGCCCAACGGCGGCAACGGCGGCAACGGTGGCAATGGTGGCAACTGCGCCCCTGTCTACAATGGAGGAGCAATCGAACCTCCAACCATAACAAACGAGCAAATCGACGAACGCGTCGCGATCAGGCTCAACGAACAAGAGTGGGCTCGCTGCCGCGAGGCCTTACGAGGCAACCCTCTAGCCTTCAGATCTCCACAAGAACTGCGAATGGGCTACCACTGGCTCCTGAAGGAAGAATTTAAGCGCCAAGTGCAAACTATCGCGCAACTTGAGGCGTGCAAAAAGGTGGCAGATGAGTCGAGCCTTCGACGTGCCGGGCTCTCCTCCCATGGAGGATCCTCCTCAAAGGGCAACGAGTACCTCGCAAACAAGAGGCGATCTCGGATGGCCCATCTCACCGAGCAAGAACGCATAGAAGCTGCAAAGGTCCTCGACTTCAGCTCTATGACAGTTGATACACGGGGCAACGTGGCCCCCAAGATGCCGCATGCCACGGTGACAGCAGCCACCATGTACCTCCTCAACAACCAGCCGCCGGCTGGAGATCCCCGAGCCGCCATGCACCGATCTATGATCGCGGGCTTGGGACTAGTCGAAGCCGCCCTCGACAAGGAACCAACACCGGAGCCGAAAAAGGCAAAGCGCTAGCAAAGCGCTACTCCTCGCCCTCATCCAGCGACGATAGTCACGACCTTTCTCGACGCCGCCGATCACGGCGACACGACCACGACTATGATGCGCGCGATGACCTCACGCAACGCAAGATCGACAAATCAAGGGCGCGACGTGCTCGGTCAAATGACTCGGAAGAGGAAGATGTGGAGCTCTGTGGTGCCAGATGCTTCAGCAGGTCCATCAGGCAAAAGCGAATGCCCAAGGGGTTTAAACTCCTGTCGGAGAACCCGAAGTTTGACGGCCTATAGGACCCGAAGATCTGGTTGGAGGACCACATCTCCTCCGTCAGGCTCCATGGCGGCAGTCGAAGCACGGCCATGCAATGTCTATAGCTATAGCTGTAAGGCGCCACTCGAGCATGGCTCAACAACCTCCCATGTGGATCCATTCGCAGTTGGGATGAGCTAGTTTACAGCTTCGTGCGCAACTTCAAGGGCACATACAAGCAGCCTGCATCAATCGAAGAGCTGAGATGCTGCCAGCAAAGATCAGGCGAATCGCTATGCTCCTACATCCAAAGGTGGTCCATCATCAAGAACTCCACAGAGAACATCTTCGGAGGATCGCGCGATTGACGCATTCAACGGTGGCCTCCGCCGCATAGATCTTAGAGAGGAGCTGGGCCGCTCAAAGCCCAAGACCATCGACCACCTGATGGAAATCGCGAATCGGTGGGCCGATGGAGAAGATTCAGTGAAAAATTGTGTTCACTCCGACGAGGAGGCAGAACTCGAGCGCAGACGCGACCGCCGAGGCAAACGCCACATGCGCATCTATGATGACCGCGACGATGTCAATATGGTCGCAGCTGGCTACGCCGACAGACTCGACGATAACTACAACAGCGGATACCGCAACGGTGGATACCGCGACTCCGGGAAAACCACACAAGTGTGGCAACGCCGCAATCGTGATGAGGCACCCGCGACATCCATTGAAGACAAACTGTCCGGGCCATGTACGGTGCACTTCTACATCGACAAACATGATGGAAAGAAGAAGTCCAGCCACCTCCTCAAGGACTTCTGCGAGTTCCTCAAACTACATGAGGGATTGGTTCGGATGAATCGCAACACAGTCGAAATAGGCTACGGAGCGGACCCAGGCGCCGTGGCACATGGCGCTTGATGCACTGACGATCGACGTAGAGCTCTTTGGGAACCCCAAGAGGAAGGTATGATGAGCACAGCAGAAAGTTTTCCCTCAGTTATGAAACCAAGGTTTAATCGAACCAGTAGGAGCAAGGAAACACCCCAAAGGTGTTACTAGCTGAGCTTTGGCAGGGCGCACTACCGGTGCTAGTAGCAACGTGGAGACCTGCACAACACAACCACAGAACTTTGTCCCCAACTTGCGATGAGGTTGTCAATCTCACCGTGTTTTGCGGAAAACAAAGGATTAAACATATCGAATGGAAAGAACTAAAAGTTTGTAGAAAGTAAACACAAAGCAGTAAACAGTTGTAGATTGTATGTAAAGTAAAAGGACCGGGATCCATAGTTCACTAGAGGTGGCTCTCCTTAGATAGATAACATGCTGGGTGAACAAATTACAGCGGGGCAATTGACAAACACCGAGAACGCAATACATGCATATACTAATCATCTTGACTCCTTTGAGACTTGATTGGGCATTACAACATAATACATAGACCGCCATCCAACTGCATCTATGACTAATAATCCACCTTCAGGTTATCATCTGAACCCCCTCCAGTATTAAGTTGTAAGCAACAGATTATTGCTTTACGAACTGCGTGTAAAGTAAACAATACAATTGTTCTATGAACAAAGGATCGTTGGTTTCTCCCTAGTAGCAACAACACATCTAGTACCTTAGAGATTTCTGTCACTTCCCCAGATTACCAGAGGCATGAACCCACTATCGAGCATAAATACTAACTCTTGGAGTTGCTAGCATCTACTTGGCCAAGATAGCTACTAACAACGGAAAGCATGCAAGATCTCAAATAACAAAGACATGATAGAATCAATAATAAATCTGAAATAGCATCTCAATATCCATCGGATCCCCGCAAACACAACATGATGAATTACAAATAGATGATCTTGATCATGAACGGAGCTCACAAGATCTAAACTTGAAAGCACAAAGGAGGAGAAACCAGCCATCTAGCTACTACATGGATCCGCAGTCCAAGGATGAACTACTCACGCATCACACCGGAGGCTTGCATGGTGATGAAGAAGGCCTCCAGGGTGATTTCCCCTCTCTGGCAGGGTGCCGGGAAGAGCTTCAAATCCCCCCGATCTAGGGACAGAGACGACGGCGGCTACAGACTCTTTCGTGGATTTTTGATCGGGTACTTAGGGTTTTCGTCCCGAAGGCAACTTATAGGCGGAAGGAGAGGCCGAGGGGGTGCTAGGGTCGGCCAGACCACCCCCTGGCGCGAGCCAGGCCTGGCCGTGCGGCCAGGTGGTGTGGCCGGCCCCTGGCCCCTCTCCGTCTCGTATTCTGGCACTTGACCCCTTCTGGAAAAATAGGCACTTTGGCTTTTATCCTGTCCAATTCCGAGAATATTCATTTTCTGACTTTCCTGGAACCAAAAATAGCAGAAAACAGGCAGCTGGCACTGTGGCTCTTGTTAATAGGTTAGTCTAATAAATCATAATAAAAGTACTCCAAAGTTGGAACAAAACACAAGAAAGTGGATAAAACCAAGCATGGAACATCAAATATTATAAATACATTTGCAATGTATCAGCGCTCCGCCATCGCCACCTGGAATACCCCCAAACGCAGCTGTGCCGGACCAGCACCAGGGAGGCGAACCATACCCACGAGCCATGGGTACCATGATGATCCAAAAAGGACGCCCTTCCAACAGGGTGCAGAAGGCCATCACTCGCCAAGTAAACTTGGCCACAAACTCGCCACCATCTACCACTGAGTACCTCAACAGAAGCGAGTCCTACATCACCTTCGACAAACGAGATCATCCGCCTCAAGTACCTCGTCTAGGCCATTGTCCCCTCGTACTCGAGGCACAAATCGGAGGTTTCGACATGAGTCGCGTCTTCATGGACGGCGGAAGCGGCATCAACATTATATTCGCGAGTACCTTGCGAGGAATGAGGATCCCTTTGACTTGCCTAGAAGCCTCGGACACAACATTCCACGGCATCGTCCCAGGAAAAGGCGTGTATCCCCTGGGCAAAATCAACCTCGACGTCATCTTCGGCATGCCGAAGAACTTTCGGCGCGAGCGCATCGACTTTGAGGTCGTTGACTGGCCCTCACAATACCATTGCATCCTCGGACGTGTCGCGTTCGCTAGGTTCATGGCAGTGCCACACTACGCCTACCTGTAGATGAAAATGCCAGGTCCTAATGGCGTCATCACAGTCAAGGGAGCTTCGAGAGATCCGACAGTTGCGACAGGGAATTCAATAGAATTTCCCAGTCCTTCGGCATGCAGGAAGAACTCGTGAGACTAAAGGAGTCGATAAACAACAGTCTGCCTCCCCTAAGCCAGCCAAGTTCGCCCGATCTATCTTTCGACTCATTGGTGCACACAAAGAAAGTGCAGGTCCACCCAACGGATCCCACCAAGACAGCCCTCATCGCCAACAACTTGAGTCCCACATAGGAACTCGCGCTCGTCGAATTCCTCCGTGAGCACTGGGAAATCTTCGCCTGGTGTCCAGCGGACATGCCAGGAGTTCCCAGGGAATTCGCCGAGCACGCACTCAACGTCAACCCAGACGCAAGGCCAGTCAAGCAAACAATCCGGCAATTATCTGAGCCAAGAGCAAAGGCAGTCGGAATGGAGATCAACAGACTCCTTGACGCCAAATTCATACGCGAGATCAAGGAAAGCACTTGGCTCGCCAACACGGTGCTAGTACCAAAAAAGGACACGGATATCCTGCGGATGTGCATGGACTTCACCTCTTTGAATAAGCACTACACAAAGGATCACTTCCCGTTACCATGAATCGACCAGATCATCGACTCCACCGCGGGATGCGAGCGCCTCTGCTTCCTCGACGCCTACTCAGGCTATAATCAGATTCGAATGAAGGAGGAAGATCAAGAAAAAACAGCATTTACAACGCCCTTCGGTGTGTTCTGCTACAACACTATGCCCTTCGGGCAAAAAACGCAGGAGCCACCTACCAGCGGTGCATGCAGGCTTGCCTCAAGGACCAACTTGGTCGCAACATCCAAGTCTATGTCGACGACATAGTAAGCAAGACCAAGGAGGAAGCATCCCTAATCGACGATTTACGCGAAACCTTTGCCAACCTTGACCGCTACTGGATCAAGCTCAATCCGGACAAATGCGCCTTTGGCGTACCATCTGGGCAACTACTCGGGTATCTCATCTCCGCGAGAGGAATCAAGGCAAACCTGAAGAAAATAAAAGCCATACTAGCCATGGAGAAGCCAAAAAACATAAGAGGTGTCCAGCAGCTGGCTGGGCGAATCGCGGCCCTCAGTCGATTCATCAGTCGGATGGGTGAAAAGGCACTGCCCTTCTACCAACTCCTCCGCAAAGGTGAAAAGTTCAAGTGCACCAACAAAGCGCAGGAAGCATTCGAAGACCTCAAGCGCCTGCTATCCACTTCGCCAGTATTGGTGACCCCACGAGAAAGGGAACCGATGTTGCTGTATATCTCTGCCACCAACCAAGTGGTCAGCACAGTACTTGTGGTCGAACGAGCCAAGGAAAACAAGGTCCACGGGGTAGAGCGCGTAGTCTACTACCTCAGCGAGGTTCTCATGCGAACAAAATAGTGGTACCCGCACTTCCAGAAGCTGGCATACGGCGTCTTCATGACCGCCTGGCGACTGTGCCACTACTTCCAGGAACACCCAATCGTGGTGGTTAACGACGCCCCGCTAGGACATATCCTCAATAACCCCGACGCCACGGGATGAGTCGCGCTTTGGGGAATCGAATTGTCTCCACGAGACATTACATACGAAAAGCGTGACGCAATCAAGTCGCAAGTTCTTCCTGACTTCCTCATGCACTGGATGGAAAACCAGCTCCCCGAAAAACCAGACATGTCCTACCTCTGGACAATGCACTTCGATGGATCCAAGAGGAAGGACGGAGCAGGTGCAGGTGTCATACTGACATCACCCCAAGGGGACAAGCTGAAGTACATCCTGTGAATGCAGTTCACCGCCTCCAACAACGAAGCTGCATACGAGGCCCTGCTACACGGGATGAGGATGGCAAAAGCCTGCGGCGCCAGGAGGCTCATTATATACGGCGACTCCAAGTTGGTCGTTAACCAAACAATGCATGAGTACGACGCACTGAACGACAACATGATCGCCTACCGCGACCTCTACGACACACTCGAAGGGGACTTCGACGGCTGCGAGCTGTGACACGTAGGTCGCGAAAGCAATGAAGAGGTGGACGCACTTGCCAACATAGGTTCTACCTGCGCCCCCATACCACCTGGGTATTTCTCGAGCGCATCTGCGAACGCTCCATCAAGCCAAAGACAGCAGAGAAGAAAACAAGCGCAACAACGGACTCAGGGGATACGCCACCCAATGAGCCAATGGCACTCGACGACCTGGAGCTGGATACAGGACTCGAAGGACCAATGAGCGTCATGATGATCGAATCATCCTGGACTCAGCCATACATCACGTACCTCCTCAGCAAAAGGCTACCGGACGATCCGACTGATGCACGGCACATCACGCGGTGATCCAAGGCATTCGCTGTTATCAACGGCGAACTATACAAATGCAACATCACAGGAGTACTCCAGCGATGCGTATCCATGGCCGATGGAAGAGCTGTTCTCCTTGACATCCATGAGGGAACATGCGGACACCACGCTGGCAGTCGCGCCCTCATGGCCAAAGCTCTATGAGCTGGGTTCTACTGGCCTACGGCCATGCGCGACGCCAAGGACATCATCCAGAAATGCAATGCGTGCCAGCGATTCGCGGACAAGCCGCATGCACCTGGCGGAGAGCTCCGGCCAATTCCATTGGCCTGGCCCTTCGCGCAATGGGGGCTCGACATGGTCGGCAAGCTCCCCAAGTCCTCGCGAGGAGGCTACGTCTACCTCCTGGTCGTAGTCGACAAGTTCACCAAGTGGATAGAGGCCATGCCAATGACCAATCAATCAGGGCATAACGCAGTCAAGTTCTTCAAATCCATCGTCTTCCTCTTCGGAGTGCCACACAACATAATCATAGACAATGGGACAAACTTCACATCCAAGGAGTTCCAAGAATTCTGTGAGAATCTGGGAATCAACATCAGCTACGCCTCGGTAGCACGTCCACAGACCAACGGTCAGGTTGAAAAGGCGAACGGGCTCGTCTACGGTGGCATCAAGAAGCGACTCCTCGGGCCACTCCGAGAAGTCGCGGGTTGCTGGCAAACGAACTACAATCAGTACTCTGGAGCCTACGCACAACTCCAAACAATGCTACGGGCTACACCCCGTTCTTTATGGTGCACGGGGCTGAAGCAGTGCTACCCGCCGAGGTACGGTACAAGGGGCCGCGCGTGGTCGCTTACAGCGAGCAGGAGTCATCCCTTGCACTCGAAGACTCCGTTGGCATCCTTGACGAGGCAAGGGAAATCTCCGCGGAGAGATCAATGATCTACCAGCAGAACCTACGCAACTACCACAGTAGGAGGCTACGCCCCAGATCCTTCGTCGAAGGCGACCTGGTCCTGCGACTGAAGCAACAAGGACATCTCAAGCTCGAGTCCCCCTAGGAGGGACCATACGTGATTACAGAAGTAATCCTAGGTGGCGCCTATCTCCTTCAAGATCTAGAGACAAGAGTCGCATACTCCAACCCCTGGAACATCGTGCAGCTGCGACGCTTCTACCCTTAGTCGTTTTTACTTTTACATTGCAAATAAGGCACTCAGCCAAGGATACTTAGCCACACATTGTACTTCGTACCTACTCGCGAATAAATAAAGCTAAGTGCCCCAAAACTCTGTGTTCTCCTTTATTTTTTTCATTATCCACTCGGGGGCTGCGCCACCCTATGCACATCTATTCTACGAACTAAAACGCGATATTCCTGAGTAGCTGGCACATCAATCGAAACCCTTGACACACAACAAACCAGTTGCAACGCATCTGACAGGTTGACAAGGGACTGAGATAAGCGCATGGCCAGGCTAACGAAAGGAATCGCATAGTGTAGCGCACTCGCAAAACATACATGCTAAAACAAGCTCTTTTATACATCATCGACAATCAGTTATGCACATCATTACATACGAACTTTACAACACTGGTACATTTATGTGCAGGATACAAACTAAACCA
Source organism: Avena eriantha (assembly GCA_910589775.1). Taxonomy (NCBI): domain Eukaryota; kingdom Viridiplantae; phylum Streptophyta; class Magnoliopsida; order Poales; family Poaceae; genus Avena; species Avena eriantha. The sequence goes on along the minus strand of OU342741.1, from coordinate 79,277,147 downwards.
CTACTGCAACAAGAGAACGTTGGTTTGTTCCTCGAAGAAGTCGACGATCTCCTCTGCTGGGCGATCCACCGCCTGATAATGCGGCACCATATTCCAAGCAGAACCCGCTAGTGGCGCAGGTGGTCCAGCCGCAATTGCCGCAACGTCTACATCGGGCTTATGCAGTCGTACCAGCGACAGAGCGGCCTTGGCACCAGCCACCAACTGCTGCCTTACACACTCGCGAACCGCAGCCAGGTCTTGGAACTTGGCAAGGAGGGCTAGCAGGCTCGATGGAGCAACATCCAGCGCAAACATCGTCCGATAAATGTTCTTCAAGAACGACTATGACTTCTTCAGGAAGTGCAGCACTCACGACGCATGATCCTGTAGGGTCGCCAGTGCAATTGCATGATCGTGATCCACCCAGAAGTATCCACTCTCTTGAAGCTGCTCTTGGTTCAAGTCATGCATGCGAATGGCAATCCTATCCTTCTCATCCTGCGGATGGCGCTCGTTGACAACTATACAAAGCAAAGACGGAAGTGTGAAGACAGACACCATTGCGAGTGACTACAAGAAAAGATAAGAGTAAGCAAACTAACATTTAAATTGGTCGCCCAGCTGCGTCATCTCCCCCAATAGATATTGCTCTCAGGCGGTGGCCTTCTCTGCCTTCGATTTCCATACATCCGCATTACCGCGGAGCACAGACAATTCACGCTCCAACTGCTTCACGCGATCACGCAGTCGCGAGAGCAGAGACAGCTCATCCACCCTCAAGCGCGGCGGTGCCAACGTATCATCAAGGGGCGGCGAATCCTGAGGTTCCCTCAAAGGATCATTTGATGTGCCCTACCACAAGCCAAGCAAGAAGCAATAAGAAGACCAAATCGACACACAGACAAAAGATTTGAGTGCATTCAAGATTAGCAAAAGTATCAGCAGATACACTCGCCAAAGGCATGTTCTTGAAAACATACACAAACTAATAAACTATTACAAAGCTACTGCGGAGCAACTAGCTCCTTCGACTTAGACGGCTTCGGGGGCCTCATCGAGTTCGTGGCGGTATCAGATGCCACTGACTTTCCGACGGCCCTTGATGCCGCAGCCTTCGCCGCCTTCTTGGCCCGTTGCAGCTCCTCAGAGTACTTCGCAACCGTGTTAATCAGCTGCGGCCCATACTTGCCACAGGCAGTCGCGAAGGGAGCAAATACTACCTTCTGGCCTTCCATGCTAACGGGCATCGCCCTTGAGACCGCTGCAGGATCAACTTCGACTCCGTGGGCCTGCACCATAGCGAGTGACATTGACGCGCCAGCCGCACGGAGCGAGTTCTTGAAGCTTGCAGGGACACCCCCGGCGAGAGACTCCACCAGCTCATCCATGTTCTCGATCAGCTCAGCCTTGGGCATCAGCTCCTTCCAAAGGTGACTGAGCATGCCCTTGGCCTTGGAGAGCATATCTTGAATGGCGGCGCTGCGGTCCTCGACTGCTGAAAGCGCACCCACCAAGGCATCGTCACGACGGAGGGCCTGAGGGGTGAAGCTCAAATTGCCAGCATCTGAACATAAACCCACACATGGGCACGAAAGTCAGCGCCAGTGACAAAATCGAACAAAGAACGATAATGATATCCAAACAAGGTACCTGAGAGGGCCTTGGCAATCGAGAAAAGTTGTTCTTCGAACAACTTCTCCCTAGCTGCGATGGAGGCACGCAGATCCTCTTCGCGCTTTTGTGCCTCTTCACGCGCCGCGAGTGCCTCATCGCGGCTCTTCACAGCCGCTGCCAGTGTCTTTTCCATGGTGGCGGCGTTGCACAGAAGGGCATTATGTTTAGCTACAAGAACAAAACAAAAAGGGATTGACTATCAGTCGACTACATGAAAATGATGCAGAAGAAGGAGAAGTGAAGAGCACTTACTTTCTACCACGCGATGGCATGTATCCAGCATTGCATGCTGGCCACTCATCGCAAGCATCTGCTCCGCCAAGTGAGCGGCTTCCTTCACAAGGAGCTATCGCAAAAGGAAAAACAACAAAGGATCAGCAGAAGCCATAGATAACATCGACTGCAACATCAAAAGAAGAAATATTACACTTACATGATCCTCCAATGACTTCGAAGTCGATTGGTGTGTAGTCATCTGGGAAACCATCCGATGCTCCCCATCATGCGGAGAGGTGGAAGAGTTGTGCCCGGAGTGGGCCGCCAATGGAGGGGAAGGAGCACGCTCGACCTCTTTCTTGGCCCTTGAGGTTGCGACTCCCGATTCTTTCAAAAATTGGACCTCGCCAGAAGATGACGGTGCCTGCTGACTGCAAGACAAAACCGACATCAAGAAAAGGGCAAATCCAAAGAAGAATCAAAAGGACAACTCGAATACTTACCAATCAAACTTATCAAAGTCAAAGGTTGGCTCCCCCGACTCTGACGAGGACTCGTTTGGTAGTCGCATCTTCTTGCGAGAAGATGGCACCACGGCACTCACAGGAATGCCAAGGATTGGCGACTCCACACCAACACCTGCACCTTCCGGAGTTGAAGCAGACGACGCATCGGAATCCTTGCTGCGCGAATGCTTGCGAGTATCCGGACTACCCGACTCGGGGGCTTCCTCCTCCACATCAGATGGGACGGTCGACTCCGACTCATCCTCTTCCAAGGCTTCATGAGGAATAACCCCCTCAGGAAGAGGGGGCATACAGGGTGACACCGCCCAATCCTGCATACAGACCACAATTTAGCACAAAGCAAAGAAACAGCAAAGAGGCAATCAACAAACTAAGCAACTACGTAGCACAACTATACCTCAGGAGGAGGGTTAGCAGCATCGAATGGAGGAACGACTGGTTCACTAGGGAGCACATCCTTGACGGTGTACTTGGTGACCAGTCGAACCCTTTTGTCTACCTCACTCATGGACATGTCATCGGCAGACACGCGAGTGACATTGTTAGCGCCAGCCCACTGGAACATGGGGTGGACTCTGGCCTGCAGGGGCTGGACGCGACGGCGCAACCACGTGCAAATGAGGGCGCAACCTCCCTCCTCTTTGCCTGTAAAAACAAAGAAGGCCCCTGAAGAAAGGATGCAGGGGCAATGAGAGGCCGCGAATGATGAATGCTAGGAACATCACTCGAAAACCGGCAGGAGGAGAGGGGATTACCTCGCCGCCAGGGACGCACGCGTCAGCGACTGCGGCAGACAACACTCCGTCTTGGCGAAGAAGACGAAGATCCGAGGACTTGATCATAGATGGACGCCACGCGCCATTCGTGACGCGGGTGCCCGTGCCCTTCTTCTTCCCGCCAGCGGCGGTGCTGGTGCCCGCAGCGGCGGAGTCGCCTTTCTTCTTCATCGCAGCAGCGGCAGCAGCAGAATCGGCCGAGCACCTCCTTTCTTCTTCCCCATTACGCGGCGGCGATGCGACCGGAGGAAGTAGCTGGGAAATGTGTGGAGCTAGTCCAGCGCCGTGGAGGGAAAAGAGCGCAGAGAAAGCAGAGGAGCAGTGGCAATGGCGATGAAGGCAAAGGAAGAATGGAAGTAGATGTGAATTTTACCGTCGCAGCGTCACTACTTAACCCCTGGAAGATGCAATCTAACAGCTCAGAAAAACCCTACAAGACGCGTGGAGTTCATCGTGCTCAACACGTGGAGGAGCTGAAGCGCGAACCGTCCCCCACTACTCCCATTACGCGTGAAAATCAAGGAGGCGCAGTTAAAATAAAGATTACGCACGCCCGGTCAAATCAGAGTCAGGGAGTGGGACCCACCGCTCGTCATGTCCTGTCAAACTCGCTCACGCGGGCAACTGAGGTCATGAAATCGTCAGCACTGACGTCATCAAAAACTACGTAGCAGAAGACTTCAACTACTTTAGTCCTCGTTCAAGTCTTAGACTCCACCAAGCACCCGGGGGCTACTCCCATAGGGAGCGCTGGTCGCGCACCCTACGTTTTTTCTTCTTCTTTTACATGAACATGAACAATCAAAGAAAAACAAATCACTCGAAATACGGTTCGACTATGGACATGGGTTACTCCCATAGGGAGCGCTGGAAGCAAATTCAACTGAAACAAGCAAACAAAAGACGACAGCAGTCGCAAAAGTTCTTTAGTCCCTGCCTGACTCTTCGACTCAACCAGGCACTCGGGGGCTACTCCCATAGGGAGCGCTGGTCGCGCACCCTATGATTATTGGTACAAAGTACTGTGTGTTGATAACATCCACACTCGAAGTTTATGGTGACACCGCCTCATAATTTTTCCCTAGAAAGAGACTGCGTCTCCTGGGTCACCTGAATCGTCTACGCAATGAAAAAATTTGGATGTCGCGCTTACAGCGTGAAGATAAGACCTGAATAAGGCCTAGCAACGCATTAGCTGCGCACTACCAGAAATATATCCGTGCCTACAGGTACGATGAACATGCCTTGACGGACGCGTCGAGAGGTCACACCCATATACTGGAATTCGACTCCTGTAAGACCTCCGTGGCTTGAGTCGAATTACACCAGCACTTTTCCGGATTCGAGACCAGGGACTCGAGTTCGAGTAGATGGCGTTGTTTTACCCAAAGGTAGTTAACTAATACCGGTACATCGGTTAAATCAGGCACGCACATCAACAATCCCTATGACATAAACAAAGCAGTCGAAAAACATACTTAGTCATGCACTCGAAAGGCTTCATAAAGTCTCCAGTCGAATCTGCGATTCCACTGGACACTCGGGGGGCTACTGACATGGGTATACCCTATAGGTACTCGAGCTTGGTATATACGGCCTGAATACGTAGAGGCCCACGGTGTCGCCAAGGCCCAAATGAAGAACTCGAGTAACCTACGGACTCTTGATTGCTTGAAGAACAAGAAGAAGCTAAAGATAGAAAGTTCAAAGGGGAAAACCCTAACATGTAACCGACTCGACCTGCTACCCGAGACCTAGCCTATCTATATAAAGGCTAGGAGGGGGCAGCGAGGATGACACACGCAACCCTAGTGTCCACAACCCTCGCCAGATTGCATCTGCGCACCATTGTAATCCTCGATTCCTTTGATAATTCCACGAGCAGACAAGCAGGAGTAGGGACCTCTACAAGGCCTGAACCTGGCTAAATCTTCGAGTCCCCGGTGTGCTTGTTTGCTAGCCGATAGATGTCTCCAGCGCTCCCTCCTTCTCCAAAACCCAAGTCCATAACAATGGGCATTGATAAGTTAAACCCTCGTCAGGAGTACTTTTCATATGATTTCTTGGACTAACTGATACATTGCAAATGTATCTATAATTTTTGATGTTCCATGCTTAGTTTTATCCACTTTCTTGTGTTTTGTTCCAACTTTGGAGTACTTTTCATATGATTTCTTGGACTAACCTATTAACAAGAGCCACTGTGCCAGCTGCCTGTTTTCTGCTGTTTTTGGTTCCAGGAAAGTCAGAAAATGAATATTCTTGGAATTGGACAGGACAAAAGCCAAAGTGCCTATTTTTCTGGATGTCATCAAGTGCCAGAATACGAGACGGAGAGGGGCCAGGGGGCCACCACACCACTTGGCCGCGCGGCCAGGCCTGGCCTGCGCCAGGGGGTGGTGTGGCCGGTCCCCGCACCCCCTCAGCCTCTCCTTCGGCCTATATATTACCCTCAGGACGTAAACCCTAAGTACCTGATCAAAAATCCACGAAAGAGTCTGTAGCCGCCGTCATCTCCATCCCTAGATCAGGAGGGTCTGAAGCTCTTCCCGGCACCCTGCCAGAGAGGGGAATTCACCCTGGAGGCCTGCTTCATCACCATGCAAGCCTCCGGTGTGATGCGTGAGTAGTTCATCCTTGGACTACGGATCCATGTAGTAGCTAGATGGTTGGTTCTCCTCCTTTGTGCTTTCATGTTTATATCTTGTGAGCTCCGTTCATGATCAAGATCATCTATTTGTAATTCTACATGTTGTGTTTGCGGGGATCCGATGGATATTGAGATGCTATTTCAGATTGATTATTGATTCTATCATGTCTTTGTTATTTGTGATCTTGAATGCTTTCCGTTGTTAGTATCTATCTTGGCCAAGTAGATGCTAGCAACTCCAAGAGTTAGTATTTATGCTCGATAGTGGGTTCATGCCTCTGGTATAGAACACTTCCCTAACTCCCATTCAAGAAAGGTATAGAACACTTCCCTAAAAAGAGAAAAAAGATTTCTTTTGCTTCTCCTTTGAAAACAAAATTTGGTCTTAATGCTTCTTCATTTGAGAACACTTGATTCTTTCTTTGCTTCTTATGCCTAACTTAAAGGCGTAAAGAAAAGTACTTATTGGGAGATAACCCAAAAGTTTTAGATGAGTCTTGGAAGTTATTACTTCAGAAATAACCGCTCCTTATCCTTTTTATTTTCTTTTTGTGCCAAGAGTAACCTCTAATGAGAGTGAAGTAATGATTGGGAAAGTTGCTGTCCCAAAACAGATTTCTGTGCTTCACCGTAAATATTCGTCAGAGAGCTCTGTATGTCGGATTAAGCTTTAATTGTTTGTAATTCTGCCCCAGGTTGTTATCTAACTTTCGTTAGTTCAACACTTTTTGATTTGAGCAACAGAAGGTCTTCGAAAAAATTCGTCTTTACCTGCTGGTCTGTGTTGACGGATTTCTGCCATTTTCTGCATTTGCTTCTTGTTGGTTCCTTTTTGAGTTCTTTTGGGGAATTGAGCTTTTTGAGGTAAGTGCTAAAGTAGCTAGTGTTATAATGGAAGTTTATTGGTGTTGGAACTGAACCTTAAGACTTCTTTATCTTGAGTGCAGTAATGTTGCTAATAAAGATTGTGTGAAGTTTTGTATGAAGGAAAATTTTCAGGTGTATGGAAGGAATGAGTAATGAGATGAAGGATGGAATAAAGCTCAAGCTTCGGGATGCCACACGTGTCACCCCAATAAATATCCAAGAAGTACAAGCGTCAAAGCTTGGGTATGCCCAAGGCATCCCCTTCTTCATTAATAAAAATCCCAGGTTTCTTCCAAACGCTTCATTTTTATTGTTTCGTGCACAGTTGTGTTGTTCTTGGAGCGTCTTCTTTTTCATTTTTGTTTTGGTTTTTAGTTTGCTTGGTTTTCTGAATAAATTGGTTGGACCCCCTATTTCATACATTGGTTTGCAAATAGTTTGGTTTGGTTTGGAAAAGAGTAGGAAAGTTCATGCTGATGTGGTAAAAAGAGCTCATTTTTTACTGTGGCCTATGCTTTGTCATGCCATGCTTGATATTTTTTTGGCTTTATGCTTAGTATTATTTGTTGTAGCATGACTTGTTATAAACAATTGAGATTGCTTAATGTGCCTTGGATGAATCATGCGTTGTTTTAGCATATTAAAGCATAGTATAGTGGTATTCTCCTTTGATGCTTTATTTGGGTTGACTTGGCGCATGCTCACACCATGTTATGACTATCTCAAGTCACCATAGCCTTTATGATCCTTTAGTTTTCAACTTGTAGTATCACTTTATGCTTTGATCAATGATGTTTTGTCGCTCTGCATGATTATGGCCATTATTGCTCTCTTAGTTTGTCGCTCCCAGTCTTTTGCTAGCCTCCACAACCAAGTATGAGTTCCACTCATGCATCCAACTCCCTAAACCAAGTTATTCCAAAGAGTCCACCATACCTACCTACTAGCTTACGCTATTCCAAGTATATTCATGCTTTTGATTACCTTCCAAATTAAATTTGTCATGAGAAAACTAGTGATTAAAGCTCTCATGAATTTGATGGCACACTTTCCTTTACTTGCCCTTAATAAACTTGAACCATTGTGTCTTCTGTGTTGTATATGCTTGCACTTATTTGCTGGGAATTAGCAGAACCATGCTTTCATGGGGAACGCTTTCAACATTGCACTTGGTACATGTACCTAGTTGATATCATGCTCTTTTGTATATGGATGTCGTTGGTGTGAAATGAAAGGGGAGCTTGTAAGTCCATGGAGTTATGTATATGTGTTAGAGAAATGCATAGGCCGCTGGTCTAATCCATGCTGACATGGTGGAAACCTGCAGCGTAACCATAATGAGCTGTCTATGAAGCACTCTTCTTATAAAAAGGAGTCCTATCTTGAGAAAAAATAAAAGAGAAAAGAGAAAAAAAGAGATTATGAAAAGAGGAAAGAGAGAAAAAAGCACCATATTCCCATGGTAAATAAGAAGAATGCTGAGATGCTCGTTGTCTGCTTGCCTTGTCATTTTGACATGGGGATTCTTCCGTATCATCGGGCAAGGGGTACCCCGTTGGCGGTTCTCTATGATACACATATACTTACAATGACAAGAACTTACAAGTGACTAAACTTGAGTAGGATGAGGAGCGGCCCTCGTATACAAGGGACATGACATTTCTGACTTACACTTTGTCAAGCATGTACACCATAGTTTGTTCACTTTAACCTTAATCACTTCAAGATGCTTATGGTAGGGGCAATGAGAGCTGAAAGCTATAAGTACCATAATTTCTGTAAGCTCTTTATGAGACTTGAATCCCTACTTCCTTTTATAAAAAGGTGTTTCTTCCACTTATATTGAGTCTCCACCTTCTATCTTTATGCACCTACTTTGAGAGCATAGTGGCCATTCTTAGTTCTATGTGCATTGTCCCAAGACTAGTTGATTGATGCATACTTTGATATTGCTTGTTTTAAACTATTTGTATATAGTCACTCTTATGAACTTGAAGGTGTCCTATGCATTTATATTTGCTACTCTATGAGGGACAAGTTGAATACTATTATGCTATGTTTTCTTTATGTGAAACAAACAAACGTCTTGCAAAGCATTGTCATTCATGAATCTTTTGTTTGTGCCTTTTCATGTTGCATCATAGTTTCTTTGCTTATTGCTAGAACTTTATCTTTCATGTTATGATTGAAGTACTATGATCCCAGCTTTGAATGTTTTACAAATACTTTGATCAAGTCTTTGATGGTGCATGTCACGACAAAAATTATTCTTTTTATCACTTACCTACTCGAGGACGAGCATGTCACGACAAAAATTATTTTTGATGTTCCATGCTTAGTTTTATCCACTTTCTTGTGTTTTGTTCCAACTTTGGAGTACTTTTCATATGATTTCTTGGACTAACCTATTAACAAGAGCCACAGTGCCAGCTGCCTATTTTCTGCTGTTTTTGGTTCCAGGAAAGTCAGAAAATGAATATTCTCAGAATTGGACCGGACAAAAGCCAAAGTGCCTATTTTTCTGAATGTCATCAAGTGCCAGAATACGAGACGGAGAGGGGCCAGGGGGACACCACACCACCTGGCCACGCGGCCAGGCCTGGCCCGTGGCAGGGGGTGGTGTGGCCGCTCCCGGCACCCCCTCGGCCTCTCCTTCCGCCTATATATTGCCCCCGGGACGTAAACCCTAAGTACCCGATAAAAAATCCACGAAAGAGTTTGTAGCCGCCGTCATCTCCATCCCTAGATCGGGAGGGATCTGAAGCTCTTCCCGGCACCCTTCCGGAGAGGGTAATTCACCCTAGAGGCCTTCTTCATCACCATGCAAGTCTCCGGTGTGATGCGTGAGTAGTTCATCCTTGGACTACGGATCCATGTAGTAGCTAGATGGCTGGTTCTCCTCCTTTGTGCTTTCATGTTTAGATCTTGTGAGCTCCGTCATGATCAAGATCATCTATTTGTAATTCTACATGTTGTGTTTATGGGGATCCTATGGATATTAAGATGCTATTTCAGATTGATTATTGATTCTATCATGTCTTTGTTATTTGTGATCTTGCATGCTTTCCATTATTAGTAGCTATCTTGGCCAAGTAGATTCTAGCAACTCCAAGAGTTAGTATTTATGCTCGATAGTGGGTTCATGCCTCTGGTAATCTAGGGAAGTGACAGAAATCTCTAAGGTACTAGATGTGCTGTTGCTACTAGGGAGAAAACAACAATCCTTTGTTCATAAAACAATCGTATTGTTTACTTTACACGCAGTTCATAAAGCAATAATCTGTTGCTTGCAACTAAATACTGTAGGGGGTTCGGATGATAACCGGAAGGTGTATCATTAGTCATAGATGTAGTTGGATGGCGGTCTATGTATAATGTTGTAATGCCCAATCAAATCTCAAAGGAGTCAAGATGATTAGTATATGCATGTATTGCTTTCTTGGTGTTTGTCAATTGCCCCGCTGTAATTTGTTCACGCAACATGTTATCTATCTAAGGAGAGCCACCTCTAGTGAACTATGGATCCTAGTCCTTTACTTTACATACAATATACAATCTTTTACTGCTTTGTGTTTACTTTCTGCAAACTTTTACTTCTTTCCATTCGATACGTTTAATCCTTTGTTTTTCGCAAAACACGGTGAGATTGACAACCTCATCGCAAGTTGGGGACAAAGTTCTGTGGTTGTGTTGTGCCGGTCTCCACGTTGCTACTAGCACCGGTAATGCGCCCTGCCAAAGCTCAGCTAGTAACACCTTTGGGGTGTTTCCTTGCTCCTACCGGTTCGATTAAACCTTGGTTTCATAACTGAGGGAAACTTGTTGCTGTGCTCATCATACCTTCCTCTTGGGGTTCCCAACGAGCTCTACATCAACACCGCCATCAAGCATTTTTCTAGGTGCCGTGCATTGAGCCATCACTAACCTATTAATAAGAGCCACAGTGCCAGCTGCCTGTTTTCTACTGTTTTTGGTTCCAGGAAAGTCAGAAAATGAATATTCTCGTAATTGGACGGGACAAAAGCCAAAAATCCTATTTCACTAGAAGACTCTCAGAGCCCAGCCACACCACCTGGCCGCGCGGGTTGGGCCTGGCCGCGCCAGGGGGTGGTCTGGCCGCCCAGACACCCCCTCGGTCTCCCTCTTCGCCTATAAGATGCCTTCTGACCTAAAAACTCAGGGGGGTTCGACATTTTTCCAGAAAGAGTTCCGCTCCACTGCCACCACCAGATTCCACGATTCGGAACAAGAAACTCCGTTCTGGCACCCTGCCGGGACGGGGAATTGGAGGAGATCATCGCCATCATCATCACCATCGCTTCTCCATCGACCATCCATGTTTCCCCCATCTATGAGTGAGTAAACCCCCGCTGTAGGCTATGGGGATGGTAGGGATTGGATGAGATCCTTCATGTAATGGCATCATATTGTTAAGGAATGGTGCCTAGTATCTTCTATTAGTGCTTTATGACTTTGTAGCGACTTGTTATGCTTAATGCTTGTCACTAGGGCCCGAGTGCCATGATTTCAGATCTGAACATGTTATTGATTCATTATGATAGTATTGTTTTTGGTCTTACCTGCAAGTTGTATACACACGTTGTTGTCTGGAACCAATGGCCCCGAAGTGACAGAAATCGGGATAACCGGAGGGAATGGCTTTGATGTGAGGATCACATGTGTTCACGGAGTGTTAATGCTTTGCTCCGGTGCTCTATTAAAAGGAGCACCTTAATTGCTAGTAGTTCCCTTGAGGCCCCGCTGCAAACGGGCTAGCAGGACAAAAGATGTTGTGCAAGTTCTCATGGCGAGCACGTATGACTATATATGGAACACATGCCTAGGATTATCTAGTATTTGGATGCTTTATCTTATTTATCTGCAATTGCCCTATGTTCTGATTGCTATGTGAATTGTCTTGTCCATGCAAAGCCCGTCCATCCATCCCTATGTCTACCGCGCTCTAATCCTACAGTTTACTGTAATCATTACTACTTTCTTTACTTTTACTACTGCTATTACTTTACTTTTCCTACTACAAAACTATTGCTACTAATAAACTGCTGTGAGCAAGATTGTTTCTAGGCGTAGCTAAATTGACAACTCAGTTGTTAAGGCTTATAAATATTCTTTGGCTCCCCTTGTGTCGAATCAATAAATTGGGTTTCACTTCTCTCGAAAATACGGTGATACACCCCCTATACTTGTGGATCATCATCGTGGCAAAGGGCCTTGCCACAAAGCGAGGGAACGTCGCGGCCGTCGTTGCCAGAGCGCTGGCTGAAGGCACTGGCACCTCTGTTGGCATGGACGGTTTGCTCGGCTCCTAGCTGGCGACCACTTCATCTTCAGCAGGAATGGTGGAACCGCCCTTCCCCACATCTTCTTCCGCCATGGTAGCAGAGTCGCCCTCCTTTCTCCTCTTCGCGCCTTCACCCAGCTCCTCGACTTCGGCGGCCTTCCTCTTCTTGGAGAGAATATCATTTTGCGGCCTGAAAGTTGGGGCGCCTAGGCAACGCGGTACCCAAGTTCCCTGAAATCAGCCGCCATGACTACACTTGGTATGCCAAATACTCAGAGGGTCTTTTTTGGCACGAATTCAACTTTACGTTTCAATAAAAAATATCAGGCTAACAGCCATCAAGTTGGGCCCCTCCTGTCAGTTCTCGCCGTTATGTCGCTCCCGTCTCTTAGGTGTCAATTAGCTTGCAGCGTTGGCGCCTGCATCCATTACGCGTCTTCTTCTTCCCCGGAGCGGCAATCTGTGGGGCATCGCAGCCATGGCGCGGAGTTGGGACATGGACGAACCTGCTCGGCCTAGCTCTCCTCCCTGTAGGCTTGTAGAGTTGGTATATGCATCCATTATGCGTCTTCTTCTTCCCCAGAGCGGCAATCTGTGGTCGCGGCCATGGTGCAGAGTTGGGACGTGACGAACCTGCTCGGCCCCGCTCTCCTCCCCATCCCGAGTCAGAGCTCGCCCTCACCATGTACGCACCCATGGCATGGTGCGGGGACGAGAATTGGTTCCTGGTGAGATCTGTCACCGTGTCGACCATGCTTGGTTCTGTTTTCCTCCTCTAGAATCCGAGCTCGCCATCGTCGTGGTTGCACCCACACCAATTCTGCCACCTCTGCCGAGGTCTCTGTGGTAGCTCAAGTTCTGCCATGTTGAACCTGTAAGGAATTTGTTGAAGACTACGTGCCGCTCCAAGGTCTTCGGCTGATGCCTTCGGCTTCTGCCAACGTGCACCGCCGATGTGAGATCATTTAGTTACCTCAATACAAAATATCGAGCAATTTAATTTGTTGATGTATTCCTTGACAATTATAATATAATCGAGCACTAGAAATATTTTGTAGTGTGCATGAGCATGATTAGTAATATAATTGAACACTAGAAATTTTAAGGCACTCCATATAAAGGAGTAGATTAATATAGAAAGTTCACCAGAGACACCACGGATATATTGTCTTACATGCCACACACAGGTAATAATTAACTAAAACAAAAAAAGCAGGGGCGGCAGCAGGAGGCCAGGACATAGAGATGCCTAGCAGGGCAGGGGCATTTACAGGAGGCAGGGACAACCTAGTCGATGGGATACAGGCCAGTCCTGACATAATCCCGGAGAAATTTTCCGAAGGTGGCGTGCTACACCAAGGTAATCGGCCTATGGCTTCTGCCTCCGCCTCTGGCAACACCCACCGCATGTTGGATCATGCTATCGAGGTCCACGTTGATTGCTCTGCCATAGATGGGCAAAACAGTCTCCCCCTACGGTAGAAACGGATTAGTCCACACCGTAACCGCCTCAGCACGTAGCGGCTCTTGTTGTCCCTGGATTCCTTGCTACCGTCCACTTCATCATTATCCTCCTGTTGATTTTTAAGAACATAACTTAGAACTCATACATATGATTGAATTGTATTACAACTCAAGAATTAACAAGATTTACATGTAAGACAATATATGCGTGGATATCAAAGAGAAAGCATCTCAGCAATAGTTTGATCGGTTCATATATCATTTCATCTCCACACAATGACAAATAATTGCATCGGAGTGTATGTAGAATAAAGATTGCGGCCTCATAAGTTTCTTCAGGGATGGCGTGAGTGAACCAAGTAACAATTGCACAACCTATATTGTTCTTGTACATCGCCCCAGGTTCACTAACTCATCCCTGAAAAAATCTGACACCAATGTGTCTGCCTCTCTTTTGGGACAAATTTGAATCATCAATAAGAAATTGAAATGTAATCGTACAAAACAATATTCAGGGATATACATAGTCAGGTACAAACACAAGCCTAAATATTGTAATTATAAATAAAAAACCAAACAATTAATCTTTAGGTATATGTTAAAAATACTTATGATCAAAACCATTCATATACATATGCATCATATGAGAAAAAAATTAGGGCCTCATTTTTTTCAATGATGGAGTCGGAGAACCAAAATACCAACAGCCCAACCTATACTGTTTATGTGCATTGCTACCTCAGGTTCACTAACCATCCCTAAGAAAACGACACCATCAAATGCCCTTGCTCTATTTTGGGGAAAAATGAATCATTGGGCTCAGTAAGGAATAGAAATGTAATGTTATAGGCATGATGTGTATCGAAATCAACACTCAACTAGCAAACTCAACTAGATGACACATGAGAAGATTGGGGTTTTGTGACTAGACGGATTGGGGTTTTGTGACTAGATGGCAGATGCATCAATCGACCGATCGAACCATATATATACTACCCTACTTCAAGAGCAAAAGAATTTGTACACGATTGAGCAAATCCTATGTATGAACAGTGAAATCTGCGGCTCCGACTAGAGAAGCTAGCAATGTAGTACCTCAGACTCCTCATCAGGGACCTCCTTCTCGAACTCGTCATTCTCCGTGATTGCGTCGAAGATTTTTTGTACGGTGATGGGGTCGTTGATGTAGAGCACCGGATTGCCTCCGCCTGCCGCCTGCCCCCCATCCAGATCTGCCGCTGGCACCACGATGTTGTTGGCCACGACGTTGTCGGCCACCTGCTGCTCGGCGGCGATGGCTACTGGCTGGACGGATGAGCTCGCACCCTCGACAGCACGGCGACGAGCGGCGTTCATGCTCGGAGAAGACGCCTCTGCCTGCTTGGCGATGACCGAGCCATCTGCCGCTGCGCTTTCAACTGGCTTCACCTCCGGCTTGTCTCCACGCATACGCTTCATGGCGCACCTAGGGAAGGAGGTAGTGCAAGCGAGGGAGCTTCGGCGCGCGTGGTAGGTGCAGATTGGGGTCTTGGGACTAGACAGACTGGGGGAAAATGACACGCGCACATGGAAGAAGAAGGGCGAGCGGGTTTATAAATGCCGGACCGTTCATAGTCCTCGAGTGGACACGTTTGGTGGTCGAGGGGGTGGGGGCTACCACGATCTCCACCTTTTTGTGAGTTCACTTTTTTTTGAAACAGCCACGATCTCCACTTTAGAGCTGCATTGAAAACACGCTCATGGCATACCTCGATTCCACTGCATGAAAGTGGCGCGGAACCAATTTATAGCAACATTATATCTACTCAAGGGGGGCCTTGACTCATGGAACTTACTTGCGGTAGGGCCCAGTTGGAAGTGAGATTGAGAGCGCTACGTAAAAATGGAATATGTCTTATTATAATCAAGTGGCAATAAATTGCAGCATCCCGTCGACAACCGTGCACTTGATGACCCCATTGCCCTATGCATGTGTTGTAGTAGCAGTAGTATCCTCTGCAGACTAGATTAAACGTGACATGACCACTCGACGACTTTTTCCATGGACAGCATCGCGTTCCTTCTTGTAGAGGGAGACGTCCGTGTTGTCTCGCGTTGTACTTTCAAGGGAACGACGTGTGCAACGATCATCGTTGGATCACACAGGATCAACGGTTGGTGCGCACGATCCACGTGACAACTATGACAACCAATCAGGGTGTAGCAGACAGAGTGAGCACAAGTTTGGGCTTCTATGAAAGAGAGAGGGGGAACCAAGGGCAAAACTGAGTAGTATCAAAAAACTAGGGGCAAAACTGAGTAGTATCAAAAAACCAAGGGCAAAACTGAGTAGTATCAAAATTGAAAGTGTGTGTCTTTTACAATGAAATACATCGTGGCATACATCAAAGTATGCCAAGATAGATCCACTAGAGTTTATTGCATGTGTGTTCTTCTCATAAACCACATATGGGTCACCCAGAGTCATTGCATGTCTGTTCTTTTCACAAACCACACATGGATCCACCAGTGTCATTGCATGTGTTTTCTTTTCATGAACCACACCCAGTGTCATTGCATGTGTGTTCTTCTCACAGACCACACAAGGATCCACCAGTGTCATTGCATGTGTGTTCTTCTCATGAACCACACCTAGAGTCATTGCATGTCTGTTCTTCTCACAAACCACATAAGGATCCACCAATGTCATTGGATGTGTATTCTTTTCATGAACCATAGCTAGATTCATTGCATGTCTGTTCTTCTCACAAACCACACATGGATCCACCAGTATCATTGCATGTCTGTTCTTTTCATGAACCACAGATAGTGTCATTGCACGTGTGTTCTTCTCACAAACCACACATGGATCCACCAGCGTCATTGCATGTCTGCTCTTTTCATTAACCACAGTTAGAGTCACTGCATGTGTGTTCTTTTCAGAAACCACATATCACCTGTGTCATTGCATGTGTGTTCTTCTCATAAACCACATAAGGATCCACCAGTGTCATTGGATGTGTGTTCTTTTCATGAACCACACCTAGTGTCATTGCATGTCTGTTCCTCTCACAAACCACACATGGATCCACTAGTGTCATTACATGTGTGTTCTTCTCATGAACCACACCCAGTGTCATTGCATGTGTGTTCCTCTCACAAACCACACATGGATCCACCAGTGTCATTGCATGTGTGTTCTTCTCATGAACCACATCTAGAGTCATTGCATGTTTTTTCTTCTCACAAACCACATAAGGATCCACCAGTGTCATTGTATGTGTATTCTTTTCATGAACCACAGCTAGAGTCATTGCATGCATGTTCTTCTCACAAACCACACGAGTATCCACCGGTGTCATTGCATGTCTGTTCTTTCCATGAACCACAGCCAGTGTCATTACATGTGTGTTCTTCTCACAAACCACACATGGATCCACCAGTGCATTGCATGTCTGCTCTTTTCATTAACCACAGTTAGAGTCATTGCATGTGTGTTCTTTTCACAAATCAGATATCACCAGTGTCATTGCATGTGTGTTCTTCTCACAAACCAAATAAGGATCCACTAGTGTCATTGGATGTGTGTTCTTTTCATGAACCACACCCAGTGTCATTGCATGTCTGTTCCTCTCACAAACCACACATGGATCTGATGGCTCAGTGTTGATGTAGAGCTCGTTGGGAACCCCAAGAGGAAGGTATGATGAGCACAACACCAAGTTTCCCTCAGTTATGAAACCAAGGTTTAATTGAACCAGTAGGAGCAAGGAAACACCCCAAAGTTGTTGCTAGCTGAGCCTTGGCAGGGCGCACTACCGGTTCTAGTAGCAACGTGGAGACCTGCACAACACAACCACAGAAATTTTTCCCCAACTTGCGATGAGGTTGTCAATCTCACCATGTTTTGCTGAAAACAAAGGATTAAACGTATCGAATGGAAAGAAGTAAAAGTTTGCAGAAAGTAAACACAATGCAGTAAACAGATTATAGATTGTATGTAAAGAAAAGGACCGGGATCCATAGTTCACTAGAGGTGGCTCTCCTTAAGATAGATAACATGTTGGGTGAACAAATTACAGCGGGGCAATTGAGAAACATCGAGAAAGCAATACATGCATATACTAATCATCTTGACTCCTTTGTAACTTGATTGGGCATTACAACATTATACATAGACCGCCATCCAACTGCATCTATGACTAATAATCCACCTTCAGGTTATCATCCAAACCCCCTCCAGTATTAAGTAGCAAGCAACAGATTATTGCTTTACAAATTGCGTGTAATGTAAACAATACGATTGTTCTATGAACAAAGGATTGTTGTTTTCTCCCTAGTAGCAACATCACTAGATTACCAGAGGCATGAACCCACTATCGAGCATAAATACTAACTCTTGGAGTTGCTAGAATCTACTTGGCCAAGATAGCTACTAATAATGGAAAGCATGCAAGATCACAAATAACAAAGACATGATAGAATCAATAATCAATCTGAAATAGCATCTCAATATCCATCGGATCCCCGCAAACACAACATGCAGAATTACAAATAGGTGATCTTGATCATGAACGGAGCTCACAAGATCTAGACATGAAAGCACAAAGGAGGAGAACCAGCCATCTAACTACTACATGGATCCGTAGTCCAAGGAACTACTCACGCATCACACCGGAGGCTTGCATGGTGATGAAGAAGGCCTCCAGGGTGAATTCCCTTCTCTGGCAGGGTGCCGGGAAGAGCTTCAGATCCCTCCCGATCTAGGGATGGAGATGATGGCGGCTACAGACTCTTTCGTGGATTTTTGATCGGGTACTTAGGGTTTTCGTCCCGAGGGCATCTTATAGGTGGAAGGAGAGGCTGAGGGGGTGCTGGGGTTGGCCAGACCACCCCCTGGCGCGGGCCAAGCCTGGCCGTGCGGCCAGGTGGTGTGGCCGGCCCCTAGCCCTTCTCCGTCTCGTATTCTAGCATTTGATGAATTCCAGAAAAATAGGCACTTTGGCTTTTGTCCTGTCCAATTCTGAGAATATTAATTTTCTGACTTTCCTGGAACCAAAAATAGTAGAAAACAGGCAGCTGGCACTGTGGCTCTTGTTAATAGGTTAGTCCAAGAAATCATATGAAAAGTACTCCAAAGTGTGGACAAAACACAAGAAAGTGGATAAAACCAAGCATGGAACATCAAATACTATAGATACATTTGCAATGTATCAACATCCCCAATCTTAACTCCTTCTCGTCCTTGAGTAGGTAAGTGATAAAAAGAAAGAATAATTTTTGAGGTGACATGCACCATCAAACACTTGATCAAAGTATTTGTGAAACATTCAAAGCTGGGATCATAGTACTTCAATCATAACATGAAAGACAAGGTTCTAGCAATAAGACAAAGAAACTATGATGCAACATGAAAAGGCACAAACAAAAGATTCATGAATAACAATGCTTTGCAAGACGTTTGTTTGTTTCACATAAAGAAAACATAGCATAATAGTATTCAGCTTGTCCCTCAATAGAGTAGCAAATATAAATGCATAGGACACCTTCAAAGTTCATAAGAGTGACTAGATACAAATAGTTTAAAACAAGCAATATCAAGTTATGCATCAATCAACTAGTCTTGGGACAATGCACATAGAACTAAGAATGGCCACTATGCTCTCAAAGTAGGTGCATAAAGGTAGAAGGTGGAGACTCAATATAATGGTGGAAGAAAGGCCTTTTTATAAAAGGAAGTAGGGATTCAAGTCTCATAAAGAGCTTCTGAAAATTATGGTACTTATAGCTTTCAGCTCTCATTGCCCCTATTGTCGTGGTGGTGTCACGGCAGATGCCATGGATAGGCTAAAGGTGGGACTAAATGCACTAGGGGAATCCAGGGAGGGATAGTGTGGTGATTCCACGCACAGAGGTTTTGTATTTGATTCACTTCCAAAGTTTACAAGTGCTCCTAGAGCTATATTGGGGGGAGGAGGAAGAAGGAACTCTCTTACTCTCACCACTGGCTAGCCCGTACAACGCTCAACCCGTAGAACCCTAAAACCATCAACCAACCCCTTCTAAAGAGGCCCTAGCCCTCCTTATATAGGGGCGGCTAGGTCTCCACTTAGGGCATACGTGGAGGCATATTCCAGGGAATATGCCTCCTCCCAAACTAGTAAGCCGACCGGGTTGCTTTTCCCCCGCGTCACACAAGCAGAGGCTACGTGAGCCTCTGCGGCATCCGCGTCAGCCGACATCAGCGTCGTCACCTCTGTCTGCCACGCCTCGGTGGTCCTGCCTCTATCCGCTTCGCTCATGCAGTCCGTACCGAGGCTACTTTTGACCAGCGAGATTCCTTCCTTCTCCTAGAAGCTAGATATGACCCGGATCATAGCTGACCCAGCCACACCCGTTCCTGCATACAAGTTAAACACGTCTTTCCGGCCAGCATCCGCTTTGGCCTTGCCGAACCTCGGCTAACTCGGCCTTTATACCCCGGCGTGGCCCTACCCGAGGGTATCCCCCCAACATTAGTCCCCGAAGCTGGTGCGGTCTTAGCTGCCTTGGCCGCTAAGGCCACATCAGGTTCAATGTCACTGATCTTTGGATGTTATTTCTGAGTTACCTCCTTATCCCGGATTGTATGGATTTACGTTCCCTTGACACATTCCAAGTTTTCACTTGCTGGCCAGGTTACCACCTTATCTCGGATTCGATGGATTTACTTTCCCTTGGCACATTCCAAGATTCCACTTGTTATCCGGGTTACCATGTTCTCATCCGGGTCGTTCTTCCTTCTCTCATACGCTTCGCCACGTGGAGGCTAATCATTAGGTTGCCTCATTTTAAGGGCCAGCCACAGTAATTGTCAGTTATCACTGCGCGCGGGTCACGTCGCGCCTGCCTCCTCGTTAACTGCATCAATGCGTCGCGTCATGGGATCAGCTACACCCTGTGGCCTTCCGTGTGGCCTATCGCTGATTGGTCGATCCGGGCTATACACGGCCACACCGTGTGGCGTATCCGCAAAACACGATCCCACTTCGCCCTCGAGGGAGTGGTTAAATAGGGGAGGGGCGCGCCCCTTAGGTCTTTCCCCCCTTCCACGCCCCTCTGCCTCTGGTTCTTCTTCTTCGTCTTCTCCCGCGACAGTGCCGCCGCCACCGCTTCTAAGTAGCAGCACCGCCGTTGCACTGATTCCCCACGCCTCTGCGTCGCCGCCACCACTGCGCACCTCCTCCACCACGGGTCGCTGTCAATCTAGGCCGTTGCCCCCCACCGCCGCTAGCGCTAGTGAGGGTAGCGAATTCGAGATGACAGAGGAGGAGCTCGCTGTCTCCGAGCAAGAGATGGAGGAAGACGCCGCTGAGGCGGACCGTGGTGTGTGGGCCGGGTCGTGGGTCTGCCAGGATGACCTGGACTGGCTTTACCGCACCAGGCGCCCGCCGGCGTCACCGCGCGCCTCGCCTCCACCGAACTTGCCCCCTCACCCAATCTGGGTGAGTATGTGGTGTTCTTGTCTCACTTTCAGCGGGGGTTCGGTTTGCCGGTCAGCGATTTTTTCCACGATTGGTTGAGCACATACGAACTCCAGCCGCACCACCTTCCTACCAACGCAATCACCTCTCTTTCTGCTTTCGCCTCCACGATCGAAGGCTATGCCGGATTATGGCCCACGAAGGAGCTATGGATCCGGTTCTTCGGCCTTCGTCGTAATGTAATTCCGAACATTCAACTTGATCTGGAGGACAAGAAGCTCACGCAATTCGGGGCTGTGTCCATCTCTCCCCGGAGGCTATCCCTCTTCCCCCGAGTCACTAGGCTGGACTCCTACAAGGGATGGGCCCGGACCTTCTTTTATGTTCGGAACGACGGCACTAAAGACTTGATCCGGCTGCTCCCCTATGCTCCGGGTCCTCCTAATCCGGAGTTGTGGGACGTTGTCCCCAAGAAGCCCATGGCCTTGGCCAACCAGGTCAATAGAAGGTTCGCGGAGCTGAAGAATCTTGGGTTGCGCAACAAGGACGCCATGATCATGTCCGTCTGCAACCGGATCTCCCCCCTCCAGAAGCGCACTCACAAGGTGTGTCACATGAGCTGGGGCCGCGACCCCAACCGGACCTCGTCCTTCGAGTTGAGCAACACGGAGATCTATCGCCGGGTTAAGTCCCTCTTCACCACCCACAAGAACTTCTCCTCTGAGTGGACGTGGGGAATTGAGAACTTTTGCCGTGATAGGCTTCCTCCCGCGGTAAGCTTCGTGGCGCAAACTTTCTCCGGAGTAAGTCATGTGTCGGTTACTGCTGTATTTTTTACTTTGTTGTCTGTTCTTTTCCTTAGCTATTCCTTTAGCAAACCCTCGAAGACGGCACTGATCCGACCCTCAAATGGGCGCCTAACCGGGAGACCCCGGACAAGGAAGAGCCGGATCAGGAGATGTTCCTCCCGATGACGGACGCGACCAAGCGACCCACCGGTAAACTCTCTTCCATTAGAGATTGGCCTGATGATGAAGATGACTCGGATGTCGAGGTGATGGAAGTTGTTGACGTTGTCCCCCTTTCTTATGATTTTCCGGCATCAGCTAACCCCGATGGGCAGATCCACGAGGACCCTCCCCTTGCCGTGGGTGACCCCGTTCCAGTAGCGCCGAAGAAGAAGCGGGGAGCTGCATCAAGTTCTTCCTCCGGACCTTCTCAGCCTGCCAAAAGGCGAAAGAAGTCCAGAGACAAAACTGCCTCTAAGCCAGCAGCCAATGCCCCAGCACGAAGGGCTCGGAAACCCAAGGAGCCCCTGACCTCGGATGCGTAAGCCTCTTTTCCCTCTGTAACTTACTCTTTCTTTTATTTTCATAGTTTCTCATCCGACATTGTTTGATTCGGCAGGGCCGCGGTGGAGGTCCCCCAGAGTGGATCTAGCATCGGTTCGCCGCTCCGACTCAGCCCCTCTCCCCTTGTGGCGACGAGTCACGTCCGATGAGCCCTATTCCAGAGGGTTATGCGGCTAATCCGGGTTCTACTCCACCTCGTCAAGAGGGGGGTAACCTTGGAGCTGGGGAGACTGGCCCAGCCGAGGCAGCGGCATCCAAAACTTCGGCTTCGCCGCAACCAGCAACTACCGAGACTACCTCAGCACCAGCACCAACAACAACTTTAGCACCAACACCGACTCCGGCACCAGCACCAACTCCGGCTCTAGCACCAACTCCGGCAGCAAGAGCATCAGCAGCAGCACCAAGTCCAGTAGCAAGAGCACCAGCGCCAAGCTCCTCCGCCTCGTCCGAGACTTCTCAGTCTCAGCGAGAAAGTACTCAAACAGCTCCCAAGGGAAGATCTACTGCAACCACTTCCTCCTCTCAGCAGCCCAAGAGCAAGAAAACCCCTGATGCCACCAGGACATCGTTCGTCGAGGCTGGACAGCGCACTCTCGCATCCATGCTTCCCAAGAAGCCTCCAGCACCGAAGGACGCTCCTGCCGAGCCAACTGACGTGCAGCAACTTGTTCTGCACACCAGCCCGGCCCTTGCCCTGGTTGAGAGGAGAGAAGCGCATGCGAAGGGCTTGGTGGCGCCCCATATGCCCACTGGCGAGCGATACCCTCCGACCTTAATTGAATTCGTCAACAATTGGAATCAGGCGGAGTTGGTCCAAGACGATGATCTCCCGGAGAGGTTTGGTCCCGCCGAATTCTCCGCTCAAATGAACACAGCCTTTAAGGCACTCAACCTCGCGGGTCGGATGATGGAGGTACGTTACTCGTTTTCCTTAGCCAGTTGTAGATATTAGTAATATAACCATTAGTCCCCGAGCCTGCGGGGGAGTAACTTGTTACTCGGCCGGATGATCCTTAGAAAACTAACGTAGCTCCTTGATAACTTCGAATATGCACACACCTAGATCCGGGTTAAGTTACACTTGGCCCGGATTTTGTACACTTCGAATATGCACACACCCAGAGCCGGGTTAAGTTCCACTTGGCCCGGATTTTGTACACTTCGAATATGCACACACCTAGAGCCGGGTTAAGTTCCACTTGGCCCGGATTTTGTACACTTCGAATATGCACACACCTAGAGCCGGGTTAAGTTCCACTTGGCCCAGATTTTGTACACTTCGAATATGCACACACCTAGAGCCGGGTTAAGTTCCACTTGGCTCGGATTTTGTAAACTTCGAATATGCACACATCTAGAGCCGGGTTAAGTTCCACTTGGCCCGGATTTTGTACACTTCGAATATGCACACATCTAGAGCCGGGTTAAGTTCCACTTGGCCCGGATTTCGTACACTTCGAATATGCACAAGTCTAAGTTATATCTTTGTACTCTTTGAAGGTGACCACCAACCGCCGGAGCGCTGAGTTTCAGCGTCTCCTGGACACTCATAAAATGCTGCGTGCGAAGCAAACTGCGCTTCTCGCGGAACATGAGAAAAGGGGTAAATTTCTTCCTTGGCGTTTCTCCGTTTTCCTTCATCTTCTTTTGCCGAACTAACCCATCATTCGGTTTCCGCAGCCAGGGTGGAGGCTGAGAACAAGCTTATTAGGAGGAATCTGGATCAGATCAAGGGTAAGTTACTTTTGTCCGACCTTGCTACACTTTCCATCTCCTTTCTTCCTTGGCTCCGCAAACATTCATACCTCGGCTCTGCCGGGTCAATACACTATTTCAGCATCTCTTGAAGATAGTGTGCCCGTGCCTGATATGATGCTGCATTTTCTCGAACAAGCAGGACAGCATCAAGACGAGCTCAAAAAGAAAGACGATGAGCTCGCCCTCCTCCGGACTAAGGACGATGAAATCGCCAGGCTCAAGGCTGAGATGGAGAAGATGAAAGCACAGCACCAGTCCAAGCTCCAAAAGGTTGGCCAGGATTACACTAAAGAGCGTGAGAGCCTCAATCTCCAGGTCTCCAAGGACAAGGATCTACTCAAGGAGGCCGACATTAAGCTTGAGTCGGCGAATGCTAAGCTTGTGCAGCTACGCAAAAGACGTGATGACTATACCAGGGAGTTGACTCGGATCCTCAGCCATATATCACGTAAGTTCCTTTCCCTTATCCGACATATTTCTCCGGGTTACTTCACATGTCTTTTGTTTACCTGCTTCTCTTATCTCGTTTTCAGGCAAATTTCCTGAGGGCACTGCCATCGCGAGCGTTGTTGTTGCTGATTTCTGCCAAGAGAGGGGTACTCCTGTTGCTCCTGATGGTGAAGAGATTCCCTATGACATGGAGGACCTATTGGTCAGCCTGTCATCACGCGTGGAACTCATCAAGAACTATGGCAAGGATATCCTTGACGTTGCGGTCCGAAGCTTCAACACGTTTTGGCCCGGAGAAGACACTCCGGAGACAACCACAATTCTTGTTGAAAAGTTGATGGAAATCGAGACCTAGCTCGACCTCTGGAGGGAATCCGTTGGACGTGCTGCAGCTGATACCGTTCTTCACTATGTACTCATGTGGTACGAGATGATCGATCTCAACCTCCTAGCGCGCATGCGCACCGGATCTCCATGGACCAATGACCTAGAGTGGGTAGCTCGGCGCCAGGCTTGTGCTCATAGCCTCATCGAATATGCTCCCATTCATGAATGGACTGAGGGACCGAGCTTCCTGGAGGCCGCTGGCCACGAAGACGTTGAGAACGTTGAAGACGGCTCGGACGAGGACGGAGAGGACGATGCCTCGGATATCGAAGACGGCGAAGATGACATCGAACTTCCTCCTCCTGCTGCTCCTTGAGTGAAAACACTTTAAAATTTATTAGATCCCCGGTATGCTAGGTGTAATTGTATCTAGTACACCTGTGATATTTTGCTACTAAGTTTCTCATGCCGGATTAACTTGGGCGTAGCCCCCAAGTTTCATTTTCTTGTTCGTCCAATCTTTTGGCTCGGGTCGCGTCTACCTTGATTCGGTTTTACGACTTACAAATCTGAGCTTCAAAAATTGTTTTAACAATACTTGGAAACTTTTAGGCTTAGCTCAAAATAATCCAACATAATAATTTGAATGTTAATACAAGGTTAGTCCAGAAAAAAACGTCGGCTCGATTAAGTTCTTTTTCTTAGTCGTTTTTCATGTGCTAGGCAATTCCAAACTTGTTCTCTTGCTTGCCATGCAGCCAATTCTTGTTGGACAGCAGCAAGTCGAAGAGTTGGGTTTTTGGTGCTCACACACTACTAATCCGAGTTAAGTAGAACAACTTATTCCAGCTGACGTATAAATAATAAAAGACAACAAATATTAATAAGGCAGTCCCCAAGTTACTGCTCGAGGTGCCAACACTTCATTGATAAGCTCATTGCCGGCATACATACCGACATATGAGATGACTCGGATACATACACTTCTTTGCTAAGTGTAGAAAGGACGAAGTAGGGCTACATTCCATGGACGCTTAGATTCCTCGCCGGACCTGTCCGCCTTGTTCTTTTCCTGCGGCTTTGCATCTATAAGATAATAAGAGTCATTGTGCAGCGCTTTGCTCACGATGAATGGCCCTTCCCATGGGGGGATAACTTATGCATGCCAGTAGTACGTTGTACCAACCGGAGCACCAGATCGCCTTCCCGAAAAACTCGGGGGCTTACTTTCCGGCTATGATAGCGTCGGAGATTTTGCTGATATATGGTGGATCTGGACAATGCCAGTTCTCTCGCTTCTTCTAGCAGATCAACATCATTTTTCCAGGCTTCTTGCACTTCGGCTTCCGTGTATTGGGTGACCCTAGGCGAATCATGGTCTATGTCGGCTGGTAATACAGCTTCTGCCCCATATACCAGAAAAAATGGCGATAGCCTATTGATCGATTCGAAGTTGTTCTTAAACTCCACAGTACCGCTGGTAGTTCTTCTATCCAGCACCCCGCTGATCTTTGCAGCGGCTCAATGAGCCGGGGTTTTATCCTGGATAATACTAATCAGTTGGATCTTTCCACTTTTCTGTTCGATGTGG
The DNA here is from genome assembly GCA_910589775.1 of Avena eriantha. NCBI lineage: Eukaryota > Viridiplantae > Streptophyta > Magnoliopsida > Poales > Poaceae > Avena > Avena eriantha. The sequence continues at coordinate 79,250,766 of OU342741.1, read as the reverse complement.
GGTGGGCTACCGAGGCAACATCTAGCCGGATCTTCTTATCCCGGCAAAAACACGCAAATGCTCCTTCCGCAAAATTTGTGCCATTATTAGTTATGATACTGTGAGGATAACCGTATCTCAAGATGATGTCTTTGAGAAACGTTACGGCCGTAGCTCCATCACATTTTCTTATTGGATTCACCTCAATCCACTTTGTAAATTTGTCCACCATGACCAAAATGTGAGTCATATTTCCCCTTGCTGGTTTAAACAGACCAACCATATCCAAGCACCATACGGCAAATGGCCATGTAATTGGTATGGTCTTGAGCTCCGACATTGGCATATGTGTCTTGGTAGCATACCTCTGACAACCATAGCATTTTCTCACCAGATCTTCTGCTTGTTCTAAGGCACTTGGCCAGTAGAATCCATGTCGGAAAGCTTTTGCCACCAAGGCTCAGGACGAGGCATGATGCCCGCACTCCCCTTGATGTATATCTCGGAGGATGTCAAGCCCTTCTTCCGGGTCAACACATCACTGAAGGACATTAGTCACACTTCTTTTGTATAGTTCGGAATTGATGATCGTGTATGCCTTAGCTCTCCTATGAGTTTGCCTGGATAACACCTCCTCAGTGGGCAAAGTTCCATCTTTTAGGAATTGAAATATAGGTAGTGCCCAAGCTGGTATCGCTCGCACAGGGAACACATCCTCATCAATTTCCATCTGATCCACTGGCATAACTTCAACCGGATCACGCTGAGCAGTCCCCGGGTCTTGCGAAGCAGTCCCCGGGTTCGCTGAGGTAGTCCCCAGGTTTCGCGCACCACCTCCCATGTCAATGTCCATGGACACAGCTCCGGATTCTGTATCTTCCGGGACATAAATTGAGTCGGTCTCAGGGGACGGCCTCATAGATGGTTTTCTGAGGTGTTCCAATGCTACACCCGGTGGAATTACTTGTCAGGTTGATCCGAGCTTCGACAACATGTCGGCAGCCTCATTTTCCACCCGGGGTACATGGTGAAATTCACATCCCTCAAAGTAACCAGATATCTTCTGCACATGAAATCTGTACAGTGCCATGTTTTGATCAAGGGCGTCCCACAGTCCCGACACTTGCTGTACTACCAAATCCGAGTCGCCAAAGCACAGGATCAGACGTATCCCAATCTCTTTTGCCACTTTGAGCCCATGCACAAGTGCTTCATATTCAGCGACATTGTTTGATGCCGCGAAATGGATCTGCAGCACGTATTTCAGCTGGTCCTTCTTTGGCGAGGTAAGTACAACTCCGGCACCTAGCCCGGTTTTTGTTTTTGACCCGTCAAAGTGCATTCGCCAATAGTTCGGATCGGGTAGCGGCGGTTCGTATTGCACCTCGGCCCAGTCCACAAAAAAGTCCGCCACAGCTTGAGACTTGATTGCTTCTCTTCTGTCATATTGTGGCGCATAAGGAGCTAGTTCAAATGCCCATTTTGCAATCCTACCACTCGCATCCTTGTTACTCATTATCTTGGATATGGGAGATTCACATATTACCCTGATGGGATGCTCCTCAAAGTAGTGCTTCAGCTTCTTAGCTGCCATGTACACACCATACGCCATCTTCCGATAGTGTGGGTAGTTCTGCTTTGAGGCAGATAATACCTCACTCAGTAATACACTAGCCTTTGCACCGACTTACCCTATTCGTCGCGTTCTACCACTATCACTACACTTACAACTCGGCTGGTTGCGGCTATATGAGCAACATTGGCTCCTTTGATAGTGGATAGGCTAACACTGGTGCAGTGGCTATCATCTTCTTTAAGTGAGCAAAGGCTTCATTGGCCTGCGGCGTCCAAACGAACTTATCCGACTTTTTCATGAGTTGGTAGAGAGGCAATGCCTTTTCTCCCAACCGACATACAAACCGACTTAACGATGCGAGGCAACCAATGAACTTCTAGACATCGTTAAGACACTTCGGCAATTCCATTCATTTAATGGCCTAGATTTTAGTTGGATTAACTTCGATACCTCGGCTGGAAACAAGAAATCTGAGTAACTTTCCAGTCGGGACACCGAAGGTAGATTTTTTCGGGTTAAGCTTCATTCGGAACCTTCTTAAGTTCGCGAACGTCTGCCTGATATCGTCAAGGAGCGTTTTGCTTTCCTTGGTCTTGATAACTACATCATCCACGTACACTTGTACATTTTGACCTATTTGGTTGTGCAAACATTTCTGCATACATCTTTGGTACGTTGCCCCTGCATTACGTAAACCAAACGACATGGTGCGATAGCAATAAGCCCCATACGGGGTGATAAATGCAGTCTTTATTTGATCATCCGGATTCAGTGGTATCTGGTGGAAACCAGAATATGCATCAATGAACGACAACAATTCACATCCAGCAGTTGAGTCTATGACCTGATCTATCCTTGGCAGTGGAAATGGATCTTTTGGACACGCCTTGTTCAGGTTCGTGTAATCGATACACATATGCCAAACGACTGCCACGTTCGGATCTTCTTTCTTCTTCTCGACCAGCACCGGATTAGACAGCCAATCCGGATAAAGAACTTCCATGATAAATCCTGCAGCTAATAACCGAGTTATCTCATCTCCAATGACTTTTCTCCTATCCTCCGTGAAGCGGTGGAGAGGTTGCTTCACCGGCCTTGCTCCGGGCCTTACATTCAAAGAGTGCTCGGCCAACTCCCTCGGAACACCTTGCAAGTCCTGTGTGGACCAAGCAAAAATATCCCAATTCTCACGGAGGAAGTTGACGAGCTCTCTTTCCTATTTGTCACTTAACCCGGCACCAATTCTTACGGTGCGCTCTGGGAACATATCGTCAACAGGGACCTTCTTGGTATCTTTTGTGGCCTGGAATGAGACACTTCCATGCGGGTTACTCAGCGTCGGCATATACTGCTGCGCGGACTGAGGCAATGCCGCCACCTCTTGGATTTTCCTTTTCTCTTGCGCAATTACGAGTGATTCGGCTAGGTTAGACCCGGCGGATGCACACTCAATGGAACGTCGGAAATCTCTAGCAATGGTAATCACCCCGTTTGTCCCGGGCAACTTCATCTTCAAGTAACTGATGTGACAACTTGCCATGAACTTGTTCAGTGCTGGCCTTCTGAGTAACGCGTGATACACACTTTCTAAGTTCACCACCTCAAACTCCAAATTTTCAGTTTGGCAGTTATATCTCGTGCCGAACAATACGTCAACCCGGACCTTGCATATGGGCTCACAAGAAATGCCGGGCACAATACCATGGAAAGTTGTCCTTGTGGCCTGGAGCATGTTCTCCGAGATACCTAATTTGCGCATTGTATCTGCATACATGATGTTAATGCTACTGCCATTGTCAATCAATACCTTGGAGAACCTCACATTGATGTTTGGCCCAATGAATGTCGGATCCAGCACCAACGCATATGAACCAGGACTCGGCATAAGCTTGGGGTGATCTTTGATATTCCAGGTAATTTCCTGGTCCGACCAAGGCATATACCTCGTCACTGTAGGCATTACCGCATTCACCTCCATATGTCGGCGCTGCAAGCTCTTTCTATCTGTTTCCTCAGTGGTGAACACACAGTAACTCTGATGATGCTCTCTGTACTCATTCCTCCCCTCATTTCCGGGGTACCTCTAATCCGGCTGATGCTGGTTTTCCACCTGATGCACTGCATCCCTTCTCTCATGGTTTTCATACCTCGGCGAAGGGGGAGGCAACATTAACTGTTGCGTGTTTGCTCCGGAGAGCAATTGCTGCCGGGGTAACTCCTGCCGAGGTTGATCATTCTGGGGTGCTTGAGCATTCCCCGAACTGCCTTGTTCTATTTTGCGCATCCACTCACATTGCCTTGTTGTATGACCTGCTAGGTTACTCGGATTCGGCGTGTGAAACTTACACGGCTGATCCAACATTGCCTCATAAGTATACCTTCGACGGTCGTTCTTTTCTTGCCACTATTTCTTTTGCTCTGGCATCCAAGTTTTGTTGCCATCATTTCTCGGAGTCCATTGCCCTCCAGTTTTCTGACGTTGATTGCCCCCTGCTCTAGGGTGATCTTGATTCACAGCTGCCACTTGTTGCGAACCGTACCGATGATCCGGTCTGTCATCTCTTCTTTTACCTCTGTAGTCATTCCTCCGGGATGATCCGGCTCCATCTCTCTGGTAGTACTCATCATTTGACTCGTTTGATACGAGCCTAGGCTGAGTCGGATCACCCAACGCATACGAATCGGCGATCCGGATCATCTCTGCCAATGTAGTTGGCATTTTCCTTTGCAACTTTTGCCATAGCTCGCTTGCATATCTGCACCCTTGCGCAAACCATGCTATGGCCTGTGACTCTATCACGCCCTCACATGAGTTTCTCACGGTACACCACCGGGTTAAAAACTCCCGGTCCGTCTCGTTCGGTCTCTACTTACACATAGCTAGGGTCTGTGCCCTATTTGGTCTCTGATACGTACTTGAGAAATTTCTGATAAACATTTCCTCAAAATTGATCCAGCAGTTAATACTTACGGGTGGCAAATTGTTTAACCATACCCTCGCTGGCCCCTCCAACATCTAGGGTACATATCTCACAGCCCATCTCAAGTTGCCTGTAGCAATTTTCACAGCTGTAGCATAGTTTATCAACCAATCCTCCGGCTTTGTACTGCCGTCATACGTCTTTGTGCCTCTAGGTAACTGGAAGTTAGGCACCGGAGGCTCCTTCATGATCCGAGGCCCAAAACACGCAGGACCCGGAGGACCTTGACACTCAATCTGTTCCGACCTATACAGTCGATCCAGTTTTAACCTGGCGTCATCAGGCATCAAATCTCTACTTCCCAATCTTGACCCTATCACATGATAGTCCGGCCTTGGGTATCCCGCGTTCACCATTTCTGAATCTCCATTGTTATACCGGTTCTGCTCTCGTGGAGCACCTTTCTATTGCATACCTCGGTCGGCACTTTGCTCTTGCCTCGGTATATTCCGCTGCTGCAGTTGTCCTGCCGAGTTACGCTGTCCGGCATTGCCATTTACAGTGTTTCCTTGACCGGCATTGCCTTGGTCGCGGTTACCTCGGCCAGCTTCACATCGGCTCACAGTTCGTCGATCGTCATTTCTCTGTACTTCTTTTCCTTTCCCTGCCCTTGTCGGGTCATACGGGACGATCTGTTTGTTTCTCCTGGCCGAGGTTACTACCTCTTCTCTCCTAGGTCCACCATGAAGAGACGATGCGGCTCCAGCGGATTTCTCCTGGTTACCCACTACCGAATGAATGATCTTGGAGGCCCCAGCTCTCTCCAGGTTATCCCTGAGCAGTTCCTCATTTTGCCTGCTCGCAATCCGAACCAACTCATTGACCCTATCTTGCTGTCTCTGACGGGCTTCACCCGTTAGACCCTCTAGCTCGGATGCAGCTGCATCCGCTGCTCTGAGGTTCTTTGCCGGGGTACTATACCTCGGCAGCCCCACGGATAAATAGTTTTCTGACTCCTCAATCCTAGTATCACCCTCTTTGTTCATTTCACTCATGAGATTTCTCCCCTTTACTTTTACAGCATCAACTTTGTTTGCCTTTGCATACTCACGTAGCGTCATGTTCAACGACTGCTGAGCCGTAGCTATCTTTCTCGCACCCTCGAGAATTTTTTGCCTTGTTTCCTCTAGCTCGGCCTGCGCCTGAGCCGAATCTACTACTGCTGCTACGGGGTTTGCCAAGCTATCCATCGCTTCCCGCAACACATTCTCTGGCCTCTCTAGCGGAGGACCTCTACCTTTTATTGGTGCCTTGGGTGTTACCTCTGGATCTGGTGCCGGATCCTTGCTCGTGCCAGCGCCTGGCGCAGTCATCATCACCTCAGCACGGTCCGGGGAGCGAGTGATATGCGCCCCGTGAACCACGCTAAGGGGCGACTCACCCGCCTCGACGACATGTCGTGGATGAACACATGTTACATCCACAGCGACGCAGACCTTGTGCGCGTCGAGCTTGACGAAGAGGCCGTTGACCGGAAGAGGACGCGTGCCGAAGCAGCCAGCATTTTCGCTGACGAAATCCAGCGCTCCAAAGCGCTGAACGAGCCCGGAGACGATGCGTTCACCGGTGCCGATGAGGTTTCCCGTCTGGATCTTCACCCCTGCTAGCGCCGCTAGCCCCACGGTGGGCGCCAACTGTCGTGGTGGTGTCACGGCAGATGCCATGGATAGGCTAAAGGTGGGGACTAAATGCACTAGGGGAATTCAGGGAGGGATAGTGTGGTGATTCCACACACAGAGGTTTTGCATTTGATTCACTTCCAAAGTTTACAAGTGCTCCTAGAGATGTATTGGGGAGAGGAGGAAGAAGGAACTCTCTTACTCTCACCACTGGCTAGCCCGTACAATGCTCAGCCCGTAGAACCCTAAAACCATCAACCAACCCCTTCTACAGAGGCCCTAGCCCTCCTTATATAGGGGTGGCTAGGTCTCCACTTAGGGCATACGTGGAGGCATATTCCAGGGAATATGCCTCCTCCCAAAATAGTAAGCCGACCGGGTTGCTTTTCCCCCGCGTCACACAAGCAGAGGCTACGTGAGCCTCTGCGGCGCCCGCGTCAGCCGACATCAGCGTCGTCACCTCTGTCTGCCACGCCTCGGTGGTCCTGCCTCTATCCGCTTCGCTCATGCAGTCCGTACCGAGGCTACTTTTGACCAGCGAGATTCCTTCCTTCTCCTAGAAGCTAGATATGACCCGGATCATAGCTGACCCAGCCACACCCGTTCCTGCATACAAGTTAAACACGTCTTTCCGACTTACGGCTTAAGTCGGTTGAGACCTAGTTAGGTGGATGACCCCTGGTCCGGGTTACTCCGTGATTCAGCCTGCCTTGAGGTGACCCGGCCAGCATCCGCTTTGGCCTTGCCGAACCTCGGCTAACTCGACCTTTATACCCCGGCTAACTTGGCCTTTATACCCCGGCGTGACCCTACCCAGGGGTATCCCCCCAACACCTATCATAAGCATCTTGAAGTGATTAAGGTTAAAGTGAACAAACTATGGTGTACATGCTTGACGAAGTATAAGTTAGAAATCTCATGTCCCTTGTATACGAGGGTCGCTCCTCATGCTACTCAAGTTTAGTCACCGGTAAGTTCTTGTCATCGTAAGTACATGTGTATCATAGAGAACCGCCAACGGGGTACCCCTTGCCTGATGATACGGAAGAATCCCCATATCAAAATGACAAGGCAAGCAGACAACGAGCATCTCAGCAATCTTCTTATTTACCATGGGAATATGGTGCTTTTTTCTCTCTTTCCTCTTTTCATAATCTCTTTTTTTCTTTCTTTCTCTTTTTTTTCTCAATATAGGACTCTTTTTTTATAAGAAGAATGCTTCATAGACAGCTCATTATGGTTATGCTGCATGTTTCCACCATGTCAGCATGGATTAGACCAGCGGCCCAGGCATTTCTCTAACACATATACATAACTCCATGGACTTACAAGCTCCCCTTTCATTTCACACCGACGACATCCATATACAAAAGAGCATGATATCAACTAGGTACAAGGACCAGGTGCAATGTTGAAAGCATTCCCCATGACAGCATGGTTCTGCTAATTCCCAACAAATAAGTGCAAGCATATACAACATAGACGACACAATGGTTCAAGTTTATTAAGGGCAAGAAAAGTAAAGTGTGCCATCAAGTTCGTGAGAGCTTTAATCACTAGTTTTCTCATAACAAGTTTAATTTGGAAGGTAAACAAAAGCATGAATATACTTGGAATAGCATAAGCTAGTAGGTAGGTATGGTGGACTCTTTGGAATAACTTGGTTTAGGGAGTTGGATGCATGAGTGGAACTCATACTTTGTTGTGGAGTCTAGCAAAAGACTGGGAGCGACAAACTAAGAGAGCAATAATGGCCATAATCATGTAGAGCGACAAAACATCATTGATCAGAGCATAAAGTGATAGTACAAGTTGAAAACTAAAGGATCATAAAGGCTATGGTGACTTGAGATAGTCATAACATGGTGTGAGCATGCGCCAAGTCAACCCAAATAAAGCACCAAAGGAGAATACCACTATACTATGCTTTAATATGTTACAACAACACATGATTCATCCAAGGCACATTAAGCAATCTCAATTGTTTATAACAAGTCATGCTACAGCGAAGAATACTAAGCATAAGGCCAAAACAATATCAAGCATGGCATGACAGAGCATAGGGCACAGTCAAAAATGAGCTCTTTTTACCACATAAGCATGAACTTTCCTACTCTTTTCCAAACCAAACCAAACTATTTGCAAACCAATGTATGAAAGAGGGGGTCCAACCAATTTATTTTGCACACTAAGAAAACCAAAGCAAACGAAAAACCAAAATGAAAACGAAGAAGAAGATGTTCCAAGAACAACACAACTGTGCATGAAACAATAAAAATGAAGCATTTGGAAGAAACCTGGGATTTTTATTGATGAAGAAGGAGATGCCTTGGGTATCCCCTAGCTTTGACGCTTGTACTTCTTGGGTATTTCTTGGGGTGACACGCGTGGCATCCCCAAGCTTGAGCTTTAGTCCATCCTTCATCTCATTACTCATTCCTTCCATACACCTGAAATTTTTCCTTCATACAAAACTTCACACAATCTTTATTAGCAACATTAGTGCACTCAAGATAAATAAGTCTTAAGGTTCAGTTCCAACACCAAATAAACTTCCATTAGAACACTAGCTACTGTAGCACTTCCCTCAAAAAGCTCAATTCCCCAAAAGAAATCAAAAAGGAACCAAAAAGAAGCAAATGCAAATAATGCCAGAAATCTGTCAAAACAGACCAGCATGTAAAGACGAATTTTTTCGAAGACCTTCTGTTGCTCAAATCAAAAAGTGTTTCACTAACGAAAGTTAGATAACAACCTGGGGCAGAAGCACAAAACTTCACACATCAAAAAGACATTTAGAGATTTTACATGAATTTTTATGGTGAAAAACAGAAATCTGTTTCGGGACAGCAACTTTCCCAATCATTACTTCTCTCTCATTAGAGGTTACTCTTGGCACAAAAAGCAAATAAAAAGGATAAGGAGCAGTTATTACAGAGGTAATAACTTCCAAGACTCATCTAAAACTTTTGGGTTATCTCCCAATAAGTACTTTTCTTTAACGCCTTTAAGTTAGGCATAAGAAGCAAGAAAGAATCAAGTATTCTCAAATGAAGAAGCATTAAGACCAAATTTCTTGCCCTTACCTCTCTTACTTTTATTCTTAACCTTGGGGAAAATATGATTGTTTGGTGGAGAAGAAAGGTCCATGGTCCCCTTTCCCACATCTATTATTGCTCCAAGGAGTTCTAATAGGACCTTCCAAGTGTAATTTGTCCTTTTCTTGCACATTAAATAGCAAGATAATCAGTAGAAATCATTTTCCCAAGGATCTTTGTAAACACTCCTTCAGCTATTCCAATAGGTAATATGGTAGCATTATTAGCAAGAGATATTTATTTTCCTCCTTCAGTAAGACCCTAAGTATTCAAAGATTCATAAATATCTTTGGGCATAAGACAAAATTCAGACATGATATCACAGCGAGCTTGAAAAGTTTCAGTGTTTATCTCAATCTTTACAGTAGGGAGCCACTTTGATGGTTCAGAATTTATTGGGACATAATTGTGATGCTCCCTAAGTGTATTATATCAATCTTTTAAGCTAGCATTGCCAGTCTAAAGAGTGTTCAATCTAGCAAATATTCTTGAGAAAGAAATATCAATTTGGCTAGGCAAGTTGTAAGTGAGGATCAACTTCTTTATAGCATTAATATCATCATCCTCATTAAATTGGAGGAAATCTCCTCCAACAACAACATCTAAAGCAGATCTATAGCAAAGAGCAATTCCAAGGTAAAAACTGCTAAGGAACAAGCTTTGAGTCATTTTAGGCTCAGTTTTTTCATGTAGATCAGAGATTCTAGACCAAGCTTCCTTAAAACTTTCCTCAATTCCTTGTTTAAAAGTGAAAATAATTTCCTCGGGCGACATAGTGGTTGGAGCAAGGCTAGACATAATGGCAACTTAGGATAGGAACTAATTTTTTTGTGTTTTTGAATAAGAAAGCAAACTAGTAAAACTAAATTTTTTTGTGTTTTTGATAAAGAAACAAGCAAACAAAGCAAAAAGAAACTAAGAAAAACAAAAATAACAAAGTAAAGAAATTGGTTATGAGGGACTCCCCTTGTGAAGATGTCCTTGACTCCCCAGCAACGGCGCTAGAAAAATGCTTGATGGCTCAATGTTGATGTAGAGCTCGTTGGGAACCCCAAGAGGAAGGTATGATGAGCACAGCAGCAAGTTTCCCTCAGTTATGAAACCAAGGTTTAATCGTACCATAGGATCAAGGAAACACCCCAAAGGTGTTGCTAGCTGAGCCTTGGCAGGGCGCACTACCGGTGCTAGTAGCAACGTGGAGACCTGCACAACACAACCATAGAACTTTGTCCGCAACTTGCGATGAGGTTGTCAATCTCACCGTGTTTTGCTGAAAACAAAGGATTAAACGTATCAAATGGAAAGAAGTAAAAGTTAGCAGAAAGTAACACAACGTAGTAAACAGTTTATAGATTGTATGTAAAGAAAAGGACCGGGATCCATAGTTCACTAGAGGTGGCTCTCCTTAAGATAGATAACATGTTGGGTGAACAAATTACATCGGGGAAATTGACAAACATCGAGAAAGCAATACATGCATATACTAATCATCTTGACTCCTTTGGAACTTGATTGAGCATTACAACATTATACATAGACCGCCATCCAACTGCATCTATGACTAATAATCCACCTTCAGGTTATCATCCGAACCCCCTTCAGTATTAATTTGCAAGCAACAGATTATTGCTTTACGAATTGCGTGTAATGTAAACAATACGATTGTTCTATGAACAAAGGATTGTTGTTTTCTCCCTAGTAGCAACGGCACATCTAGTACCTTAGAGATTTCTATCACTTCCGCAGATTACCAGAGGCATGAACCCACTATCGAGCATAAATACTAACTCTTGGAGTTGCTAGCATGTACTTGGCCAAGATAGCTACTAACAACGGAAAGCATGCAAGATCACAAATAACAAAGACATGATAGAATCAATAATCAATCTGAAATAGCATCTCAATATCCATCGGATCCCCGCAAACACAACATGCAGAATTACAAATAGATGATCTTGATCATGAACAGAGCTCACAAGATTTAGACATGAAAGCACAAAGGAGGGGAACCAGACATCTAGCTACTACATGGATCCGTAGTCCAAGGATGAACTACTCACGCATCACACCGGAGGCTTGCATGGTGATGAAGAAGGCCTCCAGGGTGAATTCCCTTCTCCGGCAGGGTGCTGGGAAGAGCTTCAGATCCCTCCCGATCTAGGGATGGAGATGACGGTGGCTATAGACTCTTTCGTGGATATTTGATTGGGTAGTTAGGGTTTTTGTCCCGAGGGAATCTTATAGGCAGAAGGAGAGGCCAAGGGGGTGCTGGGGTCGGCCAGACCACCCCCTGGCGCGGGCCAGGCCTGGCCACGCGGCCAGGTGGTGTGGCCGGCCCCCATCCCTTCTCCGTCTCGTATTCTGGCATCTGATGACTTCCGGAAAAATAGGCACTTTGGCTTTTGTCCCGTCCAATTCCGAGAATATTCATTTTCTGACTTTCCTGGAACCAAAAACAGCAGAAAACAGGCAGCTGGCACTGTGGCTCTTGTTAATAGGTTAGTCCAAGAAATCATATGAAAAGACTCCAAAGGGTGGACAAAACAAAAGAAAGTGGATAAAACCAAGCATGGAACATCAAAAATTATAGATACATTTGCAATGTATCAGGATCTACCAGTGTCATTGCATGTGTGTTCTTCTCATGAACCACATCCAGAGTCATTACATGTCTATTATTCTCACAAACCACATAAGGATCCACCAGTGTCATTGCATGTGTGTTCTTTTCATGAACCACACCCAGTGTCATTGCATGTGTGTTCCTCTCACAGACCACACATGGATCCACCGGTGTCATTGCATATGTGTTCTTCTCATGAACCACATCTAGAGTCATTGCATGTATGTTCTTCTCACAAACCACATAAGGATCCACCAGTGTCATTGGATGTGTATTCTTTTCATGAACCATAGCTAGAGTCATTGCATGTCTGTTCTTCTCACAAAACACACAAGGATCCACCGGTGTCATTGCATGTTTGTTCTTTTCATGAACCACAGCCAGTGTCATTGCATGTGTGTTCTTCTCACAAACCACACATGGATCCACCAGTGTAATTGCATGTCTGCTCTTTTCATTAACCACAGTTAGAGTCATTGCATGTGTGTTCTTTTCACAAACCACATATCACTAGTGTCATTGCATGTGTGTTCTTCTCACAAACCACATAAGGATCCACCAGTGTCATTGCATGTCTGTTCTTTTCATGAACCACACCCAGTGTCATTGCATGTCTTTTCCTCTCACAAACCACACATGGATCCACCAGTGTCATTCCATGTGTGTTCTTCTCATGAACTACAGCTAGAGTCATTGCATTTGTGTTCTTTTCACAAACCACAGCTAGAGTCATTGCATGTGTGTTCTTCTCACGAACCACATAATGATACAGCAGGGTCATTGCATGCATGTTCTTCTCATGAACCACATCTAGAGTCATTGGATATCTGTTATTCTCACAAACCACATAAGGATACACCAGTGTCATTATATGTGTGTTCTTTTCATGAACCACACCCAATGTCATTGGACGTGTGTTCTTCTCACAAACCACACATGGATCCACCAGTGTCATTGCATGTGTGTTCTTCTCACGAACCACACATGGATCCATCTAGTGTGATTGCATGTCTGTTCTTTTCACAAACCACATATGGATCCACCAGTGTCATTGCATGTCTATTCTTTTCATGAACCACACCCAGTGTCATTGCATGTATGTTCCTCTCATAAACCACACATGGATCCACCAGTGTCATTGCATGTGTGTTCTTCTCATGAACCACATCTAGAGTCATTACATGTCTGTTATTCTCACAAACCACATAAGGATACACTAGTGTCATTACATGTGTGTTCTTTTCATGAACCACACCTAGTGTCATTGGATGTGTGTTCTTCTCACAAACCACACATGGATCCACCAGTTTCATTGCCTGTGTGTTCTTCTCATGAACCACAAATCGATCCACCCACTGTGATTGCATGTCTGTTCTTTTCACAAACCACATATGGATCTGCGAGTGTCATTGCATGTATGTTCTTTTCATGAACCACACCCAGTGTCATTGCAAGTTTTTCCTCTCATAAACCACACATGCATCCACCAGTGTCATTGCATGTGTGTTCTTCTCATGAACCACATCTAGAGTCATTGCATGTCTGTTATTCTCACAAACCACATAAGGATACACCGGTGTCATTGCATGTGTGTTCTTTTAATGAACCACACCTAGCGTCATTGGATGTGTGTTCTTCTCACAAAGCACACATTGATCCACCAGTGTCATTGCATGTGTGTTCTTCTCATGAACCACACATGCATCCACCCAGTGTGATTGTATGTCTGTTCTTTTCACAAACCACATATGGATCCACTAGTGTCATTGCATGTCTGTTCTTTTCATGAACCACACCCAGTGTCATTATGTTCCTCTCATAAACCACACATGGATCCACAAGTGTCATTGCATGTGTGTTCTTCTCATGAACCACATCCAGAGGCATTGCATGTCTGTTATTTTCACAAACCACATAAGGATCCACTAGTGTCATTGCATGTGTGTTCTTTTCATGAACCACACTCAGTGTCATTGCATGTGTGTTCCTCTCACAGACCACACATGGATCCACCGGTGTCATTGCATATGTGTTCTTCTCATGAACCACATCTAGAGTCATTGCATGTCTGTTCTTCTCACAAACCACATAAGGATCCACTAGTGTGATTGGATGTGTATTCTTTTCATGAACCACAGCTAGAGTCATTGCATGTCTGTTCTTCTCACAAACCACACAAGGATCCACCGATGTCATTGCATGTCTGTTCTTTTCATGAACCAGAGCCAGTGTCATTGCATGTGTGTTCTTCTCGCAAACCACACATGGATCCATCAGTGTCATTGCATGTCTGCTCTTTTCATTAACCATAGTTATAGTCATTTCATGTGTGTTCTTTTCACAAACCACATATCACCAGTGTCATTGCATGTGTGTTCTTCTCACACACCACATACGGATCCACCGGTGTCATTGGATGTGTGTTCTTTTCATGAATCACACCCAGTGTCATTGCATGTTTGCTCCTCTCAAAAACCACACATGGATCCATCAGTGTCATTGCATATGTTCCCTTCTCATGAACCACACCTAGAGTCGTTACGTGTGTGTTCTTTTCACAAACTATAGCTAGAGTCATTGCATGTGTGTTCATCTCATGAACCACATCTAGTGTCATTGCATGTGTGTTCATCTCATGAACCACACCTAGTGTCATTGCATGTCTGTTCCTCTCATTAACCACACATGGATCCACCAGTGTCATTACATGTTTGTTCTTCTCATGAACCACATCTGTAGTCATTACATGTGTGTTATTCTCAGAAAACACATAAGGATCCACCAGTGTCATTTCATGTGTGTTCTTTTCATGAACCACACCCAGTGTCATTGCATATGTGTTCCTCCCAAAGACCACAAATGGATCCACCGGTGTCATTGCATGTGTGTTCTTCTCATGAACCACATCTAGAGTCATTGCATGTATGTTCTTCTCACAAAGCACATAAGGATCCACTAGTGTCATTAGATGTGTATTCTTTTCACGAACAATAGCTAGAGTCATTGCATGTCTGTTCTTCTCATAAACCACACAAGGATCCACCGGTGTCACTGCATGTTTGTTCTTTTCATGAACCACAGCCAGTGCCATTGCATGTGTGTTCTTCTCACAAACCACACATGTATCCACCAGTGGCATTGCATGTCTGCTCTTTTCATTAACCACAATTAGAGTCATTACATGTGTGTTATTTTCACAAACCACATATCACCAGTGTCATTGCATGTGTGTTCTTCTCACAAACCACATAAGGATCCACCAGTGTCATTGGATGTGTGTTCTTTTCATGAACCACAATCAGTGTCATTGCATGTCTGTTCCTCTCACAAACCACACATGGATCCACCAGTGTCATTGAATGTGTGTTCTTCTCATGAACCATAGCTAGACTCATTGCATGTGTGTTCTTTTCACAAACCACAGCTAGAGTCATTGCGTGTGTGTTCTTCTCGCAAACCACATAAGGATACACTAGTGTCATTGCATGTGTGTTCTTCTCATGAACCACATCTAGATTCATTGCATGTCTGTTATTCCCACAAACCACATAAGGATACACAAGTGTCATTGCATGTGTGTTCTTTTGATGAACCACACCTAGTGTCATTGGATGTGTGTTCTTCTCACAAACCACACATGGATCCATCAGTGTTATTGCATG